>CM037155.1:4748207-4906526 GCA_020921065.1 Vaccinium darrowii
CTCGCGGGTAATCTTTTTTATGGCATGGTACCGGAACTTGTGTGCGCGCTAGGGAAATTGGTGAATTTATCGCTATCCGATAACTATTTCACGCATCTAGGGCCGATTTGTCAGAGTTTGATCTTTAAAGGAGTCATTGACGTGAGGAACAATTGCATTCCTAACGCTCCGT
Organism: Vaccinium darrowii; assembly: GCA_020921065.1. NCBI lineage: Eukaryota > Viridiplantae > Streptophyta > Magnoliopsida > Ericales > Ericaceae > Vaccinium > Vaccinium darrowii. The sequence continues at coordinate 4,748,380 of CM037155.1, forward strand.
TTCAAAGACCGGTCCAAGATTGCGCGAATTTCTTCGCGCAACCGAGGTATTGTCCGTATATCGCGACGCATAGTTACATTCCTTGTTGGCTTCCCCATTCTAGTATGCCCCCGTTGATGCTGCCTAGTCCTTCGCCTTTCTAAAAAAATCTGTTTCAGATTTGTATATTATCTTTGCAAGTTTCAATTCTTGTCCCGTTTGATTTAATTCAGAAATTTTATACCTCTACAGCTTGTAATAAACAAAAAAAAAAAAATCTCGTCGTATTTGTTCACTTGTTTTAATTTCTTTGGAATGAAAGATTTAAGTTTTACATTGCCAGTAGATTTAAGACTTTTAATAGTTTGTTTCATGATTTATATGGTGGTTATCATAACCTTGAAATGGGTTATTTTTAAAACTTACAAATAGTAGTCCAGCTTAAATAATTTGGATATATCGACACACTTGTATAATTCTGTAGGAAAATGAGAGAAAAATAAAAGTATACGAGAGCACGAGTATAATTACAAATAATCAAGGGATCCATAACGGGGAGAGATACTTTCCCGTCTTGATCCTCTTGGTCTTTAGTTGTATTCGTCACTGAATTCCCAGTAGTGATACAATGTATATAGCTAGCTAATTCCGACCTAAATTTACAATGTATATAGCTTTGGAAAAATGTGTAATGAGTGGAGAGATATAAAGAGAGAAATGAGGAAAATATTAATGTCATCAAAACTAAAACTAAACTAAACTGGAAAACGAGCACAACCACTAGATTTTCGTGTCTCGCAACTCGCTAGCTGTATCAAAACCTGATGAAGCAATAACCCTTTTTTATTTTCTAGAAAATAAAGCAATAACTTGCCATTAAAAATGTGTTAATTAGTTAGTAAAAAGGCCTTGTCACTGGTCACTTTTCTTCATTTTTAAAGGCTAAAAGTGCTAATGGAGAGCAGCTAAAAGCACAGTTGAACACTTTTTTTATTTGTGGAATAGACTAGAGAGGAAGTGAAAGTGCAGATCAATTTGGTCCACTTGTCCTATTGAAGTCTTACCTACCAACAAAGAGGCCATGTTCACCTAAGATTTTCCACTCACAAAAATGCTTGTAGTAGTTTATATTTCCTATTGGACCTAAAACAGTCAAATAATCATCATTAATTCATTGTCACAAAATGGGAAATGGAAATGAGTGCCACATGCAATTTACCGGTGAGATCACGCTTAGTCACAATAAGCATCATTAATTCATCATCACAAAATGGGAAATGGAAATGAGTGTCACATGCAATGTACCGGTCTCATGCTTAGTCACATAACGACGAGCATGAGAATGAGTGGAGGCGGAAGCGTGAACGTAAGTGTGAAAGTGTCTTTTAAAAATACATTAAACGCTAGAAGACTATGCGGCCTACATCTCCGGAAAAGCAAATGCACTCTCGGAGACTGGAATCAATGCCTTTTGCCAAACACATCGACTTTGGGATGGTGAAACTGTTTCTCAAAATAGTGTTGCCGCCAGGTTGTTGACGCGTAAATTTTTCTCAGATTTTTTTTTTTGCCAACATATTTGAACTTTTGCCAGCATGATCATTTTGTAGTGCAATGGAATGGTTCGCTGTGTTTGGTTGAGAGTTTTGAGAATAATATTTTGAGAAATATTTTTGAGATAGTGTCTGGATGTGTTTTTGAAAAAAGTAATAATTAGAGAGATGTGTAATAATTGGAGAGAGATAGAGAGAGAAATGAGAATACTGATTAGATAGAAGGGTATGAGTAGAGAGAGAAATATGATTAATGATTGGAGAGATGAGAGATGGAAAATAATCTTTTTGGAAATTTTTTTAGAAATGTAAAGTGAACAAGGTGAAATGGCTACAATGCACACCCTTTATTTGGGTGTATCATATGCACCTATTGTATGGTTTAAATTGTGTCACCTCATCAGCAATCGTAATATTTTGTTAGTTTTTCATAACTTTTTAGGAATATGATTCGTAACATTTTGGCGTGTCTCGTAACTTTATAATAAAAAAAAATCGTAACTTTTACAAAAAAAATTCGCAACTTTTATAGGAGTGTGTATCACACCCAAATAAGGAGTGTGTATTATAGCCTTTTTCGTAATAGTACTAGTGCATGCTTGTGCCCGTGCCTGAAGGCACAGCTTGAGCAATCGACGTACGTGTACGTACTCATTTTTTATGGTCTTTCAAATTTCAGAGATGGGAAAGGAACGAGGAAGTGAGAGAGAATGTGGTTCGAATTTCGAAAAGGGGAGAGAGAGAATGTGGTTTGAAATTTTGAATGTGGTGGCCGGTGGAGGAAAAGGGTATAGAGAGAGGAGGAATGAGTTAGCAGAGGGAAAATGTGATATGATGACTGGGACAAAAAATATGATTGGGAAAAAAATCGCTCTCCGTTGTAACATAGATTCAGTTTCATGTATCTTTGTTTCCTTTAAAACTCTACGGTTTTTTGAGATTATGATCCGAGCCATCCATATATGATACAAATTAGAAAGCATTGGTTTGTATAACCGCAGTGCACTTTAGGCATTGGGAGGTGCTCAACTCCGTTGTAGCCACTAAGAGCATCTCCAACTCACTTAGCAAAATTCTCACCAAATTGGCTAGAAAATGTGTCATACGCTGATATAGCTAGGCAAAAAATATCACCTCTACCCAACAGGCTAGCCATTTCACTCACTAAAAAAAAAAAAGTACCCACAGCCACCATCACTGCCACAGACCACCATCATAGCTACACATACCCACAGCCACCATCACCGCACCACCGCCGCCGCCGCCATCGCAGCACCACCATCGCACTAGACCCACCGCACACACAGAGAGAGAGAGAGAGAGAGAGAGAGGGAGATAGAGAGAGAAGGCTCAGATTTGTTTTATCACTGCTTTCACAGCCACCGTATATGTACATGTATACATATCCACAGCCATAATTGCCGCACCACCACCACCGCACCAGACCCACGGCAGAGAGAGAGAGAGAGAGAGAGAGAAGGCTCAGATCTGTAATATCATCATCGCCTTGACCAAAATCCAGCCATGGCTGCAACCACGGTAGCTCGTAGGCCCTCCGTGTTGGCCCGCCATGGAATCCGACCAAAACCCACTACAATCCGACCAAAATCCAGCTAGAGAAGAGGAGAGAGAGAGTAATTTTTCACCGGTTGGAGTAGTCGAACGACGGCAACGTTGTGGTGCGGTGATGGTGGGGGCTATAGTGCCTCGCGGAGACAGGAGAGGCAAAAAGTGAAAAACCAAAATGGCGATGGAGTGGCGAGGCTGTTGGGTGCCATTTTTGGGGGAAAATCTCTCCATTTTGGTCTCGCCGGAGCAATGGCGAGACTGTTGGAGATGGTCTAACAACTAACCTCTCATATCCTGTCTTCTTGCTAAACAAAAAAAACCAACTGTATGTTTTTTATATTTTCGTTTTAAGTTGGGCTGCAAATTAAGTGACTTAACGATCCACAATTGGCCCAGGGCACTAGGCCCAAGTTATAACGCCTGGCCCAGTCTATGCTCTTCGGAGCCCTAACTGAACCTTTTCGAGGGCCATAGTTCTGCAAGGAAGGAGCCCGTGTTCAAGGGATTTTTTTCCTTTCGAAAATCCGTCAATGTGTGTTTTCTAATCTCCCTTTTTTAAGTTTGTAAAATAAAAAAAATTGCGTAAGAGAGAAAGAATGCATGCATTTCATATGATTCGTTTATTCTTAAAAAACTTATGGTCAATTTAAACAAACACATTGCACCTATAATCTAATTTGACGACTAATTTTTTTTAGGACAAGCGTGATTCGATCAAGCATTTAACAATGTCCGTCAAACTTGATTTTGGTTCTGAACAGTTTACATATGGAGGTATACAGAAACACGGCTCGATTCATCAAATGATAACGATTGGCAAAGCTGCAAACGTTAGCAATTAGCAGCATGGTCTTCAAATCTAGCTATTGGTTGTGATTAGATTGCTTTCCTTTCAACTTTTCCGAACTCGTTTGGGCCGTTTGATGATTATTCGAGACGTAACCTCCGGTAGACTCCGTGCCGGTGCACGAGTGGTTGTGTTCGTTCTCGTATGTGACGATCAGCATCATCGGATCGTCCATCGCCCTCTCTACGTGTTTCCGCGCCGGACATCCTTTCAGACTACTGCACCTGTAGTATCCCCTGATGAAAATTACGCCAACAGCCAAATCAGAACGTTATTGTAAATAACTTTTTCCTAACCTTGCAAAAGGAATTTGTGGACTTCAAAATACACTCATCACACAAATTATACACAAAATTTTGGGGGACGAATCAACTCATGAACAATACTACGAAAGTATGAAAGTACATGAATACTTGCCCACACATAAGATGAGAGTGTGTGCACATATTTTTGTATTATCCTATGTGCCTTTAACATCTTTGGTCAACTCATTACTCCCTCCGTCCTAGAATTTAGCTACTAAGAAAAGCCGTGCAATTTTCAGATTTGCAACAAAATAATTCCGTTTAAAACATTTTGATTTTACTGGCACCAAATTAAATAACTTATTGAGATATTCAATACGAAAGTACTTCGTATTTTGATCTGAAAATTACACGTTTTTTCGTAATGAAATAACTTTTTGGGACCGCAGAAGTATCAAAAGTCAACGATCTTAGAAAGCATACTTGGTCAACCCATTATCAAATGTCAACGGTTCAATAGAAAACAGAAAGTCAAAAGTGAAAAAATACCTTGGGTGTAGGGAGCCTTTGATGGCCTTTTGACCATACTTTCTCCAAGAGAAATCATCCTGTGGTACATCAGCCAATTTCATGCTTATAGCCGGGACCCTCTCAACCCTTTTCATCTTCAATTTTCTGACCAAAATTGAACACAATCAATCAAATTCAATAATCTCATCAACACTAGTATCTAATTAGCAACATCATAACAATGAATGGCCGTGATGCAAGACAACAATTGGCCGTGACTTAGCGGTTTATTCTCTTAATGTTTCGGACAAGATTCTCACTTCTCAATATCGTACCAGTGACGGTATCGTTTTATACCAGACTACTGGTACTAGTGTGTAATTTGATTACTGTTTTAGATTTCGCACTTTCTGAGAATATCCTATCAATATTTATGGTTATGTACTAATTCTTAAAAAACAAAAACAATTAAAAAAATACATTGTGGTGGCCGATCAAAAAAAAAAAAATTGTGGTGGGTGTCGGCCAGTATTTGCATCGGAATGGAATAAGAACATTTTGTGCAAAAATGGTAGGGGATAAGGTACGATGTTCAAAGCCTTGGTTTTGGCTTCAATTCTCTGTCTGTTTATTCTCTCTTAAGATTTTGGGTTCAACTCTTTTTCTAAGCAACACTTAAGCCAACTCATCTCAAATGTAAAGTGTGAAACCGCCATGACGAATTGCAAGTTTTATTGGGGATGACGAAAATAAATCGGGTCCAGAGCCGGCTATCGACTAAGGCCCAAGATGCGGGCCTTTAGGCCCCGTAAAAATGTAAAAATTATGGCCTCCAACGATTGGTGGTATGCAACATAGTATAAGCTTACAATTTTTTTTCACTCCGGTAACCAACATATAAGCTCAAAAGAAAAAAATCAAGGCTCCTTTTTCGAAAATCGAGAATCGTCTTAAGCCATGAAATGGAGATTTTTCAATGCCGGGCAAGTAACATGTAACACCTTACATGGTACCCTTAACGCTCCATCACAGTCATTCAAAATGTTTTGGATGGTCCGAATTTTAGTTTAACTCTTGCCGATAAGAGTTTATTTAAAATCTAGACCGTGGCCTCCCGAGGTTACCTGCATTAAGACAGTAGACAGTAAGATTGCAGCATACCTTTTCTTGCAATTTCCACTGGAACCACTGCAATTTTCCTCTACCGAACCGCACTTTCTTTTCACCGTTGACGAAGAAACCGGCGGCCGATTCGCCGCCAACTCCATCGATGGATTGGTAATCCGTGTCACCGACGAAATTAACGAATTCGACACCGAGAAATCAATCGTCTTCGCCGTGGATCCGTTCCCCGCGATGGCTCCATTTTTCAGTACCTGATATTTGTTCTGAGGAACTGAAGGTAAGGAGGAATGGACCGGTGTGAGACAGTAGGCCGTAGAAGTTGAACCCGATTCATTTTTCGAGTTCTGATTACCAGCGGCCGACTCTGTTTCTTGGGGTTTTGGCAGGGGAGCTTTTCTGAACCGGGCATGACCGGTTTGGGTTCGCGTTGGATCTAGCAAGGATACGATCTTCTTGAGCTCGGTCACGGCCACGTCGTTGATTACTCCGTAATCATCGATATGGCCGTGGGAAGAAGAAGGATTTTGGTGGTGGGTTTGGTGAGAGAAGATTGTAATGAGCTTCTCAACGGTCTGAAGACCGGAATTCGCTGCCTCTTGGACCGAATTCATATCCGGTTTTCCGACGAAAGGGCTGTTGATTTTGTAAGCTATGAGATCAATGGCCATCTCTGGAATTATACCCAGAGAGAAACAGAGAGAAATTTGACGAAAGGAAGAGTTGAAAAAATGGAAGCAAGGAAGAGTGGTATAAATTGAGAGTCAAACAGGTTTAATTATACTCCTAGCCCTTGGGTAAATTAGCTTAACACCCTCAAACTTCACTCTATTTAAATAACAGTGATATTCTTCGGTCAAACAGTTGCTAACTAGGTCTGAGCGCAATGGTGAATCCATCGTAATAACCTTGCTCGTCGATCGATCGATTGATTTTAGATTAGAAATGGAATGGGAATCCAGGGAACTGAGAAGAGTGTAAGGAAGTAATGACAGAGGCTATGTTCGGTTATCTCCTAACCTGATTTTTAGAATAACGTTTTAAATCAATTTTTGTTTAAGTAATTTAGTTGTACACAAAATATTTGCCAAAGACAATAAAATATTTTCCCCAAAAGTAGAGTCGAGTGGTATTTGTAAGAAGATAACAACTTAGAATTTAGAATACGAATCAAAATAATTTTGATAGAACACATTTAAGAACTTATTTTTTAAAATCAAATTTGAAATTACTACAATAAATATTTAACGAGTCAAAGTGATTGCAAAGTAAAGAAGTATCGACATTTGCTAAGGATTAAAAAAAAAAAGAATTATGAACATATAACCAACAAAGGAGTTTATCACTAGGGATAACCTAAATCTTAGACAATTTCTGAACTAGTTCCCTTTGTTATGTTGTGCTCTACTGCCCAAACTGGCTTATGTTTCTATTTTATGGACTGCTGTAACTCTATGGCCATCCTAGCTGGCGTAACTTTGTTGTTCTCCTAGCTTTGTTTAATGCATTTCCGAATTACCAAAAAAAAAAACCAACAAGGGAGTGCATTGCTATTTGAAAGAATAAAGGACAAGCTGGCAATGGGTTTTAAGAGAATACGAGGGGTTTCAGTGTAATTTACCATGTCCAGTCCCCCTGCAATCCTACACAAGGTAAATGCAGGGGCGGGTCAAACCCACATGCCAATGACTTCGCTCAACGTGGACATGCTATTCACAGGTCAACCATGTTGGGGGAATTGTTATTTTGACCGCCTCTAATTAATCCCCCAGGCCTCAACCGTCGGATTATGAATCTTTTTTCCGAGGGGAAACTCGATCCATGGACCATAAGGATATACAAATTGCACACTCCACCACCAAAAAAAAGGAACAAAAATAAATGAATAAAAAGACACAAAATTTAAGATGTAGGAGATCACCGATTTGCTCGTGAATATGGTTGGAAGATGTTACAGGAATTACACCATGCGTTGAAACTCATCGTTCCCTCGTCCCACTGCAGTCGCCGATACTCCAGCGTAGTGAGTAATCACGGCCGTCAGTTCGACAATTAAAGGTCCAGATTAATGTGTTTAATCCGAACTAATATACACGTAGGATAATTTCATTTAATCAGGATCGTTGATTACGAATCAATAGCCGTGATTGCTTACTACACGAGTGGCTCACTACAGGCAACCCCAATGCCTATTACTGGAGGACCCACAAATCTGTCACTGAAACTGATCGGATTTGAGGGCCGAAAACCAAGGTCTGTTCTCCTGATCAGATCAGGACTGAGTGGAGATTGGGGCCGCCCTAATTAATTGGAACCAGTAGTGTAGAGTTGACATTTTTAGAACGTTCTTTAAGAAGTCTTCTGTGGGACCCGTCGGACCATTGGTGGTTGAGGGGGAGAGTCACCTGCCGCCCCAACTCTCTTTCTCAACAAACAGATTCCGTAGGAACATGACTATCCTACACATTTGTCCAATGGAGTAACTTACTTACGGATACGTCGCAAACTCACTGTGGGTTTCCCCGCGCAATCATTGTAATAATTTGAACCGTTCATTTTGTACGGCTCGAAAAATAATGCATTTGCGTACAATCAGTTTGATTAGACGTCGATAAGTATGTCAAAAGTTGAATTTTGGTTTAAAAAATAGACACATTTTAACTTTAAAACTACTGACAAAACCTAGACCGTCCGTTTTTTAAACCAAAATTCAACTTTTGACATACTTTATCAATGTTCGATTTTTTGCGTGAACACATTATTTTGCAGACCCTACAAGATGAATGGTTCAACTAATTATTACAATGTAAGCCTAGTGGGGCCTACAAAAGCAGGTGACGCCACATCCATAAATAAGTTTATCTCTTCTTCATTTGTTTAGAACTTTTATGACCTCGCTTGTTCCGAACTCCACAATAATGATTTGTACCGTTTATATGTTTATATATATAGTTTAGCATTTGTTGAAGGAAGAGGGCATCCTGTAGTGCGGTGCCGCACTACAGGGTGCCGCACTATAGGGTTGTAGTGCGGCATCCAAGCTGTTGATTGTGCAATCAACAGCTCTGATTTTGTCTTGGTATTCGCATGATCCGAGCCCCCCATTGCCGAGATGAAATCCAAACCGTTCATTGCCGAGATCAACGGCTCGTGTGCCACACTATAGGATTGTAGTGCGGTACTGCACTACAGGATCCCCAGATCCTTTGTCGAAGACCATATGCAAGGTGACTTTAAGAAATCAACAAAGAATAGCATTAAATAAGTACGACACCTAGGAATGGTGAATCGGGAAGTGACTCTTAGGGGGTGTTTGGAAGCCTCATTTTCAGCTTTTCATTTTCAACTTTTTGAATTTTTGACTTTTCGGATTATGGTCAGAATGTATTTTGAATGTGGTAGGGGTGTTTGGGAGAAATGTGCAGAATGCATTTTGTAACATGAGTAGTGTTTGGAAGAATAATGATGAAAATGAATTGTGAATTAACTGTTTACCATTTTGCCCTTCTTTCTTTATTATGGTATTAATTATGTGTGTGAATATCCTTTTGTAGCAAATTTTTAAAGTGACATTGAAAAATATTTTTAGCAATTAAAAATACACTGTATTATGATTTTATTTGTACGTTTACTTTCTCATAATCACATACCATTTTTTCTTTTTTTTTCCCACTTGGTATCAGCACCTTTGGCTAGAAATTCAATAGTCCTTTTTTTTTCCCCCGAAAAATCTCAAATGGTACATATCTGCTCTCTCTCCTCCCACAATTTGTAACCCAAAACCCATCTTTTTCCTTCTCTATCACAGACCGCAGAAAACCCAAAAACTTACCATTCTCTCTCTCTAAATCCCTCTCAATTAAACTCCAAAACATTTGAATTCCTTGACCAATCTACACCCAAATCACATAAATAATTCCATTTCAAGCCCAAATCACTAGTTGGGGTTCGTACTCAAACCTCTTCTTGGAATTTAGGTGACCTGGGTTTGTACTCAAATCAAAATTCATGGTCTATGTTCGTACAGGATAAAAAATGTCTGAGTAGATCTGTATGATTTCAGCTGAGATGGAGCAGCGACGAGAAGAAAATTGTAGGCGGCTCTCTTCCTCTGGTTCGTGTGTTGTGTGGAAGAGGAAGGGAGAGAATAACGTAAACAAGGGGTAGATAAGGGAGAGAGAAATGAGGAGAAAATCTGAAAATTGAAAATGGAGAATGAGAATGAGAAAAGGAGGGTGGGAGTTGATTCTCGATTTCTACCTCTAAACGTTAGAATGAAGAATGAATTCTGGAAAAGGGGTTTTGTGAATCCGGCGGCCAAACACCCAAAATGCCAAAATTAGAAGTTGAAAATTCAAAACCATGTCGGCCAAACACCCCCTTAGAGCAATAAGAGGAAAGAGAAAATTAGGGGAGGGAAATCGAAAAGTAAAAATAATTATTACTATTGAAATAGCACATAATAATTCAAACACACTTGAATATAATGGATTACGCATTCGGTACCGTGCCTTTTAATATAGGAGGTTGCGATAAACATTTACGTTAATCCAACTTTTGTAATTTCATTATACAAAAGGCAATAAGCTAAATGATTCGCTCAAATGTCAACTGTCTTACAATGGATTTTATATCCGTTCACTCCAATTCGTCCATCCTCTCAATCAATAGATTTTTTGTCATGGGTCGGTTTGGTGGGTTGACAAAAATTTTCACCTTCATGGCCTGTATTAACAATTGGTGATGACTGTATATTTTTTATTGCATATTCGGTCCGATAAGTTTTTGCTGAATGTTTCTTTGTCGTTCATCGTGTGTTTCACAAATTCAAACTATTTGTATAACTATTTGCTAATTTTTTACAGAATAATGATGTAAACAGTTTGAATCACCTATGTGGAATCATTCAAAGTGGACCAAACTAGTGAAAGATAATTGAGGCAAGACACAGGAAGCTTGATCCTGTTCTGTGAGGCTTACAAACAATTAATAAGATAGGTTAATATATTTGCTCAATCACGGATCCAAACGACTATGTGACAGCAAGCTTACTTATGTATTGTACATACAAACCATTTATTAATTATCTATAGTACAGTCGCCTTTATTTTCCACCTATACATGGACTGATAACTTGAATTCGTGGTGTGGGCACTGTACATTTAATTGAAAATATTGTGCATTTGTGAATGAAGTATTGGTGGTCGTAAACTTTTTTCTTGGCAATCAGGGAGGCTCCGTCACTACAAGAAAAACGGCTTTTTGCGTCATATTTTTTGCGGCCGCACTTTATGCAGTCGCAAAAAGTGCGTAATTGCAACAGCAGCGAGTGCAGTTGCAAAAAAATAAAACAATTGCGTCTGCAATTGTTAGCGGTCGCAAATAAATGAACAATTGCGTCCGCAATTTTTTGCGGTCGCAAATAATAATACATTTGCGACCGCATTTTCTGCGGTCGCAACTAATAATCCAAATGCGACTGCATTTTGTGCGGTCGCAAATAATGCTTTATTCTAGTAAACAAAAATGGCTCTTTTGCCCGTATTTTGGCGGGTTTAACAAGGCGGGACAAAAAAATACTTGCTCAAAATTTTTTGGCCATAAGTTTCCCTCCCCTTATTCCCCCCCAAAATTCCCGAAAATCTAAAATCTCTCTCCAACTCTCCCCCAAAATCTGGAAATACCCTAATCTCCTATCCCGAGATGTAGGAAACTTTCACCCACAGAGCCCAAACGGTGACTGAAACTTTCACCCAAAACCGAGATGTATGCAACGATTCCCTTAGAAGCATTAAAGGTTCATCTATCAGATTCAAGCAAGAGGAGATCTCTAGTGCGAAGGGTGGAAAGACGAAACCCCATATGTAGCCGCCGTCGCCTCTCCGATTACCACCGTGACGTCTTCCTCTGGTTCGTAGGCGACCAGTAACGTTATGGCTTCCTATACGTTGATCTCTGTAACCCGGTTCTTTGAAGCCCACACGAAAACCCAAAAGCCCTAAATTTCTTGCATCCTCTCAATGATTCAAGATTCAATCTGTGTCTTGATACCTAATGAGTAATGATTATGAAATTTTCTCACAGGGTATGTCTAAAATCGATAACCCTAGGGTATGTTTTCCTCTCTTGCTCGAATTTACATCCATACATGTATGCACCTATATAAATGTAAGTGTATATGTTTATTTGTTCATGCTCTTATATATAGACTAATCCAATATTATTTGTTTCTGTGGATTTTACGCTTAAGCAGTCCATCACTCCCTTCTCTGAACGTCAACTGTTGCGGCTTCGAGCAGGTTATGTTCCTCTCTTTCTTTCTCTCGCTCTATTTCTATCTAGATCTTGATTATTTCGTATGGGTTTGGGTATAAATCATCAATTTGGCGAAACCTAAGTTGTTTATACCCTAAGTGGTGTATATTCATAGAGGTCTGGATGGTATTAGTTTATTTGGGGTTTTTTTTTTTTTTTTGTATCGAAAAGATATTATGAGTGATTTGTCTCATACTTTGTTTCTATTGTACCCTATCTAGTGCTTGATTTTGTTCCATGTTGTCCTTGTTCAAATGCCTTGTCTTATTTTTTCTCCATTATGAATAGACCCTGTTTCCCGTGTTTAATAAGTTATTTTTTTCCTAAAGATACAGCAGGGTGATACTCAAGTTGTAGGGTAGTCGGTGTTAACCGGCAGAAGAGGCAATGCCGCAGGTTCTGCTTAGTCATTGGACCTGAGAAATGAAATGTTTTTTGGCAACCGACATGAGTCGTCTCATGGACCGTGTTGTTAACAACTTATATAGGAATAAAGAGGTGTTTCTTCGGGTACTTTCTATGCTGCTTTTGGTTAGGATTCTTAGGACTCTAGTGCTCATACGTCCTGATTTCCGTTGGTTTCAATGCAGGCTTTTGCTGACTTAGTGGCTACAGGGGGGACACTCTGCAGCAGTAAAGCTTTTAGGTATTGTCTGCTTCTCTCATGATTTCGGTTTCGCGGGTTTATTTCAACATGTTTCTTTATGACTTTCCGCAACCCAACAACCTTATCCTTTTCGCCATTGTAGAGGGGCTTGATCTAGGCATCCAGTTGAGAATGTGAGTGTTAGGATAACCTTAGTGCTTATGATTTTGGACCAAAACAGGGAAACATAGTGCATATGGCTGATAAGAAATCCTTTTCGGTGGTTAGAAACTCATTCGTATAAGTAGCAAACACTATGATCATGATGTGCGCAAGTTATGTAAATAGTATAGAATATTGAATTTTAACTGCTGAATAGATGTATTCATATTCTATGCCCCATGTTCCTCCATCTTTTGAGCAACTAATATGCAGGTTATGTTGCATTTCCTAGAAACTCTAGCTCTAAACACATTTTGTTAAGCAGTGCCACGTTATGATGAGTATATTTTTTTGAGAAACACTAAGATGAGTTGATTTGGTTCTCTCAGTGCATGTAGTGAATGTACTTCCAAGGATTAGATGACTTAGAGTAACGCATTTGGTTGCAATACTCGTTGTTACTTGCTAATTGGTGCTCTTATAGAGAGCCTCTGTGCACTCATAAATCTTGAGTCCCATGAGTGGGTCTTTGTTTGGGGCATTTGTAGCCTCTAAAAGTACACTATAACAATGGTCAATATTTTTTCTCTCAAGGCAATGAAAGAATGAGATTTGTCCAAGTGGACAAAGTACAAATCAAAGTTATATATAGAAGACGGTCAAGTTTTGCATTGATGTTGTTCTTTTGTTCTGCTTATTCTTTTGTGTCGCTAACACATTTATGGATTGATTACATTCTTATTCTTATGCTTTAGTATAGGAAGAGCTGAAAGTTATTGTAAGCTTGGGGTTTGGAATGAGATGGCTTGGATGAAGTCTTCTCTTTGTGCTCACAAACCAAGGCTAGCTCACAACACCAACGGAAGAACTTCTCATTACCTCGACTCTAATGGAAAGATTCCCATTGCATGTAGATTTGTTTTGACTTATTAGATATTCAAGTTTCTAAAATGTGCAAAAATGGATGTGGATGTGGGTTCTGTGTTGCATGTGTTTTTTGGCTATTTTTTGTTTATTTTCATTACTATTGTAAAGTTCATTATGCAATGATTTTCAATCAATTATACAAGTTTTTATTTGTTGGGCGTGTTTGTTGTATGTGACACGAGCCATGTTGGTTTTGGCAGTGCATACGATTAGGTTAAGCAATCAGATTACTTGGTATCTCGTTTTAGGCACAGATGAAAATAGCGTGTAGGATTATAAGATTGATATCAATTGAGGCTATAATGGTTGCTCGTGGTTGAACACGTGCCTTCGGGTAGGGGCATTCACTAGTATAGAATATTAGCGACCGCACTTTGTGCAGTGGCAAATACAAAATATTAGCGACTGCATTTTGTGCAGTGGCAAATACAAAATATTAGTGATTGCATTTTGTGCAGTGGCAAAAAGTTACATTTTTTGCGTCTGCAAAAATGCGGACTCTAAAAGATGACTTTGCAGTCGCTAATACATTGCGACCGCATGCTACGGTCGCAAATAGCTTTTGTCACCCAATCAATCGCGTCCCCTATTTTTGCGGTCGCAAAGCGGACGCAAATAACAATTGCGATGGCATAATGAGCAATTGCGACCGCACCTTGCGGACGCAAAAAGCCTCTTTTTTTGGTAGTGGGTGTGCCGGCTGTGCTCACCTTCAACTCCAGCTTGTGGTGGTGGTGTCGTGGTGGTTGTGGTTCCTGGTCGGCGATGTGGGGTGCGGGCAGCGACTGTTGGAAGGTTTTTGAACCGAGAAAGATATTTTATTGTCAAACAAACGATTACAACGGACTCAAAAGGTCCAGAATACAAAAACATAAACAAACAAACAAATAAAAAAAAACCCGCAAAAAAAAAAAAAAAAATCCGTGGACAGACCCCCATCAGACACACTCGCAAAGGAGGGTGGTGTGACTAGATTTGCAAGTTCTGAAGCTCATTCCCGCCGCAGGCTGAAGGACCAACACTAGGAACCGCTACAGACGCCGCCATCGTCGTCGGTGGAGATTGGAGAGCTCCTAAAATCCGTCGGCAAAGCCAATCAGATCAAAGAGCCAAAACCTAGAGCTGGTTCCCCACATCTGGGCCTCCTGTATCCAAAAAGATGGGTGATGAGGAGATCTCCCTGTTAGTAATTTTCTGTAGGTGGGCCTACATAGATCATAAATTAGATATTGTATATTGTCAAATACGGTTTGAGTGGTGTCAGTATTACCCATTGAGTTGTGATCGTCTAATAAATATGAGCGGGTAATTGACAAATCTCTAGTAGCGCGTATTTGGGTTATATGACGTGCGTTAAGTGGTACGGACTTATTATTAAGTGTAGAGACCATTAAAGGCCCATTAGGGTTCCATCTATTATGATGGGCTATGATGGAACCATGGCCTATAAATATGCGGTTAAGTCCCCACTCCAAACCCTAATCTCTTTCTCATACCATCCCATCGCGTGTGAGACTAAGGTCAAGATCAAGACTAGGGCTTTGGAGGTGGAAGACGAACAACCACACACACAAGGTGTTCATCCTCCATGGCGACAGGTACGCATCCGCTACTATTTTCTTCAATGGTTTGACATGAGTTCTTGGGTTTAGGGTTTCTTATGAAATCCTACACTCCCCTCCGCATGGAGAGGGTCTCAACCTCTCACAACCGTGGGGACGAAGGGTTATCTATTTTTAATTTTTTTTGTGCACTTCACCTCATACACCTATCAAGTTGAGTTGTTGTAAGCATTTTCGTTTAAAAGACACTTCCTAATAGTACTAATTACCCAAACCTAGGACAATCTACGAAAATCCCAACCAATCTCTAGACACCCGGATCAGGGGTGCTAGAAATCAGCCCTACAAATCACCCTAAAAAACACCCAAAACGATGTCATTTTGTGCGATTACCACTAAGTCCACTTTTGATCAAAATAATTCCCACCGGGTCAAGTTGTTTTTTTTTTTTTTTTCTTTTCTTTTCTTTTCAAAGTGCTTAAATTCAAAGTGCCTAAACCCTAAATCTAAAATGCTTAAATACCCAAATCAAATGAAAGTACCTAAGCCTCCAAAATAAGTGCCTAAATTTCTAAAATCTTTGAAAATGTTTAAACCCCCAAATGTATGAAAGTGCCTAAACTCCCAAAATCCCATGAAAGTGTCTAAACTTCTAAAAACCCATGAAACCGTATGATACCCTAAGTGCCTAAACCTCCAAAAAATTGACCCAAGAATAATGCACGTGGTTGTTTCGGTTTTAAAAAACAAAAAAACAAAAACTTGACCTAGTGGTAAGTGATTTTCAACCCTTGACCTAGTGGAAATTAAGTTTCCAAAAAAGCCCTATCTTTTATGTTCCTATGACCCAAAACGACGTAGTTTTGAGTTATTTATTTATTGTCCCTTTTCACGCCATTTTTAGGGTGATTTGCAAGGATTGATTTCTAACACCCCCGGATCCCACCCCGATCTGTCTAACTAGTGTAAATAACAATTGATTTTTATCGCAAAATGAACATCAATCAATCAAATGTCACCAATATGGTACATTTTTTTTTTTAAACTTTTTAAATGTCAAATACCTATATCATGTCTGGAATCCAATAAAATTACAGTTGACTTTTCTCACAAAATCATAATTGACTTTTCTCATTACTATTGACTTTTCTCACAAATGGACATTAATCAACCAAATGTTATTAATATTGCATTGCTATTGAACTTTTGAAAAGTCAAATACGTGTCATCCTAACTACAGTACCAATAATTAAACGGAGCCTTAAAAATATATCTGGATTCCCGAGATGAAAGTTAATAAAATGAATTGTAAACAAATCTATTACTTATTAAATTTATAGTAATCAGTTTCTTGTTGCATTAACGTTTTGACCCAAATATATGTCTCCTTGCACTTCTCAACAATGCCATGTTTAAGGATGTGGCATTGGTGATAGTTGTTCCCCAAGTCAATGTTCAACACATTGACGTCCCTTTCACCTTGTTCGGTTTGAGTCTCAAGATTCACCCTTCACGGTCCCCAATAAAATTTTCTTTTTATCTTTCTCTACTTATTACCCTCAAAACCCAAACCGAACAAAGCCTTTCTTTTTTGCTCTTGATTTTAAAAATAAAATTTGTTGTTATGTTGCAAAGAAAAACTATATGAGGTGTGCACGCGCGTTTGCAGAGTGAATTTGTCAGGAAGAGCGGGTAATTTATTCCAACGTGCATTTAGGCAAGGGCATCGTCGAGCATTCAGCAAATAATGATGGTTAAATTTTAAAACGTATGTATGCTACAAAAACACGTTTAGTGAAAGAATAACGGTTAAAGATCGGAAGAAATGTGAGAACTTTATTAACTTCTGATATCTCTTTGGTGAAAATTTCTCTCTCTTTTGATTTTACAGAAAATATTCTCCTGTTTCTTTACCCGTAGAAAAACAAATGAAAAGTATTTAGTACACACCCTTATACGAATTTTTGTAGTTTTCTTAATGAATATTGTTGTAAAAACAGACGGCACAAGGTCAAGAAAGAAGGCCCAAAGTTACGACTTTTTGTGGTGTTGCTTATGAATTTTGTGTTCCAATATACAAATCTTTTGGTGTTCAACTACGAGATTATGGAGACCAGGGATCGAGCCCCATTGGGGGCGTTGGAGTTTCAGGGCTATGGATTGCCCCTGTACTCATCTGTAGTAACTCACTAACACCCCGCTAACCCCCACTAACAAGTTCTCCTAAACTATGGCAAAAAAAAAAAAAAACTACGAGATTATGTGGTGGTTTATACTTCCTCCGTCCAGATTTGTTGGTCCATTTTGGGAATTCCAAATTTTTTCCCAGTACCTTTTCAGTTTGTTAAATTTCCATTCTACCCTCAATCCTCCCTACCTACTGTACTTCCGAAAGTTTTGGCTGCCATAAGAAAGTCTCAAAAAATTTTAAAAAGTGATTCATTGTTGCATATTTAGGCCTTGTTCTTAAATGGATTTTATCTCCTAAAATTTAGTTTTTATAAAATCTAACATCCTCAATGGATTTTAGCAAAACTAGATTTTATCAAAATTAGATTTTATCTCACAAAATCATTTATAAAACACATTTATCAAACCTAGATTTAATCCATTGGGAAAACAATGTGATTTTATCAAAACTAGATTTTATCTCATAAAATCCATTTAAGAACAAGGCCTTAAGGGGCCACTATTGTGACGTGGCAGTGTACTTTCTACTTCTTTTTTTTTTTTTTTTTGAAATTAGTTTTTGAGTTGTTATTTTAAGTAAAGTTTAGGAAAGGGCAAAAAAGTAAGTTTTCCATACTTTATCCTTTGACTTTTGAAAATGGACAAACATTTTAGGACTTGAAAAAGTATGTTTGTGGACAAACAAATCCGGACGGAGAGAGTAATTTTTTGTGGTTAAAATACAAAAGGCATACCGTACACCAATTTTTAGGTGTGTTTACCCTATCTTGGCCAAAAAACAAAACATCAAATTGGTATTAAGTACATCCACCATCCCATATTGCTTGTCATGTACGGGAAATCCAACTTTTAAAGGGGACATTTAATTATCTCGTTTTTCCTTGAGAAATTTGATTAGATTTTCAATATCACTTGTTATTCTCCTCATAAAAACATAATTTTAAACATTTACGATAATTATTTTGTTAAAATTTCCAAATTTTAAGTTTAATTTTTCAAAAAAAAAATATTTTGAGAGATTCAAAAATAAAGGACAAGCAATATGAGACGGAAGTAGTTTATTATACTCGCCTTCCTTCACCAATTTGGAGAAGGGCTCAAATGATTAACTGGGCCGTAATAAAAGCCCATAAAACAGTCGCCTGAGTGCTAGAAATGACAAAGGACGTAAGAAGGCCTTCTCTGCTGAATGGCCGTAAATGCTTTTCGCAAGCATTGGGCCGTAAATGTCTTTCCTTCCTTATTGGTTTAAACTTCAAATAAAATAGTTATTGATTTTCACACCCCTGTTTTTTTTTATACCACACTCCTTTCTTCTTCTTTTTTTCTTTTTTTGTCTTCTTACGCTGTGAATTTACAATATTATCCTTCCAGGTATGAAAAAGCATACAAATAAAAGGTTAATTTTGTAAATTCATATCATAAGAAGACAAAAAAGAGAGTGGGGTTTTAAAAAGAGGAATGTGAAAATCACTAACCATTATTTAAACCGATACGGATAAAAGGACGCGGGGTTGCTGTTGTGCAGTCTTTGCATAGCAGCTGTTGTGCACAATCACAACCGTCACAAATGTTTTTAACGGTTCGGATTGAAAACAAATTGTTCGCGCGAACAATTCTTCTCTTTTGTTTGAAATCTAGGCCGTTCATCCAAGCAACGAATGACCTGGATTGCGTGTAGCAGCTGCTGTGCAGAGGCTGCACAACAGCAACCCTAGGTCCCGGATAAAAATGCATGATCAAACAAAGAAAGTGTTGGTGTAATTACCGCAGATAATAAAATAAATTAATAAGCACAACACCAGAATAGGCTGAGGCGCGAGTATCTCGCTTTCTTTAAGGAGATATAGCCTCTGCGGTGGGTAAGTTCCCAATAACCGATGCAGCAGACTACTAGCTATTCTCCCCCAAGATACAACAGCTCAACGTCAGGTTGTGTGGCTCTTACACACTCTGTATAAGTGTGCGAGCCCAAAGCTCCACCAAAGAAACACCTTTCTTTGCCCACAAAAATATAAGTATGTAGAAAGTATCTCAATAGAGAACTTATTGTTCCTTACTTATATCGCTAAGGAGTCTGCAGGAGAACCTTTATATAGCTCTCAAATAAACTCACAAATTGATGCATGTATTCATAACCTAACAACGTTAAACACTAAATGAACATAAGTTAATAATTACGTTATTAACTTAACAAAGAAACAAATGTACGTAACTTAGTTTTAACGTTTAGGTTAATTAATATACTTCATTTAATATGCAAATGTAACAACAATCCCCCACTCATTTGGATATTAAATTAAGTAAAATATAGGCGCCAAAAGTATATTACCGGGCAAAGAGGAATCGTTATGCATAATGACAGGTGTGCTCTGCATTGAACCTTCACTTAGTGAGACAGTAACCTCTACTCCAGAGTCAGTAGTGTGCTCAACATTGAACTATGACTGCTTAGGGGAAATAAAGAGTTGCTGTCCACACATAACAACTCAGGTGTTGATATAAGCTTTAATATCCAGCACATTACGGCCTTGTGCTTATCCCAGTTTTCATAAGCGTTTTTGAGATTAAGCCCAAATCTCATAGGAAGCAGCCCCACTTCCACACTTATATAGGTGAAATCTGTCAAGGATGCACCTGTAATTCTAACATCCCACTCATACGAGCTACAGATTTTCATTAAGAGTTTAAAAACTCAACCCTCCATCATTACAGGATGAATGCACTTACATCATAGGGATGGACATAAAATAAAATAGTGCATCCTTTAACGATCACCATATGATTCGTTTGTCCCATTGAACCCAGTTACAGGATCGCTGGTCCCCGGGTTGGGTATCCTCATACATGATTCTTGAATGTTTACGGGCTTCAGCCCCATCCCCCTCGATGTATTCCAAGCCCTTTCTCTTGCCAAGGCCTTGGTTAATGGATCTGCAAGATTATCACAAGATTTAACATAATCCACATTTATGCTCCCACTACTCAAATAGGATCTAACAGTACTGTGTTTTCTTCGTATGGGTCTGGATTTACCGTTGTAGTAACGATTTTTTACTCTACCAATAGCAGCAGTGCTATCACAACGGATTAACACAGGAGGAATTGGTTTTTCCCAACAAGGGATTTCATGCAATAAATCTCTTAACCAATTCGTTTCCTCACATGCTGAAGACAAAGCTATAAGCTCAGCTTCCATAGTAGAATTAGCAATAATTGTTTGTTTTTTCGACTTCCAGCAAATAGCACCACTTGCCAAGGTAAAAATAAAACCTGTGGTAGAGAGAGAATCACCTGACAAGGTATTCCAATCGGCATCACTGTACCCTACAAGTACAGCAGGATATTTTTTATAAAACAAACCATGAGTTCTGGTACCAGATAAATATCTGATTACTCTGTCCATAGCATGCCAATGATCAATACTTGGCTTGCTAGTAAACCTACTCAGTACTCCAACAGCATAAGCAATGTCAGGTCTAGTACAATCAGTCGCATATCGCAAACTACCAATCATGCTAGCATATTCCTTTTGATTTATCACCTCCTTATCATCTTTAGCAGGAAAAAGATGTACACTAGCATCAAAAGGAGTAACAACATGCTTGCAATCAAGATAGTTATATTTTCTCAATATAATGCGACTGGTCAAGAGAAATGCCTTCACTTGTTTTAGTGATTTTTATACCCAAAATAAAATTAGCTTCACCAAGATCTTTCATATCAAAATGGCTATTAAGCATATTCTTCGTCTCATTTATAATATGCAAATTAGAGCCAAATATCAAAAGATCATCTACGTAAAGACTAATAATCACATGTGAATTTTCATGTGATTTATAGTAGATGCACTTATCACTTTCATTTATTTTGTACCCATTCTCAATCATGCAGGAATCAAATTTTTCATGCCATTGCTTAGGAGCTTGTTTTAAGCCATAGAGAGATTTACTTAGCTTACACACCTTGCTTTTTAGTCCGGGCTCCACAAAGCCCTCGGGTTGGTCCATGTATATTTCCTCATTTAGGTCTCCATTCAAAAAAGCTGTTTTTACATCCATTTGATGAATTTTTAAATCACAAATTGCAGCCACAGCAATTAGCAATTTAATGGATATAACACGTGTAACCGGAGAAAATGTGTCAAAAAAGTCAAGATCACCTTGTTGCTTAAAACCTTTTGCAACTAATCTTGCTTTATATTTATCAATAGATCCATCCGGTTTAAACTTTTTTCGAAGGACCCATTTACACCCAATTGGTTTAGAACCCAGCGGTAAATCTACTAATTTCCATGTTTTATTTGAAATTAGTGAATCCATCTCATCATTTATAGCCTCTTTCCAAAATATAACATCAGGTGACGATAAAGCTTCTTGTAAAGAAATTGGAGTATCATTTACATTAAAAACATGATAGTCAGGGCCAAAATCTTTTTCAACTCTAGCTCTTTTACACCTTCTAAGTTCAACTTCAGTATTTACTTGACTTTGAACAAGAGGAGTAGAAGAACTTGGTTCAGACAAAATATTTTCAGGAAATTCTTCACCCCCACTATTTCTTGATTTAAAAGCTGATTTATCTTCATGAAAAATAGCATCACCTGATTCAAAAATGATATTGTTTTTAATATCTAAAAATTTATAGGTTGTACTATTTACCGCATATCCTAGAAAAGCACAGGTGGTAGCTCTTACACCCAACTTTGGTATTTTGGGATCTGTAAGCCTTACAAAAGCTAGACAACCCCAAACTCTCAAATGTCCCAAATTTGGCTTATGCCCCTTCCATACCTCAAAAGGTATCAGTTTAGTTTTCTTATGTGGTACTCTATTCAACACATAACAAGCAGTCAAAATTGCCTCACCCCAAAGATTTGAGGGGGCACTTGAATCAATAAGCATGACATTAGTTAGATCAATCAATGTTCTATTTTTCCTTTCAGCAACACCATTTGATTGAGGTGAATATGGTGGTGTAATCTCATGGATAATTCCCAGTGACTGAGCAAACGAGTCAAAGCCAAAAGATACATACTCTCGACCTCTATCACTCCTGATTCTCTTTATCTTTTTACCGAATTGGTTTTCAACCTCTAGAAGGAATTCTTTAAATTTCTCAAAAGCATCACTTTTATGTTTCAACAAATATACGTAAGTATACTTTGAAAAATCATCAATAAAAGTGATAAAATATTTATTTCCACCACAGGTTAAAATTCCTTCGAATTCACATAAATCTGTGTGAATTAATTCAAACAATTCGGTAGTTCTTTCAACACTTTTATGAGGTCGCTTAGTAATCTTTACTTGACTGCAACTTTCACATTTTTCAAAAATTTTTGTCAGTTTAGGAATTAATCCAAGACCACTCATGATTCCCACATATCTACTATTGATATGACACAAGCAAGCATGCTAGAAATTAAATGTAGAAAGCATGTAAACAGAACTTGTCGATGCTTTATTAATTTCCACACTCAACTTAAACATTCCATCACATGCATAACCCTTACCCACAAATGTTCCTTTTTTAGTTATCACATACTGATCAGATTCCATAGTTTGCTTGAAGCCAGCCTTGTTCAAAAGATAACTTGACGTTAGGTTTTTCCTCATGGACGGAGTGTAAAGAACATCTTTTAATGTTAACACTTGCCCAGAAGTAAACTCCAAATCAACCTCACCACTCCCCAACACTTTAGTTTTGATAGAGTCACGTAGCATAACTGTTTTCTCTTCATCAAAGGGAGTATATACTTTAAACCAAGTTTTGTCATAGCAGACGTGCCTATTAGCACCAGAGTCTGCCCACCACCCTTCCACATAATGAACCATGAAAATGTCTGTAATCATTGCCACATATGGTCCCTCAGTAACATTACCCTGGGGAACAGGACCAAGTTTCCGAAATTTGCAAGTTCGAGCAAGATGCCCACTTTTGCCACAGACAAGACATACACTATTTTGGTGATTTTGTAAAGGGGGTCCTTGGTTCAAGTTTTTCTTAAATCCTTTGTTATGAGGTTTTCCCTGTTTTTTAAAAGTCTTTTTGTATGGCTTCATATAAGCATTCTTAGGAAATTGACCGTTGGGTAAGTTATGGTTATTAGCAGAAACATAATTTACCTTTGTGGAATGTTCAATACCTTCTTGTGTCAATTGTGCATCACGGTTTCTAGCCTCCTCCTCCACGCGGATGCGACTGATCAAGGTCTCCAAAGAAATCTCCTTTTGCTTGTGGCGCATCCCTTTTTGGAATTCCTTCCAAGATGATGGTAGTTTGTCAATAATGCCTGCCACCACAAGATTGTCTCCAATCTTGATGCCTTCTGACGCCATCTCTGCCACTATCATCTGAAAATCTTGAGCTTGCTCCACAACTGATTTTCCATCTACCATTTGGAAGCGAAAGAATCGGCTGGCCGCATATTTTTTCGCGCCTGCCTCTTCAGTATCATACTTGCTCTGTAAAGCTTTCCAAATTTTCTTGGCAGAGGTGTAAGTTGTATCATAGTAATCATAAAAATGATCAGCAAGGCAATTTAAGAGATAATATCGACACTTGTACTCATCTGTGTTGTACTGCTCCACCTGCTCTAGATGAGCTTCATATTCTTCCTCATTCATCTCCTCGGCAGAGATTTTGTTCGGATTTTTCTCTGTGAGAATGTAGGCCACCTTGAGAAGGCTTAGGTAGAAAAGGATTTTTCCTTTCCATCTCTTGAAATGAGCTCCCTTGAACCTGAAGGGCTTGTTAAGGTCGCCAGTGCCGTCATTGATCTTTTCTGGTGCTTGCTCCATGCTATTATCTCCTTAAAATTGTTGGTGTAATTACCGCAGATAATAAAATAAATTAATAAGCACAACACCAGAATAGGCTGAGGCGCGAGTATCTCACTTTCTTTAAGGAGATATAGCCTCTGCGGTGGGTAAGTTCCCAATAACCGATGCAACAGACTACTAGCTATTCTCCCCCAGGATACAACAGCCCAATGTCAGGTTGTGTGGCTCTTACACACTTTGCATAAGTGTGTGAGCCCAAAGCTCCACCAAAGAAACACCTTTCTTTGCCCACAAAAATATAAGTATATAGAAAGTATCTCAATAGAGAACTTATTGTTCCTTACTTATATCGCTAAGGAGTCTGCAGGAGAACCTTTATATAGCTCTCAAATAAACTCACAAATTGATGCATGTATTCATAACCTAACAACGTTAAACACTAAATGAACATAAGTTAATAATTACGTTATTAACTTAACAAAGAAACAAATGTACGTAACTTAGTTTTAACGTTTAGGTTAATTAATATACTTCATTTAATATGCAAATGTAACAACAGAAAGTGACAATAGTCAAGTTGTATATAAAGAACTTTTGCATAGGATAAAAAATTGGATTCGATTCTGATTGTGGGCGTTGTGTTTTCTCCTATGCCAGATAAGGTTATTAGCTTTACAAACATTATGATGTTACTGCATATATCTTGTAAAAAGAAAAAGAAATTGGAGTGTGTTATTTATGGGCGTGCTGAGCGTAAGCATAGACACATTCTAGACACTTCGTGCGCTTTTTTTTTTTTTTTTATCATGAAGAGATTAGTGCAGTTGTGTTCAATAGTTCAATTGCAACACAAAGGTGACAGTCCTAAATCAGAAACATGTGGATGGTTTTACGTGAAAGATTGTTGAGATCTTGATTTTAGTTATGGGTTCATGGACTTCTCACTGATTCTGGTGTCTGAGTGGTCTTATTTATGGGTTTGTGTGGCCCATACACCATGCATGTCGATGTCGGCCTATTCTTGTTGTCACATTAATTTACCACATTTTTCAGTTTATAATGGTATATAAAAATGTTGGCATACCATTAATAATTTCATTATCTAATCCAGCGCAAAACAAATATCGAAGTTGAATTCACACTTCTTTACAAATTTCAATCTCAATTCTAAATGCCCTTAATTCCAGAGACGTCAAACCTTACAATATATATACACCCCTAAAGATGCATGTATCGACAGTTCATAATTCATATGCATTAATATTGACTCGTAAAGGAATTTATAAGGAGTGAAAACAGAAATAATGAAGGGAAGTTAAACCTAGTTTTTGGTTCTTAATTATTTTATTATCTCACCAAAAAATTGTCTTTTATTATCATTTTACGCTCTATGAGACAGGTCATCCTCTCAAAATATATCAACACAAAAAGCAGAAAAAAAGAAAAAGAAGACAATAAAAGACAACAAATAAAAAAGACAGTTTTTGGAACAAGCTCTAATTCTTAACAGAAATCCTTGATCTTAACAAAACATAAGCATCACAAATCACAAGCTAAATGCAACAAGCTTCACTTGCATAAAATCTTCAGAGTAGTGTTTTTTTTTTTTTTTTTGCCAGCCACTAAGATGTTAGTAGCTAGTTGTTATTTATCAAATTACTACAAGTGTCAAATCTTAGACCTTACGTTTTAAAAGTGTATTACACAACCATCGAATATTGTAGTGTATTGAAAATGGTGGTATGTACACCCTTCGAGAGGGCAACAAGGTCGCAGACAAACTTGCGAACGTGGGAGCAGACCAAAAGACAAAATGGTGTCACACATCACTCCGCTGGATGAAGTCATTCCCCTCTTTGAAGAGGATACGAGAGGAGTGGTGTTTGAGAGTGTGTAATTGTTTTCATTTCATTTCTATTGTATTACCCAAAAAAAGAAAAACAATGGCGGTATACATCACATCTACCATGCCAATAAAAATCAAGGCTACACCCACCAAACTAGACTTTATTCGGCCACAAATTTGACCTTTCAAACTTTTATTAACAAGAAAACATTTACAATAATGAACTTGAACGTGGCCCAATTTGCTTCTTACACCAACTACTATAATTAACGACAAAATATCTATCTCCTTCTATTGCCCAATTGATGGGCCCGGCATCACAGCTTTAGTTAATTGGGAGTTCTCGATCCCCTTTTTATTTTTTCTTTGGTTCGACAACAAGAGTGTCCAGGTCAATTTACGCACATATCGACTAATTTTGTTTCAGGTCTTGTCAAAGGCATGTCATCTACGTTTGGACTTTAGAATTCACAAAAAATTACTATCTTTTATCTTGATCCTAAGAATCGAATCGGTCTGGTCAATTGTGTAGGGAGCAAACCTACCAACTACTATATTACTTACCGGGAAAAAAGAAGAAGTAAAACCTACCAAATATGCGGACTGACCCTGGGGTTAAAAACACGTTAAATTACAATACATAAATAAAAATAAAAAAATAGAGAATTGGGTGGGAGGAGTGGTTACCAATTGGTCGGACCCATAGAAAATATAGCCAAATATATGACCTCCAAAAAACAATATCTGACCTCCATAAAATATATGTATGTTGATCATATATAGGGTAAATTTCTCATATCTCCCCTGAGGTTTCTAAAATTGCACCGACCTCCCCTATTTTTTCTGACAACAGAAAAAGACCCCTTTCCGCCTAATACACTAA
The DNA here is from genome assembly GCA_020921065.1 of Vaccinium darrowii. Taxonomy (NCBI): domain Eukaryota; kingdom Viridiplantae; phylum Streptophyta; class Magnoliopsida; order Ericales; family Ericaceae; genus Vaccinium; species Vaccinium darrowii. Next base: position 4,775,461 of record CM037155.1, read on the forward strand.
AATGGCGTTTATTTTCTCTGTTAATTGATAATGAAATGTCCACAAAGCCCTTAGGTATTTAAAGGACAGTTAGCATCGATTACAGACCCACCCACTTTAGAACATCCTCTTCCATTTCACAAAACACACACACACACACAGAGAGAGAGAGAGAGAGAGAGAGAGAGAGAGAGACTTCCAGATCAGAGAACGTAGAAAGAGAGTGAAAGAGAACGTCAAATGCTATGAAGATTCAATCGAAGGGAAGATCATTGTTTTGTTTGCATGGAGACTTGAAGATTTTTTTATTTTTTTTTCACTTGTGGGTCGAAGGAATATCGTGTAGCAACCTTTTGCATATGGTTGCTCTTCAAGCTATTACAAGTACCAATCTTACCTAGAATAGAATTATGAAAGCTTGTGCGTGCTTGGGTTTTTGTATTAGAGTTTTTGTATCAGGGTTTCTGAAATTTATATTTGATTAGGGTTTCTGTAATTGTCCTTTACTTTACTGATTGGAGGTAATTGCTTTGTTTTATTTTCTTATGTTCAGCAGTGATGTGTACTGCAGTTCAAAAAAAAAAAAAAGCAGTGATGTGTACTCATCTATATTTGGACTTGATCTTCAACTACAAAGGGACAGTGCGTAGGTTTAATAAGGCTAACCCTCTAACATATAGTACAAATTTTATGGACATGTTACAATATGTGGATGAAAAAGTTTTGTTTGAGTTTCTCAAACGTTTTATAAAGATAAAATCAAAATTTGATAAAATCAACTCTTGATTTGATCGAATGAGGAAGAGACCTGATAATATCTCTACTTTTTAAATGCAAAAAAAACTGATATTTTATTAAATCTTTTTCTCATTTGATAAAATTAAGGGTTGATTTATCATATCTTGACAAACTCTCGTGGAAAATTAGGCCTTCAGGGGAGGTCTTTAAAATTGTTAGAAACCTTAGGCGAGGTCAGCGAAATTTACTCAAAGAAAATTACTCGTACTCGTTTGTAAAGTTGGAGTGGAAGTGTGTGATGCGATTTCTAAACAAATCTACAACACAGATATGGGGTGTACGAATCTATTTTTTTTAGGGTCGCTATCAATTGCGATCGCAATTTTGTCCATTATCCATCAATTGAATTCATGAGATTCCGAGAACAAAAGAAACAAAAATGCTCTGATTCACATTGATTCCGTCCAAGTATTTTTAAGCTACCAAAATCCAAATACACCAACGGGAGCGGAGTGTGTGTTGTGCGGGGTGGGAGCACACTTGTTGTGTAGTGGTATCTGACTCATCCCGGATTGCATTGTTTAATCAAAATCGTTCATTTTGTTCTTCTCATCAAGTATGTGCATCACGTAAAAATTCAAGTTGATTAGACATTGTTAGGAGTACGTTTTCAGACTGCATTTTTTTTTCTAAAAACGAAACAGTTAAAAAAAACTGTGGGGTGATTTTTCTCAAGAAAATTGTAAGTTAAATGGTCATTGATTAAATAGTTGCTGATGTCTGATCAACCGAAATTTTTTCAAGGACTATATTCCTGACGAGACGAACAAATTAAACGATTCAGATAAAAAAGAGACCCCGAGGTGCACCCTATACCACTGCACATCACATGTGTTGTGCGCACCCTTCATGACACACACACCGCTCCCCAAGTGGCTTATATATTCACCACTTGGTGGCTTATTTTTTTTGGTGAATATATAAAGTCCTTTTTTATGCACGTTTTATATATTTGCAATCTTTTTAGATTCATTTTTGTTCTTTAGAAAATACTAAATCATCAGTGGAGGTTTAATGAAACACAAGAAACTTGAAATTTATAGCGTAATGGATTTTGTACGCATCCGGGAGTGTTGTGCACATCCCGACCGTAGATTGCTCGGATGGACGGTCTAGAGCAATTGACAATCGGGACGTATACGATACGGTGCTCACAACACCCCCAAATAGGGCTGTAAATGAACTGAGTCGTTCGTGAACCATTCGAGGCTCGACTTGGTAAAGGCTTGTTCGAGTTCGATTCAGATACTAAACGAACTGAACCTGAACCTCAATTTTAGGCTCGTTTAATAAACGAGCCGAACTTGAACTTGACAATATTCGGCTCAATTAGGCTCGCGGACTTTGCATATATGTATATCTCATAAGAATTTCCTATATAACCTTGGATATGTATAAACTTTTACATATACACAATGTAAATTTTATACCTTGTACATTTATAAACCAATAAAAGTATTATAAACTTAAATTTTACTAGTATGTTTTTATAATTTTATACATGTATGAACTTATTTATGTACAAAATAGATTTGAACTTATTTATGTACAAAATAGATTTTTTTTTGAAGTTCTAGGCTTATATTAGAGCATAAATATCTAATATTTTTTCCTCGTTAAGGCTCGTGAACAAGTTCGAGTTTGATTCAAACCTAGGCAAGTTCGGCTCGAGCTCGGCTCGTCAAATTTTCATTGAGTTCGAGTTCTACTCGAGTTCGTTTAAAAATTTAATGAACGAACTTAAACATTCTAAAACTCGGTCGATTCTGCTCGTTTACAGCGCTACCCCAAATTCATTTTGTCCCGTAGTTGATTAATGGTTCTGACCCTTTCAGACGAATATCTTGGTCTCACGTCAGGGTTACTTGAAATATATTAACATTAAGCTAACATGGTGGACCTAGCAGGGTGGAAAAATGGAAAATGTGGGACTGGGACAGCACTATTTTTGGTTTTTCTAAGCAACTATCTGTTCGGTCAACTACCACAAAAATATCAGCTAAAACAGTTTCTACCTTGAGATGATTTTACAAGATTTATATCTTAAAACAATTAACAAAGTTGCCTCCGTCCTTCGCCCTACTCTTTCATTTCCGCTTAAGCTTCCCCGGTTTTGTTGGTTTGGACCAAGCTCAGGGCTGACACAACCGAATTGGTTGAGAACAAAGGAAAGCTCAGCGACTAAGCACTCTCACTTTAATGATTGATACTTCCACTTTGTTTATCTATTTTTTAATTTTTGCATATCTAAAAATTTTGTTCAATTTTGGGTTCATTACTGAAGTCTCCTTAATAATAATACCTTTCTCTCTCTTTTTTTTTTTTTTTAAAATGTGTATTGTAAACAATATACTATCACTTTAATGATTGATATTCGAAGGATTTTCTATAGATCACTCATGGAGTAGCTTTTAATAATAATAATATATAGGGTAGTTATATTAAGGGGTGATTGGATACCTCATTATTCGCTTTTGCTTTTCTATTTTTTCACTTCTAGCTGTAGGGGGTGTTTGAATCCAAAATGAATTCCAAGAAAATGGGTATTTGTTTTTTGTTTTTTCGACCTCAGAGAAGAGAAGATAAAAATAGAGTGGAAGGAGATTTTTGACTTCTCATTTTAACTATAATCTAAAATGCGAAAAAAAAAAAACAGAATCTCCAAAACACCCTACATTAAGAGAGGATGTACCTTATATTAGTATATATAGTTCTGAAGAAATTTACAAATTGCATTTATTTATTTGTCTTAGAAAGAGGAGAGCGAAATAGGAGAAAGAGAGAGAGAGAGAGAGAGAGAGAGAGAAGGGGGGGAGGGTCGGGAGAAATTTGGACCGTTGAAAATATTTTCGGACAACTGAAATGTGCGCTTGATACCATGTGTTTCCTTACCCGCTCGGCACCCAAATTTTTCTACTCCTAGTTTTATTGGTGTAGCCACTTTTTAAAGTAAGTTTTAGGGCTTGTTCTCTTATAGATTTTAGGTGCATTTATTAAAATCTTATAAAATAAATATTTTATGGAGGGGTGATAAAATGAAGTTGCTTTTTCAAATGATAAAATGTACTCCCTCCGTCCCGCAAAGTTTGTCACTTTCACTATTCCAGCCCTATGAAAAAATTGATTATTTCTTTTAATCTGTAATGTTTTATATAAGCAATATGGATCTCGTTTGATAGATTTCAATTAGATCTTTTGAACAAAGTTTTGAAAATCACATAAAACGTTATGAATTGAAAGATATAGACAATTTAAAAATGGCACGCACTCCCGAAAGTGTCAAACTTTGCGGGACGGAGGGAGTAGTGGTTTTCCTTTAGATTTTAGGAGAATTTTATGAAAATCTCATAGAATCACTTTCAGATTTTATATATTGAGATTGGAGTATGATAAAATGTGATATTTTATTAACATTGTTTGAGGTAAACTTTAATGTTCTAAACGACAAACGCAAGTGAGTGATAATTAATGAAAGACAGAAAGAGTCTTGATTGTCCACACAAGAAATGGGACCACCCCAACCTTTTGTGGGTCCCACCAAATTGGAAGCGAATTCTGAGTGTCCTACTGTTAAAAGCAACCAATGGAGACATGCAACGTGGCTCATTGAGATTCCTTACAACAAGTCCCTTATCCGAAAAATTAAATTGACAAAAACCAAACAGTAAAGATAAGGGGACCGATTGCCTTGCACCGACAGTGTTGGGTCCCATCCGGTTGATCCGAGCCGTTCATCCTTCTCAAAATCAAATTTCAAGTGGGCTTATGCGGGAATCGAGGCAATCGGACGGCTGTATGAGCTCGATCCAAAATCACCCCATTTTTTCAGTGAAATGGGGTGATTTTGGATCGAGCTCATACAGCCGTCCGATTGCCTCGATTCCCGCGATGGCCCACTCGGAATTTGATTTTGAGAAGGATGAACGGCTCTGATCAACTAGATGGGACCCATGACAGCGTCGGCGACGCCGTCGGAACGCAGTCTGTACACGTGCATCTGTGCACGTGGCAGGACTCAAAACCAAATTACTATTTTGATTGAAGAAAGACAAATACCCAATATCTTTATGATATTGTTGTCAAGGACATGACCCTTTTTTCTTTTCTAGGGTAACCATACAAAACTATATAAATATAAATTAAATGACTGCAATTTTTGGTATTCCATTTGACAAAAGACTCAATTTATTGACGCAAATCTTCTATTTTTATCTCTGGTTGGAGTTTACAAAAAAGATTGAATGTTTCTTTTTGACGAACAATTCTACTTCTATGTTCATCTTAAATAGAAAATATTAATCTTAGACAATTTTAATAATAGCTTATGAAGTTCACTAAAACCCCAATGTACTATTTCTTTTTATTTATTCAAGTGAAAAAATTTCACAGGTGATTTACATTTCTTGTTAAAAATTTTCTTTGATCTAGATAAATAATTCCTGATTGCTACCTTCTGTTCCTTAAAAAGAGTACTGTACTATTTTTTGGGTTGTTACTAAATAAGTGTGATGTTAAAAATTAGTAGGCAAAAATTAATACATTTCTTATTTTACCTTTAAAAGTAGATTTCCTTTTGTAAAATTTAGTGAGTAAAGTTTAATGATGATGATATATCTCCATCAAAGGCATTAGTGGAAGTGAATGTAAAAGTTGATATGAAGGGTGTAATGATGATACTTTTTTAATAAGTTGAAATTAGAAAGCTAGACAATTAAAAAGAAACGGAGAGAGTATGATTTATTTTTGTGGCCAGTCCATCAGCATTGTTGGCCTTCATGAGGGGCATTAAAATTCATCCTTTCAAAATTAATGAAGGTACATGCAAATTAGTCTTGACACTTTAAATTATGCAAAAACATTACTAATAAAGAAATTAAGATAATTTAACCAACACAAAAGTTCCCTAAGAAAGATTCCAAGTAAGGGTTTGATCCTCTCCGGTCCAAAGGTTGGATTGGACGAGACAGTCTTCACTTACATGCACCATATATCAATAAAATTAATAGTTTGAATTTGTTAATCAATTCTGAACCATCAAATTGCAGCAAATAAACGATAAGGAGTTTGGTTGAGAAGTTTTTAGATAGTGTTTGATTGAATTTTTGAAAATGAGAATAATGAATTAATGATTAGCGAGAGATATAGAGAGAGAAGTTAAATAATAAAGTAATGAGTGGAGAGAAAATTTTGTTTAATAAGTAGAAAGAATCTTTTTTTTAGAAAAAATTTGAAATGAGGAGAAAAAAGAAAGAGAACAAAGCCTAAATTTCCTCTAATAAACAACACGCAAACGGAGCTTTGTCTTTATAAGATCACCCACTCCCCCCACCTTTTCCATCTCCTCCAATCCTCCACTATTCCCACTCTCTCTCTCCAAAAACAAAGGAACGAGAGAGAGAGAGAGAGAGACGAACATGGGTTCACCCAAATCAGTATTCCTCTTGCTCCTCACGCTCTTTGTGATATCATCGGCGCTAGACATGTCGATCATCAACACCGACGCCGGAAAATCTCACCGGAGATCGGAAACCGAACTCAGGGCCATGTACGAGTCGTGGCTAGTAAAGCACGGGAAATCGTACAACGCGCTGGGCGAGAAGGAGAGGAGGTTCGAGATATTCAAGGACAATCTCAAGTTCATCGACGAGCACAATAGCGAGGAGAACCGGAGTTACAAGGTGGGTTTGAACCGGTTCGCTGACCTGACGAACGAGGAGTACCGGTCTATGTACTTGGGGGTCAAGGGTGGGTCGAGGGTGAGGGTTCAAAAGCCAAAGAAGAGTGATCGGTACGTTACCCGGGTCGGGGAGGTGTTGCCGGATTCCGTTGATTGGAGAGAGAAAGGAGCTGTTGTTGATGTTAAGGACCAGGGTAGTTGTGGTATGTTTCACTCTCTCTCTCTCTCTCTCAATTTAGATATGACGATTATTTGTAACGCTCGCGTCTGTGTGTTCGATGCACGGGGTTTCGGGGCTACTCGTCTGGATATGTGTATACAAATCATTATCCAGCTTAAATCACGGGGTCTCGGGGCTACCGACGTATCTGTGTCTCTGGATATGTGTGTACAAATCATTTATGAGCTTTAGATCTGAAGATCAGACTGCATACATTTTAGTTTTAAGTGAAAAGCTTGGTTGTTTCTTTTTATTGTTATTATTATTAATTTTTTTTTTTTGGTAAGCTTCTAGTTACCCTCTTTCGAATGTAAAGAGTAGTTTTGCAAAAGTCGAAAATATTAACTAAATTTATTTATAATCGATAAAAACACAATGAATGAAACTTCTTTTTTGTTTTTGGGCAGTTTTGTAAATTTGTTTTTTTTTCTTTTTATAGTTTATTTTTAAAATAATGCTTCGTAATTGACTTTTTTTTTTTTTGTTTCCGAGGTGAACTGAAAAATGCAAAATTGCTGCCATAATTGAAAGAAATCCAAAGACCAAGATATTTGAAAAAGGAAATCTGATTTTACCAATTGTTTAGAGATTCAAGAATTGGACCCATGGTTAAAATTGGATTTTTTTTTTTTAATTTGTTGTGAATTATCCTATGAATTAAAACCCTTTGATGACCTGTATATGTGGAAGCATGCATCTAGGATTAGTCGGGACGAAACTTTGGACATCGTTGTCAAAAAAGGAAATAGTGCGGAGGGTACTTTTGTTTCTTAGATCCCTAATTTTGATTTTGTATGGTTTTAACCAATTGTGTCACATTTAGACGGACAATTGGTATTTGGTACGGTTTGTTTGTGCTTCTGATTAGACTGTAAATCTAATGGACTCTATATCCGGTTTTGGCCCGGTTTGCGGATATGACTCGCATAGGCCCCATTCAGTTGCAGAGAAAGGAAAAGAAAGAATGAGAATGGTTACCTTTTCTGTATTTTTAATGTGTTTAGCAAACAAGAAAGTTGTGGGACCACATCTCTAACTTTCCCACTAGGATTAGTTTTCCCTAAAAAACATGTCTGGCAAAAAACACAAGATTTTACAGGAATCTTACATCCCCATTAATTTTTACCTAATTAAACTACTATTTTTCAATTTTCTCTTCATTTTCTTTTATCAAATGAACGCATAAAGGAAAATACTTTTGATCATTTTTTTTTTACATCACTTCACTAAAATTTTCTCGGCAATGGTTTTCCATCACTCGTTTTTAACAAGTGAACGGAGCCATTAGTGTGATCAAGAGTGCATTGCTCCCTTACTTTCAAAACGCCGCTATGCCTTCTTCCAAGACCGATATGTACCCTAACCTCCACTCGATGTGGCCGGTTATCATTGTTGGATGTGGCCGGCTCTGGGCCTAACGGTGTTGGGTGTTCATGGCTGTTGATGGATGGTTCCAAAATCCATGAATACCTGCCCATTTCTAATGTCATTTCTTTGGTTTACTATTTTGGAACCCACAAGAGAAGCTTTAAGTCTTGTCATGATGCATAAAAGAAAGAGTAATACAACAAACACAATAATTTGTACAAAATCTTCTGGATTGCCTTAAGTATTGTGAGTGTCAAGAGGTTGATCGTATGTGTATTGATTGATTGATTGAAAATGAAGGGAGCTGCTGGGCTTTTTCCACCATTGCTGCCGTGGAAGGGATCAACAAGATAGTTACCGGTGACTTGATCTCGTTATCGGAACAAGAGCTAGTGGATTGTGATACATCTTATAACGAAGGATGCAATGGTGGTCTCATGGACTATGCCTTTGAGTTCATCATCAACAATGGCGGTATTGATTCTGAGGAAGATTACCCGTATAAAGCTAGAGATAGCAGATGCGATCAATACAGGGTTAGTACCGAGTTCTCCAAAAACATCGATATGTGTACGTGTCTGTGTTTGTGGTGTAAAGATGACAATTCATCTAATAATTCTTTGGTAATTTGTGTTTGTGCAGAAAAATGCAAAGGTGGTTACAATTGATGATTATGAAGATGTTCCCGAGAATGACGAGAAGGCATTGCAGAAGGCGGTGGCAAATCAACCCGTGAGTGTTGCCATTGAAGGCAGTGGCATGGCATTCCAATTCTACGATTCGGTAAGATTAAATATCTGGTCTTTCGTTTGCTATTTTGGAATCAAAACGGTCACATATCATTTGCAATTGGAAAGTCTTCATCTTTGGAATGTTGCGGTTTGTGTATATATTAAGTCATACATGGCTTACCATTACAATCTACATAGAAATGTGATTTTCAAACAAATAGCAGTTTTTTCGTGATGTTATTATCTATGAATCAATGGTTTGTACAAGAATGATACCCTTTTCAGAAATTGTTTTTTGGAAACAGAAGTACCCCATTGTTTGTGTGTTATCCAGCTTGAGTTGGAACTTGGAATTGATTTTGAGAACTCGGAAGCATATTGTTATCAAGGTTTTAAATAGCGGTAGCAGGTTGCGTAGCGGTAGCGAAAATGGTGTAATGGTAGCGGGAATATCGAATGGTGTGTAGCGTGAACCGGGTGTCTTGCCGTGAATTTTTTTTAAAAAAATTTTGGCCCCAAAGCACCTGAACCGCTACGGGTGTGAATGTAGGGTAGCGCCGCTTATAGAGGGGTGTAGCGGTATCAGAGGTCCGAAAAAACCGCTACGTGGTGGCCGATATGCTGTATACGTAGCGGCTGGTTTTTAAATCCTTGATTGTTATATGCTTTATATATGGTTCTTTTTAAAGTCCAGAAAACAAGTTTTAGAAGGAAAAAGTTTTCGAGAGTTTTTTGTTTCCACCAAAACAGATGCTGAAAACCACCACCTAACAGGGACTTATACTACAAATCTTTTGAGTTTCCTAGTAGCTAACCAGTTGTCCATTTATCATCTCTTCAGGGTGTATTCACAGGAAGATGTGGGTCAGCATTAGATCACGGTGTAACCGCAGTTGGATACGGTACAGAAAACGGGGTCGATTATTGGATCGTAAAGAACTCATGGGGTGCAGACTGGGGAGAGGGTGGATACATCAGGATGGAGCGCAACGTGCCTCACGGTGGAAAATGTGGAATCGCGGTGGAACCCTCTTACCCCGTCAAGAAGGGTGGCAATCCTCCCAACCCCGGCCCATCTCCTCCCTCTCCGATAAAACCTCCCTCAGTTTGCGACGATCTCTACATATGTCCAGAGAGCACCACCTGCTGCTGTGTCTACGAATACGCCAATTATTGCTTTTCTTGGGGATGTTGCCCTCTCGAGGGCGCCACCTGCTGTGACGACCATTCCAGCTGCTGTCCCCATGAATACCCCATATGTAATGTGAACGCTGGAACCTGCTTAATGGTAAGAACTAGCCTTTTTGCACAACCTTTGCTATATCGATGATTTTTTCGTCTGCAGGGAACATTTCATCTCTTTACAAGTTTTTTTACTCTCCAGTTAGTTGTATAGGAATCGAAGAACGTACTTTGGGCTGAATACTAATGAGCAACAATAGTCAGATGTACTTCTTTTGGTGTTCTCCATGTCTTTGATGTCTAGAACTCGACTTTTTGGGCCAGCCTTGCTTACTCTTTCATATTTATGGTAATTCGTAAAGGTTTCCGGTAGATTGAGTTTATTTTTTTGCTTAATTTCTTTTATTGAACAGAGCAAGGACAATCCGTTGGGAGTGAAGGCAATGAAGCGCAATCATGCTGTGCCTCAATGGGCTTACGCGAATGGGAAGAGTAGCAGCGCCTAAGAAAGCTGTGGAGACTTTGATCTGTGGAGATGTGGAAAGCCGACGGAAATCGAAGGAATTATAGCATACTCTCAGTATTTGCTACATTTGAAATGCCTCATATCCGCCGGAGGGGGATGTTTAAATGACGATTATATGATATGTTGTTATGTACATATAATGATTTGTATTCCTGTTGAATCTGAACAGCAAACAGGTTTATCTTTCAGTTTGCAGTTTGTACGATAGTATAATGCTTTGAATTCCTGTAATTTTAATGGTGGCAGCGGATTGTGGATTATCCTTCCAATGCTGCCTGTGTCTCTTTCATGTAATGGGGATATAGCATTGTATGATTTGTGTTCTCCTTAAGAAACAACAAATGCTGTTATTGCTTTTCTGTGAGTCATACAACAAATTTAGCAGTGGGAGTACTAAGGACTGCTGAATATGAAGATACGGAGAAGTCAAAATCTTAATTTATTTTGATATGGGTATTGATTTTGTTTAAATGGATAATGAAGAGTGTCCGATGAACCGGATTAATCTCTCTAGCCCCTCCAACAGCCCTTTCCCCACTTTTGCGAGAGGTGAGGTGGCCCGAAGGACAAATCACTGGTATAGGGAATCCACCCTATGACCTTGGGGATGGAAAGTCTAGTTCATACAAATTAATTAACCACTGCGACAATTCCCTTGGAGTTATAGGTATTGGTTGTTGGCTCCACTGGATATAAATCAAGGGTTGTTGCCCAAAAAGGAGTGGTGATCTTCATGTGAAAGTTCCTTAATTTGTTGTTGGCTGGTGTAGTGGGTCAAATCCGACATGATGGCTGAACTCGGAGCCGAACATATATGTTGGCTGAATATGGAGCTGAACGTAGTAACTCGGGGCTGAATATACATGTTGGCCGAACTAAAGGCCAAACGTATATATTGGCCGAACCCGGGGCCAAACGTACATATATTCGGTAACAGCCATATATTCATCCTCACTAGTAGACAGTGTAACTGTCGACTGCAAAATACATCACCAACTAACCCGTCCTCCAGCAATGGTAAATACATAATTGTTGAACTACTGTTATCTAAATCACCCGCATAATCAGAGTCCACAAAGTAAACCAAATCACCAACAGATGCGCATGTCTCAAACTTCAAACCTAGATTCGTGATCCCTAGTACATACCGCAAAATCCATCTAGCCCCTTGCCAACACACCTTACCAAGATAGTGTAACATGGTACCAAAGCTGGGTAGGGTGCGTGTCTCTGGCCTGCACGCAATAAATGCTGCCAAGTGATCACGCTGCGCATGAGGGATGGTGTAAGGCGAACTCACACATCGCCTAGGTACCAAAGTAATATGAAATATGTAAGCGTGAGGGCACCCTCACTTCATGAACTAGTTTTTGGGTTGAGTTCTACCCAATATCGTATAACATAGTAACACACTAATTCTTTTTCTTTGTTAATTTACAATAGGTACTCCCCTCTCTCAAACAAAAGAATACTTTCAATTGATCCCTTAGTGGTATACCGAGCTCAATATGCAATAGACTGGGAATCAATTAGGACATATAAAGCAGCGCTTTCATAGAAGGAATTGAAACTCCAACATTGTGACTAAGCTAGGCTCCGTTTGTTTCCATGTAACAAGTTTTACGAAGTAAAATATTAATGGGAAACACTTGATATTATTTCACTTTTTTTGAAACATGCACTTTATTTGAATTATCATTTGTCAACAAATAGTACAACACTCGGATAAAATGTTTTCATAGGACGAACACACCACACAGTACTTAATCGTCTCACAAACATAAACGGTGTAAATGATAAAGGCATCGGAGGAGATCGACAAAGTTTAATTGTTGTAGGTCGAATAAACCGTGTAAACGGTTTGCACTATAGTGAGGGCGAAAAGACAGACAGCAGCTATGACAGAGAGCATCGCCCAAGGGTTCCTAAAATAGGTGTGACACAAATTCGCACGCCACTTGTGGTACCGCTTCTTGCAGTACTCATTCACCGCCGTATACACTCCACCCAGGCTGCTGCCTGGGTCGAGTGTTACATCCTTAGAGAGGGAATTAAATAGTTTGGCTACGACTTTGTCACTACCCATGGCATTTTGGATGATCCCTTGGGCGTGCAAGTGGCTAACGTCCATTGCGCCATCGACGATATTGTCCATGAAGAGGATGTAGGAGGTGACCTCGTTCCCCGCCCCAACATGGAACCTCTCAAAAGCAATGAGGTTCAAAAACGTAGACTCGGTAGTGTCGTCCACCACCAGGTGCGGGAGACTCAGCACCCCACCTTTGAAGGAGATGTCTTTCAGGCTTCTGCTCTCGCTTTTCTCGAATCGGATTCCGGCTTCGTTGAGCTCTATTGCAGACCAGATGATGTCGTCACCTACTTCGTAGACCGTGCTGTTCTGCCCGCAACTTTCTTTCTTGCGGGGGTCTCTTTCTTTCTTGCGGCCTTGGGGATCTTCCCAAAGTAGGCTTTTCCTATACACGTCGAGTAAGTGCACGCATTTGCCCATGCTGGAATTGGGTGGTTTGTGACCGTAGAACTTGAGAATGAGCTTGTTCACAAACTCCTCATCTTGCTGCACGCATAGTTAAAAGTAGTTTTCTACTTAAACTCATAAAGATGTAGCAAAGCAAAATATAAGGGTCTTATACACGTCTAACAGTTCAGATCGTCGAAATTTGGTCGGGAAGCATGAGGTCCTCACTTTGGTCTTTATATAAGGGTCCTTATTAGAAGTAGATCATATATATAGTTTAATTGTGCAATGGCAATGCTCTGAATGCTGAATGAAAGAAGTATGGTAATGTGCACATAAATCAAAATGATTCTTGGGTCTACCTTCTTTGATGCCTTTTGGCTTTGATTTGAAGGCACGATTCCGCAGCAAATGCAACGGTATAAGGGGACCACTGTTTTAATGGTATTCTGTGAGCAACCACTTTGTGCATTTATTGTCAAAGGTTATGTCTGTCTCATATCCATCCCCCGCCCATACCCCCAATTATTGGTGACTAAATGAGTTATGTTATTGTTGTTGTTATATATATATATATATATCGGGGCGGTTCCATGGGCACAACGAATAACACAACATTTGACACAACAATAATCGGAGCCCCATGCTTATAATCAGACCCGTTCAAGTTGTTTAAAATATGTTTTTAAGATTACTTGTAAAAAATCAACTCATTTGGATATCGGTAAAAGCTTGATCGATTCATTCAAATTTATCCACTAAAATCTGACAGGAATCAACTAAATGAACTGATCAAGCCCTTACCGATATCCAAATGAGTTAATTTTTTACAGATAATCTTAAAATCATATTTTAGATAAGTTGAGCGGCTCCGATCATTCGCATGCGGTTTAAAAAAAAGAATTTGTGTCAAATGTTGTGTTATTCGTTGTGTTAACGGAACCGCCCCCTATATATATATATATATATATATATATATATATATATATATATATATATATATATATATATATATATATATATATACACAACAACAACAACAGACTCCTCATCTTGCTGCAGGAATCGGGTGGTTTGGGGTAGTAGAACTTGAGAATGAGCTTGTTCACAGACTCCTCATCTTGCTGCACGCGTAGTTAAAAGTAGTTTTCATGTTCAGATTTCAGTGTAATTTTAAAACTGCTCCTATCTTTCAATCTATAAGGTATGTTATGTGCAATGTGAATCTTATTTGATAGATTTCAATTAGTTCTATTATACAAAGTTTTTAAATTTTTAAAAATATTATAGATTGAAAGAAAGACATGAACATTTTAAAAATTGTATCGAAATCTGAACATGAACAACAATTTGGGACGGAGGGAGTATGTTCGTTGTTAGTAAATTATTTTTATTTTTAATTCAAAAACTGTGATTTTTTAATTTCCTTTCTACTAGCGAAATGAAAACATAAATATAACTTGAGTGAACTTGAAGAAAAGAGAAGAAAAAAAAACTCAAAATTGTACGTTTTTGAGATTTTTTTTTGTCTTTAGTTAACTTTTGCTCATAAGTTTTTACTTAACTTCTCTTATTTCGACAAATAGAGAAAGTAAAAAAAATTAACGCATAACCAAATACAAGTAATGGAGTGCAAATTAATTCAATAATTTATGAATTTACTTGCAGGTTTTCTCGAATAGAAAATTTTGGCGTAAGGAAAATAAATGCTCCATTGTCCTAAAATTTTAGTCCAGTCAGATAACTAACAAAGGAAAAAATAAAAATAAGTGCATAGTTTGTTTGAACTTTTTCACATCTGTTGAAAGAATTAATTGATGTCTTTAATTTGGTGCAACAAATTTTTTTTAAAAATTTATGCACAATTTTTTTATTCTTTGTTCAAAATTGTACTACCATTTATCGTAATATACTAAAATTTTGAGACGGAAGGTGTTGTGTAACGAATACAATGTGAAAATTTAAGCCATCAATGTTATAAAAAAAAAAAGAAGAAGAGGAGCAAAATCAGCGGAAATAGACAGTATATGATAATAACCTTAGTTTGCTCATCTTCAACAGCAAGAAGCGTGGTGAGAAGAAGCATAGGGAGTTGATTTTCAAGCATAAGCATGTCACGTTTGATATAAGGCACAATGTGGAACTTCCCATGAGAACTGAAGATCGGATCGTTGTGAGCGTAATTCTCCGTTTTTGTCGAGTTGTGAGCGTAATCATTCTCCGTTTTTGTCGAGGTACGCATGATTTCGATCATAAAACAGCCGTCAAGAATCATCAGATGCAAGAACCGGTTGGTGTCTCTCTCCCATTCGGGATCGAGTGACTCATAGGAGTCTTTCAAACTTTGAGAGACTTCGGCCAGAGAGTCGACGTAGGACTTGAGAGGCTTTTGGGATCTCTTGAGGAAATGGAGAAGAGCGCGGTGCTTGTGCTTCTCCATCGGTTTCAAATGGGGCTCGCCGTGATGATAAGGCCCAAATGAGACAGACTGAGGTTTGTAGGCTTCCTTGTTGAGATTCGTGACACTTGCCGGAACTTTGTATATGGATTGCTTGTCCCACGGCGACATTTCTGCAGATTGGATTTCATCTGATGATACCAATCCCTCCAATTCATGTTTTATGTTTATCTCACAATAATCATCCATTTCCTTCTTAACCACTGGTTCACTCCAATCGACACTATGAATAATTCTAGCTAGTGAAACAGTAGTAAAAAATGAGCCCAAAACCCATATGCAAGGAATGATTTTTAATTATGTGGAAAATGTACGAGGAATGATTTTTTATTCGTTTCTTGCAAAGACCAAAAGTAGCTGACATGGAATATAAAGCGCTCTGCTTTCACTTTGTTCCATATGTTAAACCCTTTATTTGAGTAACGTCACGTTCACTTTGTTCGGTTTGGGTTTGAGATTTGAATTTTGGGTTTTAAGTAGAGAGAGAAATAAAAATAATGATTGAAAATTAGGGCTAATTATTAGAGAGACAGAGAGAAATGAGAATAATAATTAAAAATAGAGATAATAATAAGAAAGAAATAGAGGCAATAATTGAGTAATAATTTATAAACCGGGTCTTGAGACCCAAACCGAACAAGCCCGTTGATTTTTTTATTCTCTTGCTGTACTACATGTTATTGAAGTGCATATTCAATATTGGCTCGATTTTGGGTTGTCATTGTCTTAAAATTGGTCGCAGCACTTGTAGGACCTGTTTGTTTGAGGGATAAGAAGGGAGGGGAATAAGAGAGGAATAGGGAGAAGCAAGAATGTGTTTGTAAGGAGGATAGAGGGGGAGCTTATCCTCCCTCCATTGGTCTTAAGCTTATCCAGGTGCTAAGAAAGACCAAATTATCCCTCAAACTTTTTTCTATGCACAATGCAATGATAAGGGCAAAAAAGTAATTTTCCACATTATCAACTCTTATCCACCCATATCAACTACTACCCCGACCAAGTATAAGTTTATCCCCTTCTTTAACTAATCCCCCTTGTAACATATCCATCTCTTATGTCACCGGTTTTGGAAAAAAAAATCAAAATAATAGTTTTTTGAAAAAAAAAACTTTTCAAAATAACAGTTTTCCAAAAAAAAAAAAGTTTTTGAAACAAATATTTTTTTAAATAATTTTTTGAAAACATTGATGAAAAGGAGAGAGAGAAATAGAGAGAATTTTTTTTGTAATGATGGGTGTACATAATTGAGGAGATGGGCTCCATTAAATTTTACTATTGTGAAAATGTTGCTAAGTTTGAGTATGCAAATGCCAAAATTTGAGTATTGATTAAGATGTCACTAACTTTAATTATTCCATTGTGAATACTTTTTTTCTTTATCACACATTGCTAATTTCAGCAACATTTTGATTTTGAGTATGCCATTGGGAATAGCATTATCCCTCTTTCCTTATCTTATCCCACAAAACCTTATCCGTCTGACAAACAGGCCGCTAGTTAAACTTTGGTCTGGTTCTAGTCTGGACCATCGAGTTTAGGACAAGAAATGGCTTGTAGCAAATTCTGGTCCGGAGTTGGTCTTTATGGTTCTTCAGATGCTAAAAGAGTGACATAGTTACTGGAGACTGACATGAAAGTATTGATGATTTATAGCTCTTTTTTTCCTTTTGGTCTTTTTGATGATATATACTCAAAGCAAAGTTTTCCATTGAAGGAGAGTATAGTCTGCACAATCTTTTTGAATTTTGACTAACAAAATTCTCGAGCAATGTGCCCACTATTAGAGCATCTCCCGGGGACTCGCCTAGAGATACTTCCTCCCCAGTGGTGGCGAGTTTGCCCGAAGCCCCCCCCCCCCCCAACAACCCTCAACGGCCTAGCTAGTAGCCTCGCCATCATGGCCATGTCTACAGTACCTCGCCACAGGGGGCGAGGCTTGGTGAGGAAAGGCGAGCTCCCCTGGCCTTCTCTCTCTCTCTCTCTCTCTCTCTCTCTCTCTCGTGCAAGTCTCTCCCTCTTCTCCTAAGAAATCGATGACAGAGAACGGTGAGGAGCGGGTTGTAGCTCGCTTCGCCGGAGGAAAATGAGTCGCCGGAAAACAAGTCCTAAAATCGTTTTGAGACTAGAAGATTATAGATCTCGTCAAGACAAAGACATTGGTCCAAGACCCGTTGCCGACGAAGTCTCATGGCATTTTTTTTTTTTAGCCTAATGGCTAGGCTGTTGGGTGTCGCACCTTTTGGGGTGGCTTGCCAAAATAGTATTTGACACTTTTTTAAGCCAATATGGCGAAAGTTTTGATTAGGCCGTTGGAGATGGCCTTATTGGTTTGATTTTCTAAAATACTCCTACACCATTATCCACTCTCCTCACTGGAGTCTTATAGACATTGCTGCAAAGAACGTCTAGAATGAATCTGCCTCGGCAAAATTGTCCTGATTTTTTAGAAGGAAAATGAAAAACAGAAAAAAAGAAGCTGCAGCTATTTGGAGCTTGTAAGAGTTTAGAATAGCCTCCAGAATGATCATCAGATCTCAGAGCTATTGCTAATATCGTTAGCTGAAACGATATTGCTAAAAGTAATGCTTTCTCTGTCCCACAAAGATAGTCCAGTACTGTATTATATTTTAGGATGTCCCAAAAGATTGTACATTACGAAAAGCGTACTTTAAGAACAGCGAGAAAAAAAAAAAGCCAATCTAATGTTGAACATCTTTCCAAAGGAATTCACATAATTCTTGACATTGCACAAGTTGAACAGTTGATGCCAAAAAGAGTTGCAGTACCCATCCAAGTAAACAAAAAATTCTTTCCAAAAAAAAAAAAGAAGTAAACAAAAAATGGTAGAATGCAGTTCCATCTTTTTTTGGTAAATTAAATGCAGTTCCTTTAAAGTTGTGATTTGTGAACATGAAGACCGATGCAGTCCAGAACCAAGTGATGTAAAAACCAACAATATTGATACATAAAATGGCAGCAAAACTACAACTTTCTCTAAGAAGGGCAAATTTTTAAGAAGTAAGGTAGAATCAATAAGAGAAAAATCAATTTGCATTAAGGATCATTTACAGTAAGCCAGAATGAGTATGTTTCTCCCCAGACCAAAGGGAAAGGTAGTTAACAAGCATCCAGGCAATAGGAAACCCATTTTCATCATCTCGAAAAGGACCGTAAGAGAGTTTTTTTTCAAAATAAAACTGGAAATTGTCATTCATGGATGCATCTAAAAAAAAGCTGGAAATTGCTTCTCTGCATCCTCAGAAACTCTCTCGACATGGGAGCCTTAATCCTTTAAGCAGAGGCATAACCTCAACGTGTTCCGGCATTAAGCAGTTCAATCTCCCTGAAGTCTTATGCTATCGCAATGTCCTTATCATCAGTTGAAGCTACTTTCTTTCCGGTATACCTCTACGAAAAAGACAATGGAAAGAAGGATCGACTTATTCATGAGTCTCAAGGACAGAGTAACAACACAAAGATTCAATGCTTAATGATCTTCATCATAAATATTAAATAATCAATAATCTAGGGAAGAATGAGACACATACCTGCTTTCCAATGGAAAATGGAACATATTTATATTTGACCATGTGCATTATCTGCCTCTTCATTGTTGAGACAAACAGCACAATCCAATAGAACAATAGAATTGGCCAAAATACAGGCACATCGAATGCACTGAAGAATGTCAGCACAAAGGCAAAGCAGAAGCCTTTTGTGATGGAATGCCTGGCACAGATACGTAAAAGAATGACAATCCATTGGTGTCACAAGCACTAAGTATTTCTAAGACAATGATTGATTGCATAAAGCGGCAATCACTGCCAATCAGAGAGGACAACCTGAAGAGCAAGTTCCTTCAACATCAAATATGATTGGAAAAAAGGTAACAATTTAGAATGCAAGTAAACAACGGATATTGAAATCTATCTATGTTCAACAACACCATTTTTAATAAGATTGGAGACTGTAAATTTACGCAATAATAAACATGATCTGGCACTCTCTTTTTTGGTACATTACAAGGTTATAGCCTCAGGGACAGGAGATCTTGCTTATGGGAAGACTTGAAACCTTGACCTCCCAGCGAGGAACAAGATGCTGACCTGAATGAACCCCAATTTGTCGCCACTCTACATGACTCTGATAAAAAAATCTGAGTTAATGAAGGCGAAAGAAGGGGGGAAGCAAGCGCCAAGGGAGGGAGAAAAGAAGTGGCTTCAAGAAATCTTCCCTAAACAAATACACTTGCATCATCCAAACATGGAGGACAGAAAAGAAAATTAACACTTGGGAAAATCTGGTTGAATTTTACTCAATCTTCTCCCTCTCTCCACATCCCCAACATTTGAGACTAGAGAGGGAAAAGCTTCCCTTCTCTCACCAAACAGACGGTCAACCGATCATGTTGTCTAATATCCCACAATTCTTCAAGTTAAATAGTTATGCAGATGATCAGCCACACTAGAGAACCCTAATTGAAGAGCGCTTAAGGCGGCTGAAGCAAAGAGAGAAGAATGGCCACGCAATAGAAACTTCTGAGAAACTATGAACCTAAAAAGGATACTTCACTTAACAATTAACATATCCAGCATGTTGTGATGTTTAACACAATATTGTAAACATGACGTTAAATTCCCGTCTTACCTTCTACTTACGTTGTTAACCCTCAAGCTAATACATCAAATGTCCAAATCCATACGAATATGCAAATCCATTTTTGAATTCTAATCTCAATTTGTGTAAGCTCCATAGGCCGAGCTGAGCTCCCTTTTGGTTGGCAATTTCATGCCAAGACACAAATTCACGTGTATCCCCTTTTTATCGAGTTGTACCTTCTTTTCTTTATTCTTTTGGAGTGTCTGTATAGCATAGGATGTGGAAGGGAATCATTGATCCTTGTAATGTGCGACCAATAATTAGATGTTAGTCAAGGTGTTCTGCATTCAAAACCATCATTTTCAGCATTCAAAGACATCATTTATAGATTTCTAGGAAGTGGATTGAGCCACTGTCAAGCCAAGTATCAACCATCGCCACTGGCTTGAAAGCGGCTCGAGCTGTTACTGTACGAACTGCAGCAGGCTATAAATACATTGTTTTGGTCAAATCATGACAACAACAACAACAACAATAACATAACCCATTAAGTCCCCAATAATTGGGGGTATGGGCGAGGGATGGATAGGAGACAAACCTAACCTTTGGCAATAAATGCACAAAGTGGCTGCTCCCAGAATACCACTGAAACAGATGGATTGGAGACAGACCTAACCTTTGACAATGAATGCACAAAGTGGCTACTCACAAATCATGAGATATCACGAAATACAGCAGCCCCAACGTGTTCGAGAGAAAGAAATTTTTCATGAGGCTTCATTTCTTTGTATCTTGGAGTGATCGAAAGATCCATTGATCAAT
Source organism: Vaccinium darrowii (assembly GCA_020921065.1). Lineage (NCBI taxonomy): Eukaryota > Viridiplantae > Streptophyta > Magnoliopsida > Ericales > Ericaceae > Vaccinium > Vaccinium darrowii. The sequence goes on from CM037155.1 coordinate 4,796,297, forward strand.
ACTCGTTCAAGTAATCTCCAAGAATTACAAAACACATTCAATCTAAAAGGATAAGTTTCTTTCAGAGGATTTCTGGAAGGGTAATCAGAAAGCTTGAGAATTCAAGGCAGCGGAGGTCAAGCACTAGTGTGGTGAATGAGGATACGGCAATCGGTCTTGTGTCAATTATGAGGATTCTCATTTCTATAGTTTTTTATTCATTCCGTGGTTTTACCCATTTAGATGTTTTCCACGCATATTCCTACTTATTGCTTGGTGATCGGTAAAGTAGGAAATGGGGTTTTTCAATTTGAATTCTCAATGATTGAAAAAGAAAAACCACATTTTTCAACAAAAGATTTCCCCAACTTTTAGGCTTTCCAAAAAATCCTCAATACATATGTGCCGTTCCAGGTTTGAATTCTTACGTCAATATGAACGTTCAACTCTAATAGAAGTAAATAATGCCTGTCTTTAAGACAAATTAAAATTAATTTGTGCCTAAACGCACTCAAGGCCTCCACAAACACTTTCTCGAGATGCATAACATCAAACAAACGTATCCAGATCCTGCACTTACTGGTTCCAATACAATTGGAAATGGAAGCATTTACACGAATCTGATCTTACATTCACACACAAAAAACAACAAAGGGTAATGCATATTCACAAAAAAAAAAAAAAAAAACAGCAGAGAGGCGACGCACCAGAACTTGAATTCGGGAAGGCGGCGAACAAACGGTCGAAACTCGTCGGATCCACGGGTGGGGAGGGTGGGGCCATCTTGGATCTCGGGATCAACCTGAGGAGAGAGAAAGAGGATGAAGAGCTGGAGGATGTAGATGCCGAGGCCGTAGGTGACGATGTAGTAGCCATGGACGAGGTACACGCGCAAGGCGTAGAGCAAGGCGATGAGGGCGAAGCCGATCCAGCGGCGGAGGACGTGCGGGGTAGATTTGTCGAGGAGGTATTGGTACCGACGGGATACGGTGTGGGTCCATTGGGATACGGCGGACGACGGTGATAAATCGGTGGTGGAACCACCAGCTCCGCCACCGAGATCCATGTCTGTGTTTTTTTTTTTCTCTCTCTCGGTGAACGAGGCCTCTGGTTTTTGTTTTCTGGGAGTCTGGTTTTGCGATCGACGGTTGTTAGTTAGAAAGGCCCATGGACTTTTTATTTCGGCCCGGTCCAGAGATGCTCTTGAGCCCGGTTAAGATGTCAACGACGGACGGGGAAATTAGGCCTCGGTTAACTTTTTGTATTTTTGTATTTTTTTTTTCCCTTTGTTAGGTTCACATCAATTTTTTAAAGTTTTGTGACTCATCTAGACAAGAAAAATCGGAAAAGTAAAAAAATTATGATCGAAATTCAAATAAGGCCAAAACTCCAAAAATCTAAAATGTCGCACAAATAAGTTGAGGAGAACAAGGCCTTAATTTTTGCAAAGATCTTTAAAAAAACAGTTTTTTTTTTTCTTTCAAAAACCGAAACAAGTCATTCTCTCACAATACATCACATAAAAAATCGTGAAAAATCAGTTTATTCTAAAAATACCCTTAGCAAAACGCCCCCCTCACTTTTCCTTGAAAAAACATGGCAAAAACAAATGGGATTTAACGTCGCAGTAAAGTTCTTAATTTTTTGAATAAAATAAATCAGTTTTTTGAATCAAACGAAGAACTTTCCCATTGTTTTCCTTTTATTGGCTAATGAACGATTAAAATTTCATTTCATGGCAAATTTCTTTTGTCAAATGAACATTCATGGAAAAATAACTTTTCTTTTCCTCTACTTCACTTTATTTTATTTTTTCTGGGAATGACTCTCTCGTGATTGTAGTAGGGGTTGCCAGACAATTGTTGTATCTAGCTCATAATCATATTGTTAACTTTAACAATCTCTTACATTTTGAGAAATTTGTTTGACTGTCTTGGATAGTCACCGTAAAAAATCTATTCTTTATAAGGAAATGCAAAATCATTTTCAATAAATATCCTTTTACAATTTATGGAACTCTTTCAAGGGTCTTGTTCACAACAAATTGCTACTGAGAACAATATATTGCATTGAGAGAAAATTGTTAGGCTTTACTAAAAAGTTACAGTGAAAGAAAATTGTTAGGCTTTCGTAAGAATTGTTACTGAAGAGAATCTAGTATTTATCAAAAGCCAATCATTCCGACACCGCAATTTTCTCTAGGGAAGACAAACCAATCATCCCAACAGCGTTTGGTTTTTGGATGAAGTACGTACGGATCATATGCTTCTATCATAGATACAATAACAAAAAAAAAGAGACCAGTTCATCCGAAACCTCCTCCTAAAATATTTAGGGGGAAATTAATGTAAGAGAATAACAAAGTGTTATTGCTGAAATATTAGTATATTATGGTATAAAGAATTACTCCATATTTAAATGCCTCATTGTGAAACTTGCTTTGAAAAAAAATGGCTTCATCCATATTTATTGCGCAAATTCATTTATTGGAAACATAATTTATATATTCTGGCATGTAAATTTCTTAAATCGGTGCAACCAGGGGCGGATCCAAGGAGGGGGGGGCATGCAGGGGCACATGCCCCCGCTGACCCCGACTCAAAACTCAAAAAAAAAAAATACTAATATTATATATTTAGCACAATTATGTAATATAACGCTATATTTAGCATACACACTTACATATATCTCAAAAATAAAAATCTAGAATTAATTCTGTGCTCATTTTTTGTTCTTTTTTTCATAAAAAGTATTCATTATAAACTTTATAATCCATAATAAATGTCTTAATTTAGCAAGATCATTGACTAAAAAAAATGCACGATTATAATTAATAAAGTGCTCCCGTTGGGTTGGATTCCTGGGTCCGCCACTGGGTGCAACCATAATTTGTAAAAACGAATCCTTGGAACTTATTATTTCCAGTTGTGAAGAATAGATAAGTGAAAGTGGCCTGATCTCATCACGTTGACCAAAATGATGAAAGAGCTGTTTGTAGTTTCAAAGACTGTACTGTACATGTAATAAGAAAAAGGAAAGAAGAATGCAGACAATGGAAGGCAAAACAGGAGAAAGAATAGATCTGTTAAGGCAAAAGTCTAACCTGGTAGGCCAAACAGGAGAAAGAATAGATCTGTTAGAGCCATTGGAGTCTAGAAGGTTTTGCCTGGTCAACAGCTTTAGGCTCCTTAAACTAGTCGAGATGTACACAATTTGACTCGAACATCCAATTATCAAAAAAGTCTCTCCCTGATTCCAACCTTATTTTCCGGTAAAACAACGTGCACTGACCGTGGTGCACCGACCACGTACCGATGGCGTCAGGGACGCCGTTGTGGGTCCCATCCGATCGATCCGAGCCGTTCATTGTTCTCATGAAATGGGGGTAATTTTAATTGGATCGAGCTCATACAGCCGTCCGATTGCCTCGATTCCCGCTAAGGCCCACCCGGAATTCGATTCTGAGAACGATGAACGGCTTGGATCGATCGGATGGGACCCACAACGGCGTCCCCAACGCTGTCGGTACGTGGTCGGTGCAGGTAGAAGGGTTCCTGATTTTCTGAGCCGTTTCATTTGTTAATAATTGAATAGAAAGTCCACGAAAAAATTGAATATGATCGGACTACCTCAATCGCATGATTAGAACACTTTTGTCTTGTAAAATTTGGTTAGAATATCTCTATATGTATTCGAAAGACGGTGTTCCGAGTTCAAAAGACGGTGTTCCAATCAAGTGATTAATCGTCTTCGATCAATATAAATCTTTACATATACGTTTTAAATCTCGTCTATGTACATGTGCTTAAAAAAATGGCTGAAATTAAAAATTTTGGTCAAATCAAATGCCTAAATTCTGCTGTTCGCATTCACATTTTTTTTTAACCACCATTTTAGTCGGAAAAGTGTAGGAAACATGAAAAGAAACCAAGAAAAAAAAAAAATGGCTCGCACGGCTGAGATTTGTTCGGTGCACTGTTTAAATAGTATACCGAACGGATTTCAACCGTCCGATGCACTTTCTTGTTTTTTTTTCTTGTTTTCTTTTCCTGTAATACACTATTCCTTATTTTAGTCATATTGGAGATCTATTAAACGTGGATGATGACCGAATTTTTATGCGATCATAAACAATAAAAATAGTACATGCAGGTGAGTGAAATATGAGTGCAAAAATCACACTTCATTTATAAGTTCCAATGCGTGCGGAGATACTACTAGAATTAAAAATCGCATTGGGAAGTGAGAATTTTCTCGAAAAACTTGCTCATGCTGCGTAATGGCAGAAAATTTAACAGAGAAAAGGAATGGTAATAGTACAGTATTTACATCTACTCCGTATGCAATTCTCCAAAATCTTCTTTGGACTTCGGGTTCGAAAGCTTTATGCAGTGAATCTTTTGTCTTTTTTTTTTTTTTTGGCTAAAAACACTGCTGAGAGCTAGCTTAAATTTATCCGAGTGCAATGAAATGAATGTGAAGCAATCATTTAAATATGGGCTTTTGAAATTAACGATCAGACAAATCTGCAGTTGTTTCAATGATTAAAATGTTTGATTGTGAAGTATTTTTTAGATGCGTAATTTCGTGGGGGATTATATTTGTAGGACGGAAGAGGTATTGGACTAGATTGTTGTGGATCTCAAATGATTAATGTATTGTCTCGTTATTGTAATATTTCTTTTATCGTTTAATAGAAAAAAAAATCGATCAGCTTTGCCAACCCAGTTGTTCATAATATTCCCAAACTGTGTGTCAATGTAATGCACGAAAATTGGCTGCATAACTCTCTTCATAATTGATAAAATTGTACTATAAAATTAGTTTATTTAAATAACTAGAGATTACATAAACATTTGGAGATTACTTTCCTCAAAGAGAGAAGATCAGAAGAAGGGTGAAAGGTTGCCAAGTGAAATTTTATCTTATTTCTACCAAATGAGAGGTAACATAGGACATTGATTTTCGCACTTACTTTTTTTTGTATTTGCAGTCCCATTTTTGTCTCTATCGATGTGAAAGTTCACATGAATTATAATGAGAAAAGAGTGTGGATGAAAGAAAACGGATGCAAAAATCAATTCTCAAATTATAGGAGAGCCTTCGCGGTTGTTGCCTTCATGTAGTCCTAGCTTGTTAGTCCTATTCCATTTTTTAGTGAATGATCTGAGACCCGGATTCAGCACCTCTGCAGCGTGGGGTAGATACGCAGCTTCGGGATTCAATCCGGCGAATGGAGTAGGACCAAATACCTATAAATACTGTTGTTGCCAAGAACAACCCTGAATTAATGATATTAATTGCAAACTTTTTTGGTAGAAAATAATAGGATTTGCAAACTTCACATGGATGACAGATTCATTTAGTTCAAGTGAAAAAGTACCTATGGGGTGAAAAAGTACCTATGGGGCGGATCGGAGTAGAATTTAGGGTAAATTACACTAACCTCCCCTGAGGTTTCTGATTTGTACACTGACCACCCCTATTTTATCTAAAATAGCACTAACCTCCCCTGAATTTTATATTTTAGTATCAAAAGCACCCTTCTGTTACTCAAATAGCACTGACCTCCCCTGAGTTTTATATTTTAGTATCAAAAGCACCCTTCTGTTACTTGGCCGTCAGTGACAGTAACGGAAATTGATGAGGTAAGCCATTAACCTTCGAATTCCTATAAAGAAAAATGAAACGATCTAATTCCCCGTTTGGCTTTTGCTATTAAAAAAAATGCCGTTCAAAAAAAAGAAAAAGAAAAAGAAAAATGAAACCAAGATAACAAAACATGGGAATGCTACCAAATATACATGTCTTGTACTTCAATCTTTTGTTTAACAAATGGACATGTCCTAGTTCATAAATTTTACATCAAATAAGAGTATAAGTAAGTCATTTTCAGCTGCTTTGCCTCACTTGGGTACTGAATTTTCTACTAATACAGTAAAAAAATTGCCATTTTGCACATCACAACACCAAAAGTAGCAGAATTTTTTACATCACAAATTTTCTATTAACAGCAAAAGTAAAACGAGGAATTCGTTTCATTTTTCTTTATAGAAATTGCCCACCAATAAATTATATTCTAAGTATTCATGCATGATCATTAACGGCCAAGTAACAGAAGGGTGATTTTGTTACTAAAATATTAAACTCAGGGGAGGTCAGTGCTATTTCAGTAACAGAAGGGTGCTTTTGATACTAAAATATAAAACTCAGGGGAGGTCAGTGCTATTTCAGATAAAGTAGGGGTGGTCAGTGTACAAGTCAGAAACCTCAGGGGAGGTCAGTGTAATTTACCCTAGAATTTATCTTCTCTTATATTCGCTTCGTTCTTTTCGAGGGTTGAGTCAGGTCCTAATCACCGTAGTAATTTTCACTAACTTTTTTCAACTTTAAATGTTTTGACAAGAAACAAGATGTTCATGAGTAATGAGAGTTAAAAAAAACAATAGGATCGGAACAATGACATAAAATAGTAATTTATTTTTAGGTAATTTGATCTTATTATATCAAAACAATGAGATTTATGAGTACAAAAATAAGTAATAACTGTAGTCGGAGTCCAATCAAATTTGAACAAAGTGAAGGAAGCAAATATTACCCCCACTCCACTTGCTTATCGGATCGGTGATTATAGTCTACAGGGTCGACCCTGACTTTTCAAAGGCTTAATTAAAGCGAGAATAAAAAATGGGCAAATTCTTAAGATAAGCATAAAATAAAAATATAAAAAAACTTTCCCAAATTTTCTTTGCACCAGCATCTGTATCTTCTCCTAAGTTTTGTTGTTCTTCATTCCCCATCTCTACTATATGTTCTTCATTCTCTGAATATTCAACCACATTTGAACTCTCCTTTTGTTTCTTAGTACCAAAAAACTTATCGAGTGAACCCGCTTGAGATTGAACTAATTCATCTACTTTTTTCTTTCTTTTTCTTTTTTTAGATCAGGACATACTTTTTAAAAGGCATGGTGAAATACAAATCTGCAAATGCCCAACATAATCTCATTATTAAGAGTCTAAGACTATAAATTAATTATTGAAGATGGTCTCGTTACTCCCAAGCAATATAAAATCCAACGGACTATTTTTTTTCTAAACTTTCCCTAATCCCCTTACAGTCCCATCTATGCAATAGGGGAAAAAAAAAATCATGACAAAAGGTAAAGACAACAGACACAATCGCATAAACAGTTCCACTCATATTAAAAGAAGCCAGTCATTAAGCTCATTCTAAGTTAAATCAAGGTGGGTTGATGTGTTGTTTTTGGGCCAACTTTAATTGTGTGTTAATTGGGGCTACTACTTGATTAGGTGTTTATTGGGCCTTTACATTTAAATTAAGGTGGGCTGGCAGGTTGTTTTTGCGTATATATTTTACAACAGGGGGGCCCCTTATAATTAAACATTTTTGGTTGGTCTATAGTTTTCCAAAATATTTTTGCAACCCAGTTGCTAAAATCATCATGATTTTAGCAAATGAGGTCAGAAGGTGCTAAAATCATGGTATTTCAAATCATAAAATTAAGTGTTTTCGTGTATTATTTTTACACCAAATTAAAGTACACGAGGAGTACTTTAATTTGGTGCGAAAAAAAATCGAAGAACGATACACGGAACCACTTCATTTTTTTATTTCAAAAAATTGATTTTAGCACCTACTGAACTCATTTGCTAAAATCAACCATGATTTTAGCAACTGGATTGCTAAAATCTTTTTTAAAACTATGCCTAAGGCCCAGGCACCTTGGAAGATTACTCGCTCAGATCAAGAGGGAGGTCAGAGACGGGCGGTAGGGCTGCAAATGAATCGAGCTGTTTGTGAGCAGCTCGTGGCTCAGCTCGGCTCGATAAGTAATCGAGTTGAGCTTGAACTCGAGCTCGATTTTCAGGCTCATTTAGTTAACGAGCTTGCTTTAAGCTCGGCTCGGTTCACAAAAACTCGGCTCAATTGTGTAGGTTCGACTCGTTTAAGTTGGCTCGTTGAGTAAATTATCCTGGCTCGGCTGGTTTATGACCGAGCCGAGCTCGAGCTAGATTTTTCGACTCATTTACTTAATGAGCCAAACTCGAACACTACAAAAACTTGGCTGGGCTTGTTTCCACCCCTAGCAGGCGGGGCGGAAGTAATTGTCAACCCTAACGGAGTAATTGTCAACCCTAACGGAGTATATATCCCCCTAACTGAATCATTGTAGTACCAAGTAAACGGCCCAAGTAGCTAGGTCTGATCCAGCTAATTCAATTGGGTAGGCCCAGCATCAAATACAAAAGGTACAAATGTCACGTGATCCATGATTCACTTCTGATACCGCCCCTTTTACGACCCCTCCTTCCCTTTCACACCCCACCCAACCCAATATATATAACGACACAACAAATACGATCAAAAACAAAAACCCATTTGTGTCTTCTGCTCAATTCAGTCCTTCCACCTCCCACTTCCCACAGACGAGAGAGAGAGAGAGATACAAGGGAGGGAGAGAGAGAGAGAGAGAGAGAGAGAGAGAGACAGACAGACAGATGACTTTATCTGTGCCTTCAGGGTAATGAATCAAAACCCAGATTTCTTCTTCTCAGAAGAAAATGTCCGCAAATAATCCTCCATTTGTGATGGATTCTTTCTTGTACTGTGAAGAAGAAGAAGAAGAAGAAGAACAGCATCGGGAAGAAGATCACAATGACATTATTAGCCCTAAGCCAAAACAGTTCCCGCAACAGGATTTGCTGTGGGAAGAGGAAGAGGAAGAGTTATCCTCTTTGCTCTCTAAAGAGCAAGAAATTTATCAATCCTCAATGTACAAAATCTTTGAAACAGATCAGTCTCTGGCCAGGGCTAGAAACGACGCCGTGGAGTGGATTCTGACAGTCTGTGCCTACTACTCGTTCTCTGCTCTTACGGCGGTTCTGGCTGTGAACTATTTTGATAGGTTCCTCTTGAGCTTCCATTTTCAGACAGAGAAGCCATGGATGACTCAACTAGCTGCTGTGGCCTGCCTGTCTCTTGCTGCCAAAGTGGAGGAGACTCAAGTTCCCCTCCTTTTAGACCTCCAAGTATGATATTTACAATAAATTATACGTATATCTAGATTATACCCATGTGTTGTTTATCAAATCTGAATGTGGGTTTCTTTTCTTTTTTCTTGTTCTTTTTTGGGGATGAATAAATGGGGGTTCTTTGATTTATCTACAAAAATATAATTATAAAAAAGATGGAGAAAACCCATGTTTGGTTTCTCAAATTTCTAAATGGGTTTCTTGATTTGTCTATATATACGTTGATTATATCACTATACCCATGTTTTGTTTATAAGATGTGAATGTGGGTCTTTTTTTTTTTTTTTACATTTATTTATCAATTTATTGACTTTATGTTTACTTATTAAATTCCCATATGGGTTTCTTTAATTTGTTTAGGTGGAAGAGGCTAGGTATGTTTTTGAGGCCAAAACAATTCAAAGAATGGAGATTCTGGTACTATCTACTCTTCAATGGAGGATGAATCCTGTGACCCCACTCTCATTTGTTGATTACATTCTAAGGAAGTTAGGTTTAAAGAACCACCTATGCTGGGAATTTCTCAATAGGTGTGAGTCCCTCATTCTCTGCATAATTTCTGGTAAGCATTAACTTTCCACTAACTGATATATCCACCCAATTTATTGAATTCTATTAAATTTCCTCATTTGGGTTTCTGCTAACTTTCACTTATTGTGTAAAATTCCATTGCAGATTTCAGGTTTGCACATTATCTCCCATCTGTGTTGGCCACTGCCACAATGATGCAGGTTATCAATGCTGTGGAGCCCTGTTTGACTGTGGATTACCAAAACCAGATTTTGGGTACTCTTGGAATTGACAAGGTTGGTTATCTTTCATTCTCACTAAATTAACCTGGTAATTGTCGTATCGTTTGGTCCGCTTGTTTACTAGGATATGAGCATCGGATTAGACTATATATTAAAAGTTGACCAAGTATCCGGTATTTGGTCAAAATATTAACGATCCGGATTAAGTATGCATTTGGTATTATTAGTCCCCTCGAACAAACAGGCTTCTTGAATCTTGACTGTGGTTGATTTTGTATGGCATTGTACAGGACAAAGTGGAGGAGTGTTACAAGCTAATCCTGAAATCAACATTAGATTTTGGCTACCAATCCAGAAAAAGAAAGTTCCGATCGATTCCCGGAAGCCCAAATGGAGTGATGGATGCTTGTTTCAGCTCCGATAGCTCGAATGACTCGTGGCCCACTGTGGCATCGGTCTCTTCCTCGCCGGAGCAACTATCAAAGAAGAGTAGAGGAGTTCCGGACAACCACCATTGCTAGACACCCACAATTGCTTTTCCTTGTTTACTATTTCCCTTAGGGACCAGTCTTAATTTTGTGTTAAATATCGTTGTATGTTCATTTTTTTAGTTTTATGTTAAATTGCCTACCATCTCTGCATTTCTATCTAAAAACCCAAAACGGGAATCCTGGAGGGCGGTCCTATTTCATTGGTTAATCTCTGAAAATGATGGGTTCGGAAGTAGAGATGGTTGGCATTTTAGCCCGAGAAAGTAAAGACCTTTATCATTGAAGAGTATATTTCCACTATTACTTCTATGTTCTAGTATGTAATTTCCTCGAGTATAAAGCCATTGTTCTCTTCGCATTAACATATGATGATCTGTTCTGTTCAACCTTTGGTTTTATTTTAGAGTAAATTTACTCTAACACCCCCTGAGGTTTGCCTTAATAATGAATAAAATTCAAATATGAGAAATAATAATGTACCTCTAGAGGTTTGTTATATGTGCCTTTCACACACACTTCTAGTCAACAATTGTGTTTATTGTATGTCCAAACACGTGATGGAATCAAAAGTGACTTATATCTAAAAATTTATTATTTTTTGATATTCAAAAGTGACTAAAAACTATTAATCTCTCAATTATTTTGATTGAATGAAAATGTTTTTTTTTTTTTTATCCAATGCAAGTGTATCAACAAAGAAAAGTTTATTAATAATTACTTATTTTTTTTACTGCTCGAAAGAATTATTTTCTTGGTCATAAAGGACATTTATTACTTGTGGATCAGAAAATTGAGAATTAACAGCTTTTTACTATTGATGGTGAATTTGTTAAATCTAAGACATTTTTTTGCTAATTTTATCTCGTATTTGGACGAATAGTTGCTTGTTGGGTGTTGGGTGAAAATAATAAAATGGGCCCGAGTACAGTTTGCCCCCATAACTCTATTTGCAGCAGTTCAAACATCGCATTAGGGTAAGCCCAAAAATGAATAGACAAATTATGTACTTAGCATACAATGCAAATATCTATTATAGCCAGACACTTTTTCTATTAAAACTCCAATAATACTTTCTATTTTACATATTATCTATACTTTCGCTTTGATCTGTCATTTGTTATTTTTATGTAATTTTGTGTGAGGAAGTGGTTGAGAAGATAAAATAGGTGATAGATAGTGTCATAGTGAATATGACATATTTGTTGTTTTGCCTATTTAAAATAGGTAAAAAGGTTATTTAACTACATTGTTGGGCTTGTCCTTAAAGTGGAGAATGGTGAGGCTATACATCTATATCCCAAACAGAGAATGAGATCAGCAATCTTATATGGTGATCTCAGATTCTACAGGATTCATCTTCACACCCTTTTCTTTTATTTAATTACACAATCTTTTCTCTTTTGTTTTTTTCCTACGTGAAATTATAAAACTACCCTTCATTCTAAACTACTATTTCACATATGAAATGAAAAACATGTAATTTTACATAAAATAAGCCAAAACAACGCGCAAATGAATTGTAGTCCAATGATAAACACTTTGTACTCTCATTCACAAGACTTTTATTTATAACCAACAACTAATATATGTCTTATCCTAAGAAAAAAAAAACAATTGTGTTATGTGCACAAATATGTGGCACAAATCATGCACAAATAATTTTTATGAGGCCCATCTTGAGTTTCACACAGATGATCCTAACTGCTCATTTGTTTTTCTTATATATATATAGTACTTATTTATAGGGCTCTTGCGGAAAATAAGCACAATTGGACAAATGTAATGCCTTCTTCAGAATTCGTAGAATGAATCACTTAGTTTCAAACTACGTATTTCGGAAAACCCTTACATGCTTCTAATTGAGCTGATTTTTTATTAGAATCCTTAAAAGAAATTTTTAAAAATATAAGCAGTTAGGATCATCTTTGTGCGATCCAAAATGGGCCCCACAAATAATTTTTGCGTATGATATATGCCACATATTTGTATACATGCCTTTTGTTTAAAAAAAAAAAAAAGCCAAAACAAAATCTAACTATTCAATGCTCTCGGAGCACATTCTAACACCACATATTCTCGTGGGACCTAAGACCAAGTGTATGAATCCCACGTAAAAGTAGGGGTGTACAAGAAAACCAAAAAAACCCAAAACCGGACCAACTGAATCGAACCGATCTATTTGGATTGGTTCTATGGTTTAATGGATTTGTTTGGGTTTCAAAAAAATGAGAACCGTACATTATGGTTCGGTCTTTGGTTTTATAATTGCAAACCATGGTTTGATCCGAACCGGACCGTTAATACATACCATAGATACATATATTTATTTATTTGTTTGTTTATTTTTCCCTTGCATCTACCATGGCCATCAATAAAACTTTTCAACTACTCATCAAACTCTTCTACTCCCCCAAATGACTAAAATCCTTCCAGTCCCCAAAACTATTTCTTGTTTCCTATAAATCTGAAATCCTACAATGATAGCTCTATTAGAACTCTTTTTAAGGGATTCAAAGTTATTTCATTCTTACGTGTCTAACTCTCTCCCAAATTGATGGCTCTCTCTTTCTCTCTCAAAGTTCATCAAATTGTGAGCAATTTTAATAAATTAGTGGTATTTTTATTCTTTTTTTTTTTGGCAATTTGTAGATGATAAATGGTTTAGAACCGTAAACCGATCCAAACCGGACCGATCAAATGGTCTGGTTCCGGTTTGGTTCCATATATATAATGGTCTGGTTCCGGTTTCAATTTTTTTGAACCGTTAAATATGGTTCGGTTCTTAGATTTCTACAAAATCGGTCTAATCCGGACCATGTACACCCCTACGTAAAAGTGTAGTTCTGAAATGATCCGGAACACTACTTAGCTGTGATCGAATAATTACTCCAAAACAAAGAATGCAAGTGAATTTTTTAAAAAGAGAGAAAAAAATCACTAGCCAAAAAGTTTTATTTTCAAAATCAGATAACAACACTATAAATGAGCTAACTGGAGAAAATCATTACTCCAAGTTTTATTGCATGTGATGAGGGATAGAAACAAGTTGTCGGCCACTGGCAATCTCTTGGTTAGATTTGCAATGCTAGTACACTACTATTTATATATGCATCATGTGCCAGGGTTTGGTTTTGACCTGGTTGGAAGACCAGACCAGCAGAGAGAGAGAGAGAGAGAGAGAGATTGGAGTAAAGCTAGCCGGCCATTTCGGTTATCGCAAAAGCTTTTTCACGGACTATACACGCAAACAAATACAGGGCTCAATGCCAATATCCCACAATCTTTTTTAGTACTACCTACTACCCCCATGAGCTGTCTTTGTTTTCTCTTTTTTTTTTTCTTTCTTCCAACGGTGGTGGTGTTCGAGTCAGTTTACACCTGTTTGGACTAATCTCTTTCCGGGTCTAGTCAAAGTTAGGCCATCCAAGTTGAGACTCGGAAAATTCATGAGAAAAAATTTTCTTGCATCCTGACCTCAAGGATAGAACTTGGTCAATTATGTGAGAAGCAAATCCACCCGCCAAACCAGTAGGACCTTGGGGGCTATGAGCTGTCTTTCACATAGCTGCTGCTGTTCTGAGTTCTTCTCAACATTGGGACATACAAAATTTCACCTTGTAGTGCTCTACATCGGTTAGGAAGTTGGAGCTTTGCCAAAATAAAAGGAGAGGATTATAGTCCGAAAATGCCAAGTAATTGGTTAATTACACTTAGTACCCTGCACTATGACATAAATCTCACTTTGGCCCCCTTCCCATTCAATTTTTATAGTCATAACTAATTCCTTTAAGCTTTTTACCATACTTTTTGTTTTCCAATTGTCGGTATACCCATTTGTGCTGCAATATAGGAGTATTCATTATTAGTACTCTCTTTGTTCCGTTTTGTTTGCCGTTTTCAGAGAGACCGTGCCATTTTGATCTCCTAAAACATTTCTTTTCCGAATATGCTTTTGAATTGTTTTGCAATATTCAAAAAAATTCAATGAGTACTTTTGAACATATCAAAAAACTCAAAATTATTCTCCAAAGCACCGTTTTTTGGGTCAAAATGATGCAATTTTTCAAATGAAGCAAACGAAATGGGACAAAGAGAGTAGTGATTTGCGAAGAAAGTGAAATTTTAGTGAACTTACAAGAGAAATTGGAGTGACATCTTAGTAAGAGTGCAAGAAGTCTAATGAACCGATAAAAAAGATCGTGTGGATCACATTTGAATTTTCAATCAACATAACAACACCACATGAAGGAAGGGTAAAATTGGTTCTTGGTTCTAATTGACCATATGAACATGTTTGATGCCTATTGTAAGGCTTGAGCTTGGATTGCCATGGCATGGGCTCTAAGAGCATTCGTTTGGTTGGTTTTCTGAGAGAAGAATTGATGGTTCAACCATACTAAAAGGTAAAAAAAGGCGAGTTGGCCATTTTCGCTCCATTTGGGTGCAAGTGAATGCCTTTTATAAATCTAAAATACGACCATGTTACCCCTAAGTATATTGTAAAATGGTACATTTACTTCACTCAGTAAATGTCCAATTTGAATATATTTTGCTATTTCCTTCGCAATCCAATCCCAATATCAATCCTAATTGTAGTTTCTCCTTCACTATTGACCCTCATAGGACCTATAACATCAACCTATGGCCCACATGCAAAGGGTTGAAGTGCGGGTGCCCAAGTGATACTTCGCTAAAAATGTAGTGTAGTAGCTTGTAATTAACCCAAACAATTAAACCCACTCAACTTTGCCTTTTAACTTGTTTGTAGGCACCAAAGACACCCACAAGAGGCTTCCATATGCTTTCTTACTTCTTTATACAAAAATGGAATTACGTCTTGGAAGTGTGATCATCTCCTTTGTTTTATTAACCAGGAATACCACTTTGCTAAATACACTTATTAATATACTGCCGAATCTATACTTTTCAAGTACTATGAATCTCAGAGAAAAAAAACAATACATATGACAAAATATATTCATTTTGGAATGGGATTTTTTGTCCTCAAAATTTTTGCCCCCGATTCCCTACTCGTTTCGTACTGAACATAAAACTTTGAGTTATTTTTCTAATATACTTTTTAAGTCGGTGATATCACATTATTTGGCCATATCTTGAGAAGCACTAGGTCATGTGATTTCCAGTAACATCCATTTTAACAATTTTGCGTCAAAGCATGTCGCGTCTAGTTCTTGTCCTAATCCATTGGTTTTATTAGCTGCATCAATAAGAAATTCAAGACAAGATTTGGAATGCCCTCGTTACTTTAAGGTTTGATTTCAATGTCCCACAAATGATCAACAACACTGCACTAGTTCATGCATGTCCATATATATATATTCACAAATTATCCTGTCAAGGATCCCGGATTGAGGGTTTTTCTGTGTTTTGATGCTTTTAAAAATTGTTTTTGGGAAATCCGAGCCGTCCAATGTGTTCAAAAGGTGTTTTCATTTACAGTTTTTGCGAAAAACTGCTTGGATCAAGCCCTTCCCGGTATTTTTTTTTTGAAGATTTCTCACGTGAACCCTTGAAAACACCTTTTGAACACATTGGACGGTTCGGATTGTCAAAAAAATATCGGGAAGGTGGAGTCCCGGATCCGGGACTCCCGGACTAGATCGGGCCTCTATATATATTGGATATTAATGGATGGGAAGGACATTAATGAATATTATGAACTGAACGAACATGAGTTGAAATGCTGCATTTGAATATGTAGTTGAAGATTTCCGAATATTTTGATATTGACTCTAAGAGTTTTATTATTAGAGCAAGTTCACCTGCAGCCACATTAGCCACCAAGGCTATAATTTTGTATAATTTTTCTGGAAAATTTCACGTCCATCCGCAAGTTGAATTGAGCCACGCTATACTTGTTTTTTACTTTCCTCAGTTTTTATACTTATTACACAAGTATATTGTATTATGCTTAGATGGGCCCGTAATTATTACTGCAAAATTCTGGTGCCAGAAGCGGCCACTTCTCCAACCTACCCCAGAGCCGATACTAGTTTTGCTAATAAATGTAGTAATACAATAATTAAGGTAGAATACATCTTTCATTAGAGGATTGTAAAATTGACTTCTCGAACATTAATCGATGTGCTCTGTGCGCGTAAGCTAGCTTGTCTAAATACTCCAAATTGTAGAAAATCATTTTACTTGAGATCACCCATCCAAGCGGAGTCTTAGGAAAAGGGTACGAAAAGGGAAAGACAGGATTAAGCAGCATTAGCAACCATGTAGAAAGGAGCCATCAGAGAAGATTTCAGATGCAATTTAGATTCAATAAAAACGCAAACAAACAAAAAAGAAGAAAAGGTGAAAAGGAGGAGGGGAATGTTGAAATTGGGGGACAAGTATCTTTAGATTTTATTTGCTTCAAGGAAACGTCTTTTGTTTTCCTGCTTTGGCCATTGGGTAGTTAGGGCTGTAGACTTTACTGTATTTCAACTCAGAAACGAAAAAGAAAAGGCAATGATAGGAAATGGATTGCTAATCATGTGGTTGTGTGTGAGAGAGAGAGAAAGAGAAAGAGAAAGAATAGCCCAAGGATTAATCCGGTTGATTGGTGAGTTTCGCTCTTTACACAAGTGACCAGCGTTCAATTTTTTGGGCTCTGCCGGAAAATGTACTTTCTTGTGAATCTCTTAATTCCGGCTAGGAAAGTTTCTTTTTGAATGGAAACGAGAGAAGATTAGTCAAGTATGCATAAGTTGGCTCGAATATTCCTAACCCGTTTAACTAGAGAGAGAGAGAGAGAGAGAGAGTTGGTTCCAGTTAGCACGTTCTCTTCTTTTGTGGACACTGCCATCTTCAACTCCTAATCCATTGGTCATCTTTTTGACCTAGTGAACATCATGTCTTCTTTTTCTGATTTTTATATTATTCTTAGAGATCTGAAACATGTCCTCGCCAAAATGTTAATTCCCTAAAATTTATAAATAATTAAAACAAGGAAAATGCTCTCATTTTTAGGTGGAGGTATGAAGTGAGTGCGGGAAAATGCTCTCAATTTTAGGTGGAGGTATGAATTGAGTGCGATTCTATTCACCCTTGTTAAAAGAGCGTGAACATTACTCTCCTTCTATTGGTTAAAATAGTATAGGTTCCACCCGTACAATATACTTTTTGGTAAGAATGAGATCACTTTTTAGTGGGATCTACAATATTTCAAGTTCTCAACCAATAGGAGAGAGGGTAATGATCCCCCACTTTTTTAAGGATCTTGATATAGACTTTTGGGCCAATTTCGTAACAACTTAAGCTTAAGCTTGTAGACAATTGGTAAAATTCCGAACATATTTTAATTTTGTAGACAATTAGTAACTTAACATGGTATCATAATTCAGGTTAGGAAGAGGTTTTGAGTTCAAGTCACTCCATTTTGTACTGGGTCTTCTTTAACATGTTGATTCTCTCATTGCTGTTCTGTTTCAATTTATCTATGAATATTTGCATTTTCACGTATAAGACGAGGTCATGTGTGTGGGAAGTTGCTTATTTTGACTTATTTTGTATTTTTGAAAAAATTTAAGAGTTTCGGTCAAAATTTTTTATTTTTCCGATTCCTCTCGTCGAGACGGATCAATTGGTCGCAAAAGTTTGACGCAAAACTAAAAATACAAAAAAAAAATTGAATAAGGACAAAAAAAGAAACAGTAAAAAGCTACTTTACTACTTTAACCAAACCTAATTCTCTAACCGTTTAAGCTTTTTGGACAATTAATAACATGATAGTATTGATGTAAGAGGGTGTTTGAGAGCCATCGTTTTTCTATTTAGCATTATTCTTGTTTGGCTATTGATTACATAATGCATTCTTGGAAATGAACTGGAAAATGTAGAATCCCCCAAAAAATCAAATAGTTCTCAAGCACCCATTAACTTTTGATTTTTGGGGCCCATTAACTCTTGATTTTGGGAAAAGCTGCAATATACACTCTTATTTAGGTGTGTACCATATGCACCTCTAAAATGTTATGCATTTTTAGTATAACAGTTACTCTACGCACCAATGGTATGATTTGTAGTGAAAATGTTATGAATTTTACTGTTGAAAAGTTACGAGAATCAATTGTTATGATTTCTAATGAAAAATGTTTTTAGTATAAAAGTTAGGAGACGCACAAAAATGTTCTGAATCTTTATGAGGTGGCACAACTTAGATGAGACATTAAGTGCATATGGTACACACGTTTAACTGGTGTACATATGGTACGTACACCCCCTGCTTCTTAAAAAAAGGAGAGACAAAAAAAGAAGTCGAAGTAGTTCTAAATGAAATATATCCCTTTTGCAACCATTTGGGGGTAGGGGGCCTGGATTCAAAGTTCTATGTATTAACAAATAATTACACATCAAACCAAGGAGGAGTAATTCATTGCCAAATCCTTTATTCCCTCAAGATTACAAATCATCAAAATGTGGACCAAATGTCACATGTAGCTCGGAACATACTTAAATTATTTTACAGTACTTCCAAGGACACAATGAAATTTGGGTTTTCTCAATGTATTATTGCCCTAGAAAATCACTTATTTCCAGTTCACTTCCACTCATTTACTCAACACAATTTTAAGTACATGAGTACATTTATTTACCTCACCCAAACATGCGGTCCCATAACTCATTAGAAGGTCAGTTTACCCATAGACTTGCCAGTGAAAATAAGCTTGCTTTGGCTCTATTACCTAACCCTTGCATCAAAAAATTAGTTCTTGGAATTTATGACAAAAATCAATATGGGGTCTTAAGTCTTGAGTCCCCCTCAATTTCTCACAATTCATGACAAAATAGTAGATGGAACATGAGACAATTTAATGGGGTGTGAGAGCTATATATGTGTGAATAATCAAGTCAAGTTGACGACTTAATCCGAACCCTTAAACAAAAAGATCATCAATGTGCATGGGAATCGCATTCCATTTTTTTTATGTGATTAACTTATGATATTGGTCTAGAATGGACCGGGGTATGTACTGTGTGGCTGTGCCTAAGGTCATCGATGTATGACGATGTTTCCTGGCTCGCACCGGGTCAAGTGATGTAATTGAAAAACTTACTACTTTATTTGCTTAGACTCGTCGACGAGGTCATCCACGCAAAACTTGCTATTAACCGGACATTGGTTGGACTATTATCACTCCATTAGTCCAACACATTTCAAATATTGAATCTCGAGTCCAACGCAAATCAGGTTTCACAAATCGAACCGTCAAATTTTTGTAATGGGTCCATATCTTAATATGATGGGACCCGAAGGCTTGGGGATAGTATTGAAGCTCTCTTGATCCAAATATTTATCTTCTAGCCAGGGAATACACATTCCATGCGTGACTAACATAACTGCAAGGAATACCCTTCGATCTCCTATCCTGATCCAAATTAAATTGAGATGTTATTTTCCCCAGGTTTTTATTGCAGACCATCAGCATCCATCCAATGGTTCCTTTCGACCTTGTTTTCCAATTTTTTTTTTATTTTTTTAATCGAGTATTCGATTGTTTAAGCTTAGTTTGAAAGTTTAACGAGCTTTAAGAATATGTTCAAACTTATCTTGTTTATAAGGTGCGTCGATCACAAGCAAACTTTAATCAAGTTGATCACGAGAGGAACTCTAGTGGCGTGAATTTGGTATGCATCATATGCCGAATGAGCCGGTTGTTAGTTTGTTTGAAAGCTTAACGAGATACATGTACAAAAATGTTGAAGCTTGATTTATTTGTGTTACGAAATGAGTTTCAACGAGTTTTTAACAAGGGAACACAAACTGGACCCTGGGGTGATAGTATGCGACTCTGGCGGGCGGCCCTGGTGTGCGCTTCCGAGCCATTGATCTTGGCAATCAACGGCAATAGCTCGGATTTCATCTTGACAATGAACAGTTCGAATCTGCAAAGTACCGAGATGAAATCAGGACCATTGATGTGGGGCTGGGGCTGGTTTGAGGTGTCACAATCCCAGGTAATGCCAAACATAACACCCAATACTTGCTAGCTAATAAAGACAACCTCTACATTTGGTTTGGTTCATGATAGATTTGGCTTATGGTTGGTGGGGAACATATGTAGTGAAACAAGCCCTATTATTTCTGGCAAAGCTCACCAATAACCAGGATAGCACATAAGGCCTAAAGGCTTGTGGTCCAAAAGATCATGGAAATCCTACCCTGCATAGATAACCAGTGGAAGCTAAAATTCAATTCTCATAATGTTCCTTTGTGAGAGTGAGGGAACACGACACGGCATGCATTCAAGCGTCTTTTGAAAATATGTCAAATTATTTTTGCAAAGCGAGGATTGATAGTGAACTCGGAGGTTCTCATCGAAAGATTGTAACCTATGCTTAAATCCATCTAATGAGATCTTGGGACAAGGTAAGGGACAGGGACAGAGACCGAGTCAGAAGAATTCTGAGAGATCTGAAGTAATAGAAAGTTTTTCACTCCGAACATTTTGTAAGTAACGTGTCTCTTCCTTTCTAGTAGTTCAATACAGTAAATATTGAGATGATTTGGGTCTAATAAATAATAAGTATGTGAAAATTATCTTATTTTTCTTCTGAGTAACTAAAGCACTCATGCACTTATTTATTTTCTACAAAAATTATTGACAAAATTTTCTATGGCGATTTAAATTTATGAAATTTCTAATTCATGGACCATAGTTATCCAGAATCGTAGATTATACAAAAGGTATTTAGATTAGGACAATATAAATTTATCAGATTTTGGCTTGAATTAACTATAGTTAATTTTGTTTTACTAGATATTACTATGCTACTTAAAAAAAATTTCCAAATTTTGGCTAATAGTAATATAGAAACATAAACTTTGGGCGTCATCCCAAGGGTTAGCAGTTTGGTAGTAATTCCTTTGGTATCAGGTTCAATTCTTTTTGCCAGCAACTTGTTAGCCTACCTCATCTCTACGAGTAAGCATGTGAAAAGGCTGTAAGTCTGGGGCGATTCTCTTTGCCAGCAACTTTTGGGCCCACCTCACCTCTACGAGTAACTAATAAGCATGTGAAAAGGCTGTAAGAGGGGCGATTCTCTATGCTAGCAACTTGTGAGCCCACCTAACCAATACGAGTAAGCATGTGGAAAGTCTGTAAGAGGGACTGTATGAATTAGACTGAGATATGCGTAAGCTACCATTGAGCGGGGACTATAGTCCAGCCCTTGGCAGATGGGGGACCAGGGTTACGGACTTATAGGCTTCACGGGATGATACAAGTTTTTTCGGCTTCTTCTAGTCTTAGCCCATTAAACCTCAAGTTGGGCCCAGGTAATCCTGGACTGGTGGGGTAAGCCTGGCCCTCAGTTTTTCTCTCTCTTGTTTTTTTTTGGGCAGCAGGGTCCTCACTCCTCAGAGGTGGTCCAACTTTTCTAATAGATCTGGATTAATAATACTTTTCTGATTTCGTTGGGCCTTTCCAATTTCAAAACCTCTGGACTGGCCCAATACAAGGCCTACACAAAGTGGGTTAAGATAGGCATCTAGTTGGAGAGCTTGTTACGGGCCGGTACAAGAAAGTTGGGGCTTGCACGCCCAACTCCCCCAGGAAAACCCAACTGCACGCATAAGAAAATTTATGGGGACTTTACGCTAATTCACTGGGAATTTTCCCGAGCTTTTTATGAAAATAACGTTTTTTAAACTATGTAGTAGGGGTGTCCACGGATCGGATCCGGACGGATCGGATACGGATCCGATCCGATCCGCTCAGAGCGGATTATGATTTTTAAGATCCGGAACCGAACCGAACATTCACGGATCGGTTACGGATTTGATCGGATCGGATCGGATCGGGTCGGATCGGGCGGATTTGACAGATTAAAGAAGGATTATTGAGCGGATAGAGCGGATTCGATCCGATCCGATCCGATTCCGGATCCGGAACCGCCAGATAAGAAATTCTCGATCCGGAACCGAACCGAACATTCACGGATGGATCAACGGATGGTTCGGATTGGTCGGATCGACGGATCGGATGATCCGCTGGACAGCCCTACTATGTAGATTGTTTTCAAACTATTTATAAAACTACAGTTGTTTTGTACTTCTCATTTTCAAACTGAGATCTTTAACCACTTCTCATTCTCAACCTTAGAAGTCTCGTAAAATTTCATCCTATGTGTCCCCATCCAACGTAGATGTTTGGCCAGCGTATCCATACATACTTCTTATGTTTAAAATAAGAAGTCGGTAAACATCTCAATTTAGACCTGAGAAGTATTTGAAATTTCTGGTGTACTAATTGAAAATATACTGCTCATATTGGACCTGAGAAGTACTTTAACTCTCATTTTTTCCACTTCTCCAACCAAAACATTACATCATTCATTTTTCTCAACTAGCGTCCTGAGGATCTGAAGTAAAGAAGAACGTCGAGCGTCTTTTTAATAAATATTGGGTTTATTTTCAACCAATAATTAAAGAGATTTTTTAAATAAATTTTTGGTCTCGTTTTTTTGTTTCTTGTTTAAAAACTTGACATTTATTTTGTTACAAACGTAATTGGGGGATGAGGCACATTTATTTTGTCTAGGTAACAAAGTGGCAGACAATGTCCGTGAGATAGGATTGGGATTCATATTAATTGCCAGGGGCATATAAAGAAAACAAAAAGTATAAAATATCTCCGGACATTTAAAAGTAGTAGTATATATTGAAAAGATTTCAAAACATACTTTTACCATAAATACCCAATTGGTCCAAAATATCACTTAAAAGCGTTTTTTTGAAGGTCCATTTTTTAAAAACATGTTTTGAAAACACGCTTTTTAGGTGGATTACAATTAACAAATGTCAAAACCGTGTTTGCCAAACACGATTTTCGTGAAACCATGATTGCTTATCACGTTTTCACATATTTCAGGAAAAAAAAATTAAAAGGTTGCATATTAATTACTTAAGTTATAAAATAAACTCAAATCGGTTAATCGCCCATAGATATTACCACCCCAAACTGTAAATAAGACGATTGAAGTTTGTAAAAATGAGATTAAAAAGACTTCTCAGGTCCAATATGAGATACTTTAAAGACTTCTCTGTTTTAAAGACTTCTCAGGTCTATAATGAGATGCGTTAAAGACTTCTTAGGTTTAATAAGAGAAGTATATTACAACAAGTACGTTGGATAGGTTGTTAATTAAACTTCTCAGGTCCAACATGAGATGTTTAAAATAACTTCACAGGTCCAACATGGGTTGTTTAAAATACTTCTCAGATATACAATAAGTGTTCTAAAACATAAATTAAACCAACTTCTCATTTTAGTGGTATACAATAAGTATACGGAGAAGTATGTTCGCAATTAGTAAAACACAAATAAAACCGGAAATTTCAAGATACGTCTAAGGTTGAGAATGCGAATTGAATAAAGATCTCATGTTGAAAATGAGAAGTACAAAACAACAGTAGTTTTATAAATAGTTTGAAAACAACGGTAGATTGCTAAATAGTTTCAAAAACATCATTTTCATCGAAGCGCCATGGGCACAATCTCTCTCTCTCTCTCTCCTCAACTCTAAAAACCGAATGTAAGTGCCTAAATCTAAAACCTAGGGTACCTTATAAAGTGCCTAAATTTTAGGATACCCTATGAAGGTGCCTAAACCTAAATCCTAGGATACCCTATGAAAGTGTCTAAACCATTAAAATCCTATAATAGGAAAGCGCACTCTAATCCTAAACCCCATAAATGAGTGACTTACCTTAATGGTAATTAAAAAATTGACTTACCTTAATGGTAATTAGATGCATCTTTTCTAGACCTAGAGGTAAAAATCTGTCTAGTTGGATATATTGGGTGTCGTGTTTTATGTTTGTTATAAGTGTTCTAGGGGTTAGAAACCAGTTAAAGCGAATAGTTTTGATTCGATTTTTTAGTAGTGTGGTGTAGTCCCACTTTTAAAAAATTATAAACTGTGTTCAATGCTTTAGTTGGCAAATTAATGTTAATGGTTCCAGTTTTTTATTAACATCCAAACAATGTGCGCAACCAAAACCTTTAAAGCAATTTGGGGAAATGACCAAAACATGGTATTAAGGGAAAAAAATGACCAAAACATGGCCATGGTGTTCCAAATGACCAAAGCATGGTAAGGAAAATAATATTTCCACATAAATGGCAATTTACGAGTGAACTGTCCAAATTATCCCTCATTCTATTTCTTTTTGCAAATCAAACCCCTTTCTCCTTCCAACGCCCAGGGTTTGTAAATCTTGACTCTCTCTCTCTCTCTCTCTCTTTCTCTCCCCTAAAATTAGGCACCAGGATTTGTAATCTTACTCTCGTAATTTTCCTTTTTCTTACTAATAATCTAAAATCTAACCTTTCTCAATCAAATCTCTATATAAATAACTTGTATATATACGTTATTCGATCTCAATTCTCACACCCCTGGTTCACAAGATGTGCTTTAATGGTGGGTAGAGAGAGAAAAATCAGAGGGATTTTTTTTCAGACCCATATCCTTCCCACCTCAAGTCACCGATTGTTCAACAGAATCCCTCCCCATTGTCCTAGTCGCAATCTAGCTAACTGCTTAACTTATCTCCGCCCCGTCCTCAATACAGCCCTCCGCTGTCTCTCTCAAATCGAACCGGAAGAGGGGCTGCTACTGGACGGAATGGCCTCGAAACTGGCCGGTCTAATCATCCTCGGCGAGTAGAAGAACTCCAACCTCTGTTATTTATTTATTTATTTAATTTGAAGCAATAATTGCCTCATCTCCTCAATTCATATCAAGATCTATATATCGTCCTGACCAGATTACCAATTTTCCTACTGGCATGGCATAGACCGATATCGATGAGGTACTGAGTGGCTGGTATTCAAGCCGAAACACTATTACACTTCTGCGGTACTAGATTTGCTCAATTACGATATGTACTGATCAAACAAGGTTGAAAATACTCCATACTCACATAACTTTTTGATCCCACATTAAGTGCTCGTGGGATCCATGAACCATGCGAGTGGTGAATTCTATTCCAAGACAAAGTATCCCTAGCAATGTTGTTCCATTTCCCTATCTCCCTTACCATTCTTCATCACAAACAAAGCTAAACAAAATTGAAATATCCAAAACCTATATGTTGGAATACAATGTGAAGCACTAAAATTTAAAAATATTACAATAGCAACTCAAATTCAAAGGGCTGAAAAAAAAAAAAAAAAAAAAAACCTCAAATTCAAAGGTATTGGAGAATATCTAAATGCGCTTCTCCAGCGTAATAGATCTGGAGACGTTCAAACAGTTCGACTCTATAACCAAATACTTCTATAAGTAGTAAAAAAAATAAGGGGGTAAATACTTAAGTACCAAGATTAACCTTGGTCGACAAGAAATTCAATAGCTACTTTGGCTCAAGAAATACCTTAAATTCATAGATGTAATAAGGAGTCGAGCCAAGTCTGAGCAAACATTGTACTTGGCTTGTTTAGCCCGATTGGCACCCCTAAATATGAGACAAAGGGAGTGTGATTTTCTTAATTACTAACGAATTTACCAATTTAACAGAATAAGAAGTTTTCAATGTGCGCTCTTTTTGTCTCTAGAAAACTCCTCATTTGAATGGATGTGTACTTGGAGGAAGGTGCTCCCTCGATGGTTGTTTACTCCCTCTTGTTGCAAAGGTGAAACTTACTATGTAACGGGTATATATTCTTCTCCTCTCACAATGCAGTGGAGACCATTATATACCCGCTACATGAAATACCCTCTCCTTGCAAAGAGGCCCTTTTCTGTGTTTTGAGAGTTTTATTTAACAGCAATGTACTTTACTGTCCAGTATTTTATCAGTGAAGTGATGCAATAGGACACTTTTGTCCGCTACTTTTGAACAAGGACAATATTTTTTGGACAAGAAAAACTATTAAAAGAAACTAAAAATTGGGAACAGAGGGACTAATCAAAATAACCCTAGTTTTTGATTGACTAAATCAATTTAATACATACAGCAAACTCAACACTAAAGTGTTGTTACAATGGTTAATAGACTTGTCTCGTTGGGACTTATGACCCCAAGGTTGAAGGGTGTATTGTCATCGATAGCGATTTGTCTTTAAAACCACCTCACCTCCCGCAAATGCGTAGAAAGGGCTGTTGTCCCGTGGGGAGGCTAGTGAAATTAATCCGGTTCATCATAACATTCTTCATTACCCAAAAAAAAAAAAAAAAACGAACTCAAAAGTGCCGACCTCGGCAAGAATGTTCTGATGAGGAAGGGCTCAAAAGTTCAATAATAAAGTAAAGAAAGTGTCAAAACAAGCAGAGTCCTTGTGGGACTAATTAAGGAAATCTGCCTTTGTCAACAATGTTGCAACAACAACCACCTGTCCTAATTTCAACTAATATTTGAGCTAGAAACTGTTAAATGTCAATTTGCAACCCTCTTTGACTCTTAGCTAAACCAAAACCATCAGTCTTCAATATTTGCATTGACTTGTAGTTGTACTGTGGCACTATTTCTTTAAAATCTCCTTCCAATGAAGGTTTCATACCATGGATGATGAGCCTTTTCTTCCAAAAACAACTGGAGAAGCATCAAACAAATCACCACGAAATAAGCAAGTTTCCCCAATCACCCTCGTAATCAACAACAACAACGACACAGTAATTCCCATCACCACACCACCAAATTCCTCTTCTTTCCTGAACCTTATAGCAAACTTGAACAGAAAGAGAAGAAGACTCAACCGGCGGTCGAACTCCGCTCCGAGCGTCGTTACCACCACCAGAGAAGGTTTCCACGACGATTCAGACCCATGTCCTGTAAGAAAATCAACAATACCTTTAATAGTAAGGCAAGCCTTCATTGGAGTAGTTATATATGCTATTATGGGGATCTCAGTATATATATTGAAAAGCGGAGGTTTTAAAAAAAATGCCACGTTGAAGCCGGTGGATGCCTTGTACTTCACCGTGGTCACTCTCTGCACCATTGGGTACGGCGATATCGTACCCGACACGACGTTCACTAAGCTATTTACTTGTGCTTTCATCTTGGTTGGTTTCGGGTTCATCGATATATTGCTCAATGGTTTGGTTACTTACGTTCTAGATAGGCAAGAGGCTGTTTTGTTGAGCACGATGGACGAGAATCGACTCAACACAGTGGTTACAACGTACATGTTTGACACCGCAAAGGGGAGAATGAGGATAAGAATAAAAGTGGCCTTGGCTTTGGCAGTTGTTATAGGTTGCATTGCTATAGGGACGATTGCCGCGCATTATTTAGAAGAAATGAGTTGGGTTGATAGTTTTTATCTATCGGTGACGTCTGTAACGACCGTCGGTTACGGGGATTACGCGTTCACAACGGCTATAGGGAGGTGTTTCGCCATAATTTGGCTCCTAGTGAGTACATTGGCTGTTGCCAGGGCATTTTTGTATCTGACTGAGCTTAGGATCGACAAGAGGAATCGGCAAATTGCAAAGTGGGTTCTTCAAAAGAAGATGACTCTTGGGGATCTAGTGGCTGCAGATCTTGATCATGATGGATCCATCAGGTATGTAAGAAATAGTTTCCTCAATATGCACATCTGCTGTTCAGTTCCGGTACTCTTCCTCAGATTTTTTTTCTTTATGCATATTAAACTGTATACTACATGTTACTTATGGAAAAGGCTGAGAAACCTTATAATATGAAGAAAATTGAGGACTTCGTATAAGAGAAAACAAAGAGCGGAACACATTTAGCATTCTTCTTGTCTATTTCCATGACTGCTAGCCAAGAACAATAAAAGGAGAAGAAGAAATCAACAAGTTCTTCACAAAAAGAAACAATAACAAATTTTAAGGGACTCGATGTGTGCTAGATGGATCAAAATAGAGTAGTACAGCTACAGATATGGCACTGAAGTGGGGGGTTGACTTTGCTACGAAGGCACTGAACTACAGACGCATCTGTATTTGGAAATTCTTGCAAGATGAGTTGAATACGAATATATATTAGATCAAACCCAAATATCTAAACTTAAGTGGAATCAGGGTATCGAATCCATCTTAGAATCTCAATCCGGCGCTCGTAAGTTAGAATCACTTGGAAATCTGACTAATCGAGAAATGAACTCTCTCCCTACTAGAATAGAACCTCGCAAGCCTATAATCCCAAAGAAAAGAGCAAAAGAAAATATAAAATAATGAAAAGATATGGGGAATTTTTTTTTGCATGTACTTATTGTAAACAGTGTTTACTTATATTCACCAAAACAATATTAAAAGTTGAACCACATAAGGAATTGACATGCTACCAACACTAACAACCAAATAATCTTTTATTTAGATTATTTAGAGTTTTACTTTCTTTGAAACATAAAATGTGTATGTATGCAGTACGCACGCTCCTAACCGTAGATTCTTCTACATCCTTATGCTCCTAGCACCCACATCCGCTTCGTGCAACTAAAAATTCTGAACACTCTAATGATGGAACCCACAACAATTCATGGAGTAGAGAAGGGACTAAAAAAGATGAGCATGTTGTAGAGAACTCTCTTCAGGCTTTCAGTAAGTTCTAAACTAACTCCAGACTTCAAGCTACTATACACAAGCCTCCACATCATTTACATGAACCAAATTGGGAATTGGAAATCATATTCCTAAAACTAATGATAAGTTGATTCTATTCCAACTACTTTCACCTCTAACAAACCTAATCTTCAACAACCTTAGAAATCCGTGGGATTCAGACACAGAATATTAGGCAGTAGAGTGAATTGCTTCTCGCCAAAATGAGCAATGAGTTTTCAAGAGGTTACCATCAAGCATCTTCACATCATCTATATGGAGCCTAAAGTTACTTGTACTTGAAAAGCAAGGGGGGTTCATATAAGGGCTCGGCCATCATTCTTGCTGCAGGTATGTTACACAAGACAAGGTGATACAATTCAAGGAAGTCATTCTCATTCAGAGACAAATGGCCATGACTGGTGGAATGGTTAAGTGCTCATAGATGACAAACGTAACAAGAAAATCAGTAGGTGACTAGGCTTATGAGTTATGACAGATGACAATTTCAGACTAGGATACTGAAGTGCCCCGCACATGGCAACGATTAAATGGCTTAATGGCATCATAAGACCAGCTGAGTTATTTCCCAGATTTCATAGTTTCTATGGATTTTGGGTGGCACAAGAGTGGAGTGAAGATTCCAATGCAGAATGATAGAGATGGATCTGTGGAAGTCCAAGCCAAGACTTTCTACTACATGGCTTCTGACCCTCCTTTTCTAGCTGTGACGTTTGAACTGAATCTCCACGGAGGAAAGAATCTAAGAGAGCACCAACATGTTGATAGGTCAATGGATACTACGCAAGCTCTGATTTGGGATCTCAAGTTCTCAACAATGAAAATCCCATTAGGATTGAATCAGCAGGAAGGAAAGAAAAGAAGAAGAGTGAGGAGACAAGAAGAAAGGATAGAATTCTGCAGAGAGAGGAAGCGGAGTTATCCCTGAATCCACTATCAGCTAAGAGAGCGCCAACATGTTGATAGGTCAATGGATACTACGCAAGCTCCAATTTGGGATCTCAAGATTCTCAACCATGAAAATCCCCTCAGGATTGAATCAGCAGGAAGGACAGAAAAGAAGAGTGAGGAGAGAAGAAGAAATGATAGAATTCTGCAGAGAGAGGAAGTAGGAGATTCGTTAAGGAAGGGGGATAAGCTTATACTTGGTTTGCGTAAAATTTGATATGGTGGATAACAGTGGGAGATAAGAGTGGATAATGTGACAAATTACTTAGTTGTCCTCATTAAATCATTGCATTGAAAATACAAAAAATGTGTGAAAGGGTAATTTGGTTATATTACCCACCCGGATTAGAGATTAGCTAAGACCCTTCCAAGGGGATAGCTCTACCCCCTCCCTTCTCCCTATTCCTTACCCACCACCAAACATCTTCTTCCTTATCCCCTCCTTCCCTTATCCCTGAGTGTCTGGCGCAGATACACTCCGGAGTCTGGAGTTCTACCAGCCTGATTGCATAGTGAGAGACTGAGAGTCATAGCATATTATGCCTAGTGAAAGACATATCTTATTCCTCATCATTCATCTTTGTAGTCATCTCTATCCATTCTGTTCTAATTTGAGACCATGTTTTGATTATTGTTTTCATCATACTGATATGCTGATGGGATGCAGCAAGTCAGAGTATGTAATCTACAAGCTCAAGGAAATGGGGAAAATAGCAGAGAAAGACATCATGCAAATATGCAACCAGTTTGACACGTTAGACAACACAAATTGCGGCAGACTTACCATTGCTGATCTCATGGAAAGTGACACTGATTGATCCAAATTCCAAGCTAATCTTCTGTTCCAAGGGAAAACCGCTGCATCTTTTGCTTGGAGCTAATTTTCCTGGAACCTCCACAAGCGAGCACTACAGAAGCAAAACATCATTAGAAGACGTAGCATTCATTAAATGTACATTAACGAGGTTATGATGTTAGGATTATAACTTTTATTTAAATTCTTTACTGAGCAGCAGAAGACCACTAAGGAAAGGATTGCCATCAATCTTGTTTCTTTCTGTTACTTGCCTCCATCCATCTGGTAATGGAGAATGTACATCAGATGCTCATTATTACACAGATCTTATAGTGGCATAACAGCAGTTTATCTCATACATTGATTTCGACAAGAAACTAAAGCACCATAGAGTAGTAAAGTCCCTGTAATCTCAATTCTCAACCTCGGGATAACATTTTGGCATCAACATTATTTCATTACATGCTTTAGCAAAAAGACATCTGATCCAAGGGGAAAACATTGCTGCCAAATAATGTTCCCAGGGGCTTCTTTTTGATTCACATTAAAACATGCTCCTTCACTAACAAAAAGTCTTTCAGGTTATTGAAAGCTTATCTTGAGGAAGTACAAGAACATTTATCTTTGTTGTCTGATCAATGAGGAAAATAAACCACTAGATTTCAAGCTTCTTCTTAAGCAAAGACGGTGTCAAAATTAAGATTGGAAACTAACTTTTGGGATTTTGAGCACAACTGCTCAACATTGTAGTCCTTCCCAAGTATTGCAATCTACTTTTCAGTTTTCTCCCTCTTCTCCAAAATTACACCTGCAACTTGCAAGTATCGCAATCTACTTTTCCTCATGTCTTAATCAATTTTGCAGTTTTCCTAAGCATGACTTTTCACAGGTCTAAACGTTAATGCTGTAATGCAAGTATCAAAGTAGACCCTTCTTTTGGGCAATTACAGACCTTAGAATAGGGTATACTTTTTTCCTTCCTACCTGAACAGAATGGACGTAAAACTAACTATTAAGTTAAGCTACTAGCCTACTACTACACTTGAATCAAACTGGCGAACCAACAGATTCCCCCTTGTGTCAGCACTTTCCCAGCATCACATAAAATGTCCAATATTTTCCCAGCATCACATAATGTCCAGTGACAGTCTAGACTTTCAGCGTCTTTTCTACCACGATCAAGTGAAAAGAGCAAAAGATTGGATGTAATTCAAAATAATCAAGTCCACATAAAATTTACTCCATTTTTTTTGAAAGTCAAATTTACTCCATTAAAGCACTTAAAATCATCAAACGGACAAAAATGTTTGGAACTTATTTACAGGAATCCAAACAAGAAGCAGTGGTTTGCATTTCCAGCTAGATCTCAGCAGCAGCAAATTCACAAAATTTTACACGGTAGTCATGGATGTTCAAGATCGTTCAACAGCTGAATCTTTATATGTACATGGGCAATGAACTCAAAACCTATTTTGAAGTTCAAAATACCTGGAGAAGAATAAAAAACTCATTGACCAGTCGTTTTCGTATCAAAAATACATTTATAAAAACAAGGAAATAACTACTACTCCAGAGAATAGTGGCTAAGTCCAAGTGTCGATCCACAGAGATAGATTGGCTAAATTACATTATTTTCGATTGATCTCTATTTTAATTCGAAGGCAAGATAGTTGATTGATTTGATTCTCAAGAGTAATTAAACTAAAGAAAAATGGTAATTGATTAAATTGGTGAAGAAAAATATCTAAGGTTCCGAATTCACTCCGACCACGTACCAATGCAATGTACAAGCTTGGTTTAATATTCGAATCACGAAGGATTATCGCTAGGACTTGGAACCCCTTTCGATAATCATCAAGAAGCTATATTGAGTTGTTAACCAGCATGGACTATCCCATAGCACGGACTGTCTCACTAGCGCGGTCGAGCCGCCTAACGGCACGATCCGTCTTACGAGCATAATCCATCTCAGAAATCCAAACACAATCATAGAAAACCATTGTATAACTTGTATTAAAAAACCATGGATATGAATACGAAATAGATTGAAACTATTAAAAATCGTTCCGTTCAATTGAAAACAAAACAGGTACAAGTTATACAATTGATTCGAATAAATAAACCTAGAACCTATACATAAACAAAAATTACTTGGAGCGAAGCTTCATCTTCCCCTAGACGAGGGGTTTAGCCAAACATGGCGACTAGACTGTGGTTGGTTCCAAAGAACCTCTCTTCTGATTTCTGTCCAAAATTTGCCCCCAAAAGGATCTCTGTCCTTTGAATGAAAAATATGTCCACCACCCCACCCCTTTTATTGATGCACTGATGCCCAGCTATACCACGTTCTCTCTCTTGCTTGGTTCAATAAATTTTGTCTTTACCAGCATGAGACCCCATGCTTATAATAAAGCCCATTGAAGTGAAGGCACATGCTGATGATGGAAAATTGATTCAGTGCAATGCAAGTGTGGACAGCTCCGTTGCAAATTCTCGAATTTACGGCTAAAATTGGTACCCTGCTCTTAGAACCTAAAATCACAAAAATACACAAAAGACATTAGGAAAATAGAATAAAAGAACATAACACATGTAAATTAAGCGGCTCAAATGTGTACATTTCGGCACTTATCACTCATTGTATTGTAAAATTTCCCCCATTGCGAGCAAAAGAAAATCATCCTGGCTAACATCACAGCAAAATCAGCTTGTTATTCATCAGACTCGTATTCAGAAAGAAAATGGCTCTCGGACTCTCCTTCAGATTTGTAACCATATTCACTAAGTTCATCAGCACAAATTCTCTTTAATCCATCGTCCTCTAAACCTGCACTTACACTTCTCTTGTACAAGCCCCTACTCCTATCAAGGAACCCTTGTTGCATCATGTTTGAATACCTTGCTCTGATATTGACAAGGGGGTGTTTTTGGATAAGTTGATGGCGGTCATAGGCTTCTCTTAGAACTACAGTCTGGGTGTCGTCCTTCTTAGAAATGTAGAAGATGCCAGGGTGGCGCTCAAATACCTTTGTAAATTTCTGGGGCAAAGCTAGTGGTTTGCGAATGTTGCTCACATTCTTGCGCTCAGTTTTCTTTTGTATAGTAAGGTGGAGAAACTCATGAAAGACTCCAACAATCCTTTTCTCAGATATATCTGTACGGGGATCCAAATGGGAGGCATCCAAGTAAGGAGAAGTATAAGGGAGCCTCTGCCACTCTTTTAACCATTCCATGCATTTTCTCTTCAAACCAAAACCCCTTGTGAATCGTACTGGAAAGGCTAAGCAGCCATTTTTAATATTTTCCTCTTCCTGCAAACCAAGATTTTTTTGCAACTCCGAGACAGCAAGATGATCATCCCACAATAAAAGTTTTAAGCCAACACGATCATCAGGAAGGCGAAACAATGAGAATAACTCCGGATGCTGTGGAATCATGGATTGCTCATAGCCATATGGCAAGCCCATGTCCCATTTTAACTGGTCAATCGTTTGTAAAGGAAGAGCCCTTTCCTTGGTGAGCATGAGAAGCTTACAAAGTCTTGTTATAAGGTCCTTCTGATGATGTTGAAGGACATTGAGTTCTTCTTGGTGAAGATTTAGGGCATCAGGGGTCAATCGAAACCAAGGGACAAGAGCGCCACCACTGTCATGGACATGAAATTCATCAAAAATAGTGGGGTATCTCCTGACAAATGTGGAAATCTTCAGCTCATGAGGAAGACCAAGTTGTCCTCGACTGCGGGAGAGGCGGTATACAGGTACAGAACATTGAGGATCAGAGGATATGATAGAAACAAGGGTGCAGACTGCCTTAAGATCCCTCTCACCGGCGATGACAGAGTCCAATACCTTATCTTTCACCCATTTTAACTTTACATTGACTAGATTCAGTTTTTGCTGGTAGTTGAATCCTCTTCGATTTCCATACAGGAAACCATGTGCTTCTGCACCACCTGATAACCACCGAAACATCTGTCTAGTGGAGATGTTACTGGGTTCAAGATATTTATAATCCAATAATATCACAAAACATTAGTTGAAGGTGAAATACCAATCCCCATTTGCTAATATAGAGATCCAAGACCGTTATCTGGTGTTAGCATAACTAATAGATTGTCTGATAGTATTATGCAGAACCGCAACCATGACTTGTGCAAAACCCAATAAGTTCATGTTTCATGAAAACCAATAAAACATTTAAAGATAATAGAATAAGTACCAAATACCAATAAACACATAAACATGGTAATGAGGAACCATTCCAAGGCAAGGCCACTTTGGACCAACCCTTGCAGGGCAAAGGTGTTCCCATCGGGGTACTTGAACAGAACCCTCAAATTTATTTTTTGGCCCCGAACCAATCCTTAAACGGTTGGACTGCACCTATACTGGTGGGTTAACAGAAGATTTTTGTTTTTTCTTCTTCTTATTGTCAATGCTACCAAAACAGCAGAGTGGTGGTTCAGAACATTAATACAAGACAAAATTCTTGGGACAAAGACATCCGGACACAAATTCAATGCACGTGGTTTCTTTAACGCAATATGGGACCTAGGTGCATTGGACAGACCTGTCCGGATGTCTATGCACCTAGCACATTAATTATGGGCAATATTGGAAAACAAATTCCAAGATGTAAAACGATAATCCACAATGTCTTTTCATCATTGAAGCATTTTGTCAAACAGTTAGTGCGCGACAGAGGAAGAGTGGCAGTTGACTGAATCAACTCATACAAGAAATAGAACATAGACCCACTCTTTTTTCCCCTCATTGAACAAAAGATTACAAACTCAACATCTTGTGAAGGGTGACTTTGTTTTTAGCAGAAGTGCACACGTAGAGATAGTAAGTCTAACAAATTAGCAGCAAACAGAGAGCGATTAGAGGCTTTTTACGTGGTGGGATGAGAAGAGTAACAGAATGTCACGAATCATTCAGCACACAGAGGAGGAAGACGACTGAAATGATAAGATGGAGGGGGGAACAGAAGCATACCGTGGTAGCCGCAGTTCAGTCTTCAGTTACCGGATGATGCAGACCATAGACGAGATATGACAGGCCTTCAACAATTTTTCTTTGAACAGGCAATTTGATTTGGCAAAATGATCCACCAAAACATGCAACTAGGAAATATGGGCCTCTCTGATGGACCAAGTAACCATAGTTTGGGCTTTTTGGGCCCACCATAGGCTCACAAATAAAATCGATTTTTCTTTTAAGTGAAAGATCAACCCAGTTGTATTAAATTGATTTAATACAACCTATTAAAACGAAAACGAAAACAAAAACGACACTAATCCGAAAATACGATTTCGGGTCCAGTACTCTGCTTATGGAGGTGGGTGGATGGATATCGCCACTGGATCGCACTCCAAGTGCAGGATCGCCACCAGATCTTTAGGATAACTGACTAGGGTCTCCGCGCAAGAATCGATACCCATATCTCCAGATCTAGAATTCTAGATTTATGTCTCCGTCGTCCAAAAATGATGGGGAGAGTGAGAGATCTTTAATCTCAGCCACCTCGTAACCATAGAGGTAGGAGGAGTTCTGTTTGTTTTAGAACTTCTCAAGTATCACCCAAGTAAAAAAAACACATAAGTTATAATTGATAGGTGCACAAACAAAACGAATTTGTACAAGAAAAAATTGACATACGAAATGATAATTTCGAGGTTTAACTGTAATTTTCACTTGCACAAATCTATTTTGTCCGTATATTAATCCAAAATTGATTTTAATGTGAATGATATACTCAGCTTAGAAAATAAACATTTCCGATCATTCATTATTAGAGAATAATAATCATCTTTTTCTGTGAGAATACCAATCCGAAACTGTCTGTGGTGTATAATAACCATTCTTTTCTGTGAGACCACCGATCCGAAACTGTCTGCAGTGTATGAATTCCACATGAATCGTGACAGAGGTGCCCAGGTGTAGACTACAATTTCTTGAATTTATTTTAGGGAGAGGTGCCCAGGTGTAGACTACAATTTCTTGAATTTATTTTAGGTCAATTTGTGTTGGGATAGAAGTCACTTTTAGTTACTCCATTACAAATCAAAAGTAAAAGAAAGTATTCTTATTCCATATCTGTGATTGGGATCAGAAAATAAGGAAAAAAATGAGCACAACTTTGAAATAAGAAACTCAAGGTTTTAGTTATTCGATGAAATCAATACATTCAAATTTGGATTCATTTC
Source organism: Vaccinium darrowii (assembly GCA_020921065.1). Lineage (NCBI taxonomy): Eukaryota > Viridiplantae > Streptophyta > Magnoliopsida > Ericales > Ericaceae > Vaccinium > Vaccinium darrowii. The sequence goes on from CM037155.1 coordinate 4,833,076, forward strand.
CATCAAAAATAAAAAAATTTAATAGTAAAGTTTCACGCTGTTAAACTATTGACGCACTCGATATTTACGATAGACACAATCAAACCCCTAAATGTATTCTTCCTCATCTCATTATTTATCGGTTCTATTCCTCTTAAAGTCCGTTTGATTAGACTGAAAATGATAAAAAAAATGAAAAAAAGAGAAAATAATGACACTTTCTCGATGTTTCATTAGCATAAAAAATAGTAAAAAGTACTAGAAAATGAATTTCCGTATACAACCCCTTGCCCTTTCTTGCTGACAACACAACGGAATTTTAGGTGAAGTAAAAAGCCAAATTAACTTATTTTTTATTTTTATTTAATTTTTATTTTGCGGTCGTTAGTTTTGTATCGATTTTTTTAGTATTATTGGTTCGTCTTAGCGAGAAGAATCCAAAAAGATAAAAGATTATGATTAAAACTCCTAATTTTTTTAATAAGATCGAAAAAAGTGTAAACAGCTGTCTTTTTTACTTATTTTTGTCTTTATTCAAAAAAATTTATGATTCGATCATAAATTTTTACTTTTTTGATTCCCCAGGCCGAGACGAACCAATACTACACAAAAAAATTGATGCAAAACTAAAAAACATAAAAAATCAAATAAAGACGAAAAAATGAACAAGCTAAGTTTTTAGACCAAGACAAACCTTAGTTTAGATCTTGAGAAAGTTGCATCTTTTATGGTGCTATCCATTATGTCCATAATTTCTCCTCCCAAATTTCTTATCCACGTTCAGAAAAAACATCGTCGGAGCAAGAATTCACAATACATGAACAGAAAAATTCAGCAATTTCATTGATGCACAAAAAACAATGAAAAAAAAACAGAGGAAAAAACTTAAAAACAATCTTTTCTTTTGATGAATGCCTTCATGACTTATTTTCCACTCTTGCCAATGTTAGAAGCGGCCTCCTTAGCAGATTGGATTTTCGCTCCCACCGCCTCAGCTGCTTTCGCCAAAACCCCCGGTTTCTCCTCCGCATCTGTGCGGTGAATCACTTCAACGTCTTCCTTTTTCGGCGGCTGCCCCGCCGATTTCCGGTAATCCACCGTCTCTACCTTTGTCTCCACTCCACCTTCCAAAACCCCCGGTTTCTCCTCCGCATCTGTGCGGTGAATCACTTCAACGTCTTCTTTCTTCGGCGGCTCGGCGTCGTGCCCCGCCGATTTCCGGTAATCCACCGTCTCTACTTTTGTCTCCACTCCACCTTGTTCATTCACCTCTTCAGTCCCCTGCATTTACAGGAAAATAAACCCCTTAGAAATACAAATCGAATCAATTGCAATAAAATGAAAATATGACTAAAGAAAAGGGTTGATCTCGACAGCGGAGGATCCAAGATCTGAATTTGGAAATGGCATGTAGAAAGATCAATATACTCTCTCCGTCCCCAAACAAACGAAAGTCCGATCCGTCAAACTGAGAACTTAAAAACGAATATGTTTTTACCGGATCTAGGGAACCTATAGCGTATAGGCAGGTTGGAGTCCCCCGATCCGACTGTTTATCGGTTCAGATCCGCGAATGTAGTTTTACCGCTAAGAGATTAAGAATATACTCCTACCGCTAAGCGCTAAGAGTTAAGAAGCATAGAAAATGAAAATAGGATCAAACAAAGGGTTGATCTGGATTCGGACAGCCACGGAGCCAAGATTTAAATTTGGAAATTCAAATGGCATGCGAAAAGATCGATATACTCTCTCCGTCACCAAATGAAAGTCCGAGCCGATACGACACAATAATGAGACGACTAGTAAACAATGAAATTGATATCTGAAATTAATTGAGATACGTATAAGCTAGCTAGCTGTGTGAAATGGACTACAACGTACCTTTGTGGTGCTCATGTCTGGTTCTTTGAAATTGGATTCTGGATTTCTTTCCTCTGCTAAAGTTTGCTCGTTGAGTTTGGGGCACTGTATATATAGTAAATGCACAAGGAGTAATTGGGAGAGCCTGTCGGTATGGGTCAATGGACACGTAGTCTGTGTCGTGGACGGCTGTGATTCGGTTTGGGCTCAGAATCACAGGAGTGTTGACACGTGGTGCCAGTCAAGTGGATATGCGTTTTTGCATAGTTTATTGCAAGTCTATCCAATTATTAAGCATGTCGGCAAGATATTATACTAGAGAGAGAGAAATGTGTTTCATACTTTCATCTCCCCCACTTGTTTTCCTCATGTTTCCAACGCTGCTATTGGTACACTCCACCATGCACTAACCATTTATCAATCGGCTTTCCGTTCTCGCTTTTGGGTTCTATACGAATGATCTGAACTGTTCATTGATTTAGAAATAGGGTGATTTTGGACCAACCACTTATGCACGTCCGATGGAGCTAATTTCTCGCGGAGCCTCTTGGAAAATCATTCCAAGGTGAATGAACGGTTCAAATCATTTGTGTGGACCCAAAAGTGGATCCCCGAAGCAGATCAATACATGATTGGTGCATTGAGGTCGGTACCCCTTGAATAATTGGTTTCTACGTGTTCTTGGATTTGGTAGTAGGGGTGCACATACACCGAGTTTGGCCGGGTTCGGACCAGACTTATATTAGATAATAACAAGACTTATGGAAGCACGAACCTGGCCCATTAATAATCGGGCTTTATTTAATATATCCAAGCCCAACCCAATTAAATTTTCAATTTCTCAACCCATCCAACAAATTCATTTATTTTTCTAAAGCGTCCGTACCCCCCCGCCCCCCCACCCCCCCCCAAAAAAAAAAAAAAAAAAAACCATAATGATCACAAATTAGAATTCATAACCTTAATAATTATAGTTAAAGTTCTAAGTTTTCACAAAACTATTAAAGTAAATAGTAACTGTTAAAAGAATTGAAGAGCAAGAAGATAAATATGAAACCTATTCTTAAATAAGAGGAGATACGCCTCTTCAAGAAAAAAACTTTAAGCAACTATGACTTATAGCGGTAACAACATACATATGTATATCTTATTAAAATAAAAAATATTATTTTGTTTAGGCCAGGCTAGCCCAAGCTAGGCCTCGAGATTTTTCAAAACCCGGCCAATTTAGTAAATGAGTTTAAAATCTTAACCCAGCCCAGCTCTATAGGTCTAAATATTTAGGTGAAATTCCATAGAGACCCCCTCATCTATGTCTCTGGGATATGGAGACCCCCTCACTTTTAAAAACGATCAAACACACCCCCTCATCTATAACCGTTACCCAACTTCACCCCTTCTGTTAAACTCCCGTTTTTAGCTGTCAGAATATCATTACTCTGGGGCAAAAATGCCCTTGAATCAAATCTGATCCATAAAATTGAAGACAAAAGGAGATGGTCCGAAGAAAGAGAGGGAAATACCTTTCTTGGGATAGAGCCAGGAACAGGCTTGGGAGAGAAATCAAAGGCTGCAATCTTCTTCTTTCTCTGTTTCACCATCTTGTTATACTCTGATTTTACTCTGAAACCCTGAGTACCTGTAACGATCAACTTCTTCAAGTTTTCGGTAACCCGCTTAAAAGCGTTGACGAGCAACTCTAGGAGTAGTCGAAATCGAAGGCTGAGTAGTTGGGGAACTTGCAAAGGAGATCTTTCGACATTGAGTCTCCCAAGTACTCCACCAGCACCACCACCATCATGTTTTTCCTTATTCCCATTTCCATTCCCTTTGCCATTTCCATTTACATTTTTATTTTTAATCCATTATCTTTCTTTTCTTTTTTCCGTTGGTTGCGATTTGCGATTTGAAGACTCTGTTTTTCTTCACCAAATGGACAGATGGGAAAGATGTTGTGCTCAAAGGAATCGCTCACAAACACACACAACTCGAATTGAGGAAATTTTGCATCTACGTTCACGACGTAATTGAGTCACCAGAAAACACCAAAATCGGCTTTGTCCAGAATTTGGCTGAATTTTTTTTATTCCCAGATTCCATATTTGCTCACGCCAGTGTGTAGCTCTCGCCGAGCCGATAGCTCTGATATATTATACTCCCTCCGTTCCATATTAATGTTCCACTACGAAAAGTCGTGTCATTTTTTAAATAAAAAAATGAACTACTTCGGTAAATCATTTTTTGAATTTTTTCGCACCGAATTAAAGTACTTGACAAGTACTTTAATTCGGTGCGAAAAAATTCGAAAAATGATACACGAAAGTACTTCATTTTTTGATTTGAAAAAAGGTAAGAGAGAAAAAGTAGTGACATTATTTAGGAACGGAGGGAGTACATCAAAAACGGAGTTGAAACAAGAGTACTATGTTCAGTCAAAATTGGAGGTTTTTGGTCCAAATCCAGATTCATGAATACTGGTATAGTTCATGTAGCTTCAGGAAGAAGAAAAGTAAAACGTAAGGGTATAATAGTCATTTCCTTCATTTCATTGACGGAGTTAAGGTTTTTTTTCATTTCCGAGCTGATGTGCACCTTTGTTTGGTACCCAACTTCCGAGCTGATGTGCACCTTTGTTTGGTACCCAGCTCCCATGGCGTTTTTTACATCGTGGTGTAGATCCGCCATTCCTAGTTCAGTTTGGCAAGACATAGGCAACGATGCAAGACATAGGCAACGAGTGATGGCCTAGCGAGTGTCGGCTGGTTGGTGGTGGTTTAATAAGGAGGAGCCCGAGAAAGGGTTTTTCATTTTTTGCTCTGGTTTTGTTCTTTTTTTCTCACGGCTGATTTCCTTAGTCCGGTGTTGCTAATAGCCTGGTTTCCCTAGATCTGGTGGGTGATGGTGATGCGTAATAATTTTCTTAGTTTGCTTGATTTCGTTTTTTACCCTAGATTTGGTATCAGGGTCATCGTGGTTGCACGGGTGGTCAGCTTTGTCGGCATTTGCTTTTCTGCGCCTGAAGTCCGCCGTGATAGCGGGGACTGAGAAGTTTCCAGTCTCTCTTTTGCAGGATAACAAAGGCCAAGCGTAAGGATATACATCAAACCCACAATCAGATATGATATCATAGAGATGTTAAATAATCAGAATATGTTGTGATTACGTACGTACAAAAATTGGTGAACCAATACCTAAATACTCATGGTAGAGCCAAGTCCCTCTCTTCCACTTGCTGATTTTCGTGCCTCCAACAGCACAAGGGGCCATGCCCACAACCCCGAAGCGCGGTTCCCTATCCAGCACTGAAGGCAGCCCAGCTCAACACTAGGGGTGCTCACGGTCCGGATCGGTCCGGATTGGCATGAATCCAATCCTAATCCGTGAGTCACGGTTTTTTGAAAATACAATCCGTGTCCGATCCAAAAGTCTCACGGTTCGGTTCCAATCCGAACCGCGAGTCACGGATCGGTTCCGGATTAATCCGCGGATTTTCAACTTATTCGGAAAAAAACAACAAACAAAGACAATAAGGCACTATCAAGTAGCAAATGCACTAAATAGAAAGTTCAAAGTTGGAAATCCCAATAAAAAACAACAAAGGCAGTCAGGCAAATTGTTATATAACTGAACAAACAAATGCACAAACTTATATTACCACAAAGGATAGCAGATAGTTACTTCCGGTTCACTCACAAAGACAATAGCAGATAGTTACTTCCAGTTCACTCACAAATAGAGAGTATATATAGTAGCACTTATAATACTTTACCCCCCTAGATTTTATAGAGATAACAATATTCGTACCATAACTCCTACAACAGTACAACCAAATTGTAAGTCTGCTAAATTAACAATATCTATATAACTATAATTATAAAAGTGATCAAATTATATATAATAAAAATCTCACGGTCCGGATCGGTTAATCCACGGTTTCAAAATCAAAATCCGTGTCCGATCCAAAAGTCACGGTTTTTTATTTTTTGAATCCGTGTCCAGACCATTAATCCACGGTTAAAATCCAAAAGGTACGGATCGGTTCGGTCCGGACTGGATTCACGGTTCACCGGTTTTTTTGAGCAGCCCTACTCAACACAATAGGTCTTGTTGTCATCGATATCAGCGTGGAGTAGTTCGTGGGCCTCTTGCCAGGCCAGGCCCGCGGTGAGTTGGAGGATTGATGGGGTTGGGTTGGCATTGCTAAGGGACAACGTTCCAATTTTTATGGGCCACCCCACAGCATCCCGCCATGTTGCTCTGTCCAGCCAATATGAATATGTTTTTGAAAGAACAATTTCCATATATATATATATGAACAGATTACAATGAATTTACAAGAACTGGAAATTAACAGAATCGAAAAATAGAGATACAAACATTGCCGAGTCGTGTGAAACCACACTCTCTTTAACAAAAATTTGCCGCCTACCATAGGTGTTGTATGTATCACCGGCTTCTTCGTCCCATTTTGGTAATGAAAATGTTGACGGTGGTGTTCTGTATGCAAACTAGGCCGAGTGCGGATCCCACAAAAAGTGATGTCATCCTTGCCAAATTGTGTATTGCAGACAGTGGCATGGCAGATGCAAGATTACGAATTGACCTAGTTTGCAAAGACCAATCTTCAGAAATTTTATGAAAAATCCAAAAGAGTACCATCAATAGGAAGAAAATTGAGAGGAGTGCACTGGCCAACACCCCCTCGCTCACACTCCCCTCACCATTTCAACCAATAAGAGGGAGGGCAACGTCCACCCTCTTTCAACAAGAATGAACAAAATCGCACTCGTGTTGGGGGTGTGCCACATGGTATTTCAACATCATTCCACACGGTAATCCAGTTAATACTGAACTTCAAAGCAATGTGTTGTAGAAAAGAGTGTTGGAACATCATGTAACGCCCCCAAGATTTGGGCACGTTAATTATTATTACAAACCATAATAAAGTTTAATCCCAAACTTTAATACAAACAACAAAGTCCTCAAACACTAAATAAATAATAACTGGGGTGGTTCTAGGTCTTCGTCTATCCCTGCGCCGGGTCGTTCCCCATTTCGGCAGCGCCTCCTGATCCACGGGACTGGGCTCCACAGTATTGCTCCTGTCCATCTAGATAATCTAGCATAATACATCCGAGTCGCACAGCAACATCATGGTATTATGCCAGGGTTACACGAATGTAACACCATGAGCAACGCTCAGTAGTTCACTACGCTAAACTTCTAAGTAGCAATTCTAGAACAATAAATTCATGAACGGCATTTATAACTTATGAACAGTAAACCATGCATCATGCGTGTCCATGCGAATCAGAGTAAATATGCGCAGAAAGTGGTATTTCGTTTCAGTATCTCAAAGCTGTGCTACGTGTCATTTTCTCAACAGTTCTCATTTCGTTTCTCAAAAACACATTTCATTTATCAACAGTTTCCCAAAAAAAATTCAGTTTTCTCAATACGGTGCCTTTCCCGGCATTCTTTTTCAAATTTCATTATCTCCCACCGCTCTGAAAGTTATTGGTCCGTTTACGCCTCCTTTCAGCTAACGGTACCAACCTTTCCGCTCGAGGTCCCGGTTATCGTGCATCACCGAACTTAACAGCCTGTTTGCACGGTCCGTTCTCCCCGCGACTCACACGACACAGTCCCGGCCGTCTTGCATCACCGAACTTAACAGCCTGTTTGCAAGGTCCGTTCACCGTGTGTTGTGCACGCTTAGCCCATCATCCTAGTTCTCTCCGCGAACTGGAAGTGGCGCTCTCGCTGCACTACTGCAATCAATACCATTCCTCCAAATTCTCTCCGCGAATTTGAGGTGGCAACAAATCATCTCATCACATTTCATCTCATTTCATTTCCCAAAAATCTCATTTCATTTCAAACTCATATAAAAGCTCATTTCTAATTTCTCATCAACTGTTACTCAATTTCGCGTCCGGTGACATAACGTATCGCGTACGTACTCGGTGTCACATGCACAAAATCATGCTCATGCAATATTCCATACTTTCTTCCCAATTTCTCATTCTTTCAAATATACATTTCGCACATAAAATCATGCATTAAAAATACACCAACTCTCTAGAGTATTTTGTTTCCTCTAGAAACTTTCTCACAATAGATCATACACTTCAATACATCAATTTCCTTCAAAATGATATTCCTTAAAAATCTCTTCACAAAAAAAAATTATACATTTAAAAACTCTCCAAAAATAATATTCCCAATTCTCTCCATTTAATCTTCATCAAAAATTCCCCAACTATTTTATTTCTCCTCAAAAGAAATAAAATAAAACAAATTGCTCTTTCTAGAAATAATTAACCAAACTCTTTTCTAGAAATCTCTTGTCAAAAATCCACCACATTCATTGTGGTCTTTCTAAAATATTTAAAACTCTCCCAAAAAAAATACACTTTCTATTTTTTTCTAGAAACTTTCTTTCAAATAAATCCTCTTTTCATATCTAGTAAAAATCACAATTTTCTTTCTAGAAAATTTACCAAATAAACTCACAATATATTTTTGTAAAATCTTTCTAGAAATCAATAAAAAATGACTGAGATAATCGAGTTAATATATATCGTATAGAAAACGATTCCACTTATAAGAAAGGAGGAGAAAAACTCTCTCTTCATACTTATAAAAATCAACTCCATACTTTCTTACCAAAAAAGTAAACAATAGGCACTTCTTTACAACCAATTTCTCATAAAAGAAATTATTTCACTTATTCAAGAAATATCATTTCAAACAACAACCAATGAGCTAATCAACCAAGATTAATTAATTCTTCCAAGAAATATTAACAATATCATACAAGAATCTTGTCTAGTGAAACACATCTCTAATTAACTTCTAATTACTTCTAATCACCTTCTAATTACTTCTAATCTTACTAATCCACTTCTAATTTCATGAAGAACTACTCTAATTAGATCTTCATAAACATGCTTGTTACTCTTTTCAACATGAAATCCTCTTTCTAAACTACTAAGAAACATGCTTAGTAACTTAACACATGCATAAATTAAATTAATCAAACTCTAAAATCATGCTTAAAAACTAAATTAGAACAACATAATTAAACTAGAAATAACTAATTAGAAGAGTAGTTTAGTAGTTTAAAAGGTGGTAGAATAGTGGGTTTGTTGGGGATTTGGGAGACAAACAAAGAAGGAAAGTTTAAGGTGGGCCAAAAGAACAAAACATGGACTATTTATAGCAAATGAGAGACCTCTTCTCTCCCTCAAAAATTTCGGTGGTGCTCTCCCTCTCTCTACCGAAAATTTCATGCATGAATGGGAGTTAATGTGGTGCTAGAATGACACATGGCAAGTACCAAGGTGGCAAGTCTAGGTTTAGATAGGAATCTAGGTAGGAATCTAGGTATCTAGGGGTCTAGATGCTTGCTAGATGAACCAAATTGGGTAAATACAATGTAGCCAACGTAGGAACAATAGTGGGGGAAAAATACGCCTCTCGTTGTGTAGGTTTTCGCACGGTCACCTTTGTTACGGGGTGTTTTTAGGAGCTAATATGAACAAATGGGCATGTGAATGTATTAAATGGCTAAGAGTAGCCCTAACTAGCTATCACTAGGTGGGAATATTCTTCCTTAAATTAGGGAAGTATGTCCCTAGCTTACTTGGAAGCCAAGGCCTAGTTTGGTTAGGCTAGGATGTGTAGTTTGTGCTCTAATGCAAGTATTGTGTGGGTATGCAAAGGTTACTCTAAAAATAGCAAGGCTTATTCTAACTAGTTTTGGGTACAAAACCTTGGCTTAGGAAACTTTCCTCACTCATCCATTGCTTGTGCAAGTGAACTTGCATTAAATTCTTGCATGTGCATGTGTACTATCATGCATGCACACACACACCTCACTCTCTCTCTCTCTACCGAACTCTCTCTCTCGCTCTCTCGGCATCTCTCTTTCTCTCTCTCCCCGTGGCTCTCTCTCTCTCTCTCTCTCTCTCTCTCTCTCTCCAACTTGGTCAATGCACCAAGTTCCAAGGAGCGAATGACCTCTCATGGCGTACTATGGTTGTTGAATGAAATAAAGGTGGTGGGTTGGGTAGGTTTCGGGCATAAATCACGGCCTCCGGGTGTTATTGTAGTGTAACGGATGTGTTACTCGGGCTCGTACGCACATACACATGGCTAGAATTCTATTTATTCAAATTAAAAGAATAAAATAATATTTTAATAGGAAAATATTCCGATAAACCGAAAATTAAAATAATTAATCAAATTATTTAACAAAATTTTCATTTACGAAAATTAGGGTCGTTACACATCACGTGGCGGTGGTGCCCCAATACCACTCAATAATTTTTCCTCCCCTCACCCTCCTTTCATCCTAAAATTAAGGGAACTGCCTCGCATATGCTTCTTCTTCTTCTTCTCTCTGGGACCCGCAATATTCACATTAAATTTTATCAAAGTATTGAAGTATATACTAAAACATACTTCCTCCGTCCCAATTTGTTGGCTCTATTCGGGTTTCAATACAATTTTTAAATTGTTCATATTTTTCAATTTATAATATTTTTATAGATTTTAAAAACTTTGTTTAATAGAACTAATTGAGATCTATCAAATAATCGATATTCACATAAAATATGTTATAATTGAATGATATGAACAATTTAAAATTTACGTTAAAATCCGTACAGAACTAACAATTTGGGACAGAGGGAGTATAAAACTAACAAAAGGACAAAAAGTTACACTCATTTTTTTCCCATCTCCATCTCCATCTCTTCATTTTTTTGGTAATGAAAGGCATAGGAACGATAATACAACTAGGAACAACAAGATAACTATATAAAATTCTCAAACGAATTACCATACGACAAGATTACCATAAAATAAAAAATAAAACGAAATGGGAAATAACAAGATAACTACAAAATTCTCAACGGGATATATATAGTTGCATCTTTCATCAAAACATGCATCCCCAAATTAATTTTTTTGTCTCGCAGTGAACATGATTGACAGTCACTGCCTCAAATCTCTCCATAATTAACCAGCAATCAAATATAATCTCAAATCTCTCCTCTTACCCTCCTAATTTCATCCTAAAATTTAGGCAACTGCCTCGCATATTGTTCTTCTTATCTCTCTAATACTCTATCTCACGGAACCCACAAAACACATAAAATTTTATTTTTGTAATATTTACCGACATTGAGACCAAAATATTTAACTAATGATAACTACAAAAGTCACGATTCGAAAGATTTATCAAGATGGTAGGTACTAGATATCAATCGGTGACGATGGAGGCGATAGTAATCAAAAGAAATAGTGCAACTAAAATAGTTGATGAATTGTGTAGTAAAAAAATGTTTCAAAATATGGTGCAGGTGGATTTACAAAAGTAGTATGGCTCAATACTTTTCTTTTCTTGATGTCGATGGCTCATGCCAAATTAGTGACCTCTATTTCATCAGTAGGCAAGAACATCTTCCTGTTGGCCGGAAATAGTAATACTGTGTCCGGCCAAGGAAGCATAATGGACACACCTAGGACAAATTCAGTTTATACAGTGCAATCCCAATTGCTGTTGAGGCTAGAATTGGGATGTATAATTAATCTATAAACAAAGTTTTATATACATAAGAAAGTTATCCAAAACATTGTTACAATGGCCTTTTTCTAATTGATAAGAATGTTTGCATTAGACGGAAATCATAGATACTGAAACTCTGAGAAAAAAATAAATGGGTTCTTAATACAAGAAGCTATTCCAAAAAAATAAATAAAGGGGTTGTTTCAAACTTGCAATATACGTAATTGCATGGTGACAAATTGGGCACTTATATTTGCACAAGTTCCTTATAATGTAAGAAATGTCTTGTCAAAATTCTATCAACTGAAATTTCCGGACCAGGTTCAGTTTGGGTATGATTCACACGTCACTAATTATTAATTAATGTTTGGGTCCAAATCATCGCCTCAGGCTCTGTCTGATACCTAGGAAAAGAAAGAAAATAAAAAATATTCCTCTTCCCTTGTTTGGGTTGAGAGAAAAAGGAGAGGAAATATTTTCCTCTTCCTATCTTTCCTTCTGTTTTCCTTTCTTTTATTTTCTTTTCTTTTCCTATGTATCAAACAGAGCATTACTTTTCTTTTTTTAAACCAATACAACTCACTTTCTTGCTAGTCCCACCCGGCAAATTCTAAACGAAAATGCTTCAGATATAGATACGTCTGATGAGCATGGAATCCATGTGCATCGTCTCAGGCTCATTTGCATCAAACGGTTTCGAAACATATTTGTGTCCATAGCACTGCTTATTCTGGATATCGTAAAAGTATTATGTTTGTATGAGAAACTTTACGCATGTAGTTGAGTTTGTGTAAGGTTAATGTATGGGTTGGCGGCATTAGCATTAGCATCAGGGGAGGACGTTATGTTAGGACTTGGGAGAGTGAGAGAAGCTCAATTAGAGTTAAACCTTGAATTTGTGATTTGTGAAATGTGTTGACGCCAAGGGACTGTAACTGGGACCAGACTATTTGCACTTCCAGCAGTCCAGCTCAGGTTCATCTTGGAAATTAAGCAGGGCTGCATAAAAAATCAAATGACTTGTGAAACAGATCTGAAAAGAATTGATCCGTCCATTTTGGATTGGAACTGTGAATTAATAGTCCGGACACGGATTCAAAAATTAGAAAACTATGACTCGCAATTCGTTCCACGGATTTTCATTTTGCAACCGTGGATTAACCGAACTAGACCGTGAGATATTTATTATATATAAATTAATAAAATAAATATATCATTATGTATAAATAATTATAACATTGTTATAAATATTTTTTTTAAACTATTTTAGTATTTTACATTAATGTGATATAGTGTATATCAGTATAAAATTTAGGGGGTAAAGTATGATTCTTTGCTAAATGGGATAGTCAATCAACCCCTACGACATTAGAGTGGTACAAAGGGGGAATTACAGGCCAGTACAGCCGAGTCTGACAACTAACATCCAGGTACAATTGGCAATGCATGTGTAGGTACAGTCTACCCAACCCGTCTCTCTCTCTCTCTCTCTCTCTCTACCCATCCCACATGAGCACAATTTCTCTCTCCTTAACTCTCTGAATTGTATGAAAGTGTCTAAACCTAAAACCTAGGATACTCTATAAAAGTGCCTAAACCACTAAAATCCTATACTAGGAAAGTGCACCCCAAACCTAAACCCCAAAAAAGAGTGGCTTGCCTTAATGATAATTTAAAAAAGTGACTTACCTTAGTGGTAATTAGATGTCTCTTTTCTAGACCTAGAGGTAAAAATTTGTGGTACAAACAAGTCAATTAACCACTGCGATAACTCTTTCGGTTTTGTGGTGTTAAACACTGATTATTGAGAGTTAGCTCACAGAGAGAGAGAGAAAGGAACGAGGCTACCTTATTGTTGTTGGTTCTTCTTGCTGTTGGAAATTCCCCAGAGATTCAGTGTGAATGAAACGGGCATTCGGATCGAGGCAACTGAAGGGACCCCACGAAGTGTATGATACATGTGATACAATTCGCTGGTTAATACACTATTTACACCCCTCCATGATGAGATATAAAGGCACTCAAATTCCTAGATTTATTGTGGCAGTTTCTTCCTCAATTCAAATGCAACATTATTACGTGGAAGTTTTGATTTGCATAATTCATGTCCTGCAATTGATCTCGTTTTATTTGCAGGCTCCCAATTGATTCATGTTTTGAATACTCCAGCTCCTCTTTCAGCTATAAAAGGGCAGCTTTGTCATATGTTGCATCATTAGATTTTCGCATAATACAATATACTCCAGAAATCGTCTTTGAGAGAGAGAGGCAGATGCTAGTTTCACTTTGCCAAGGTAGTTGACGGTGGTGTTCTGTATGCAAACTAGGTCAATCCATACACATTTTGGTAATGAAAGAAGGTCCCCCACCCACACCCCAAACCCTAAGAATAACTGTTCAAAAGTATACAACAATTTTCTCATAATTTAAGAGACCATTTCATGCGAGGATAAAATCTTCTCATACGACCAATTGTCACGGGGTGGTCTTTGAAGCAATATTTTGCTCAAGAGACACTGCGTGTGGCTTCCTACCAAGAATCCCTTTCTAGGCATGCCAAGCTCTCAACAATTCCAATGTAACCCGCTTAATTAGCAATGTGATTCAATCCAACTATAAACAAGCAAGAGAATATAGCTAATAAGATTAATGACAGTAAAGTAATTCAAAGAAGCAAATTTTATTGAGCACTAGAAATCAGTTACAAAGTAGACGACAACTAGAAAAACGAACACAAGACAATATATTTGACATGAACTGATAGGAAGAACACTATTTTTCCAATACTATTTTTCACCTAATAACCAGTGAATTTATTCACTCATAAAGCCTTACATTCCTTCAACTATCCACTAATCCAAAGTACTTAAACAGGGTCAGGTATGGAGGAACGAATCGGCCAACATCTTTCCAAGTTTAACCTGAGCTTGAGTGGTTAGGTGCACATAATCTGGTTCCAGTTGCAGCCCCTTGGCATCAACACATTTCACATTTGGTAGGTTTAATCCCAACTGAGCTTCTCTCACTTTCTCAATATGAAGTCCTTGTCCTGACGCTAATGCCACCTAAACATATCAACCAAACATAGAAATTAAAGGCAATTAATTTCTAACTGTTGTCAAACAAATTTTTTTAGCACAAAGTACTTTCTCACACAAAATATAGAATTATAGACAGGAAATGGCTATAAACAGTTCACTGAGCTGTCTTTAAGGTTCAATAAGTATATTTAAATATACTAAAAGTGTATAAAAATGAAAGAATAAAACAAAAAATAATTAATTATTCAATTCTGACTTTGGCAAGATTTGAGCCGTTGATTTCTTGGTAATAATAAAGGAAGACATCATTGTCTTTTTTATCTCACATGTCCATAATTTGGTTTCATATTAAAACATCCACGTTATGAATTATAATTCGGGAAATGAAACTATAACATTATTCCTAATGAAGTTGGTTTTTTTATTTCAAAAAAAGGGAGTTGTTTTAATGCTTTTTATTTTATTTTATTTTATTTTATTTTTTTCAAATAATGATTTTCTCCATTCAAGGTTTAAACCAAATGGGAACGAAACCAACCAACCAAAATGTCCAATAATAAATAAAAATGATACCCACAAAGAACGTCGAAAAAAAATGAAACTGTCATAAGAGACCAGACACAATTTATACGCAAATTCAAACACAAATGTATACAAAAGTGCCTGATATATTTAGGCTATGCAAATTGATGAGGAGCCCACGACTTTTTCACATGCATTAAACAGTGTTAAATACATTTACGTTCGAATCTGTACTCATAAATTTGGAAAAATGATACATACACTCCCTGAGAGCCACTCTTAGCCATACCCTCTCTCACATGGGGTGTGGGGCCCAGATGCAAAAATGATAGGTACACACCCTTTGTGCCACTCCCCACCACACCCTCACTCACATGGAGTGTGGTCCCCATATTTGAGCTCCATGTGGGCCGTAAACCACATGTGAGTGAGGGTATGGTGGGGAGTGACACAAAGGATGTGTACCTATTATTGTTCGGCCCAGATGTGGGGACCACACCCCATGTGAGAGAGGGTGTGGCTGGGAGTGGCTCCCAGGGAGTGTATGTTTCGCCGTTTGTGCATGCATGTCATGTCATGGCTCTTGAAAAAGTACCCATGGCTTTTCAAGAACGTATTTTACCTGAATAATTGGAAGCAATGGAAAATTCAAATCAGACCGCAGATCCCCGAAAAACTTCTCCAATCTCCCCTTATACAACTCCGCATCTTCTGAACTCACCGTATCAGCCTCCCCCTGATACCACAGCATCGCCTTGATCTTCCCTCCTCCTTGCACGGCGGCGCTAGCCCTCCTCACCAACTGGCTATATAAAAAACTCCCCCGACTCCACTGGCCAATCGCAGTCCCACCAACAGCACAAGGAATCAATCCCACCACGCCAAGACTCGGGTCTCGTGCCACCACCGAATTGGCAAATGCCATCCCGGGCCCCACCCCGACCTTGTGGAGGGGCTCGGTCGCGGGAACCCACGTGAGGGTTGAGGTGAGTCGGAGGATTTTTGGGTTGGGTCTACATTCAGGCGGGACGACACCGTCCCAGATGTTGTTGATTACGCCTCCTCGTCCGGACATGTTGCTTTGTCCAGCGAGGATGACGATGCTGTTGGGTTGTGATGAGGTTGAGATTACTAGCTGGGCGCGAGCCAGAAGAGCCAAGAAAAGAAAAGTGAGCATAGCTTTCTTTGTGTGGCTTAAGAGTATCAATTGTGGGGATCGATATTGGGTAGTGAAATATACACTGGTTTACCAATAATATACTCCTATGTTAGCGATTTAAATAACAATATCCAAAAAAGTTTGGATTATTTTTTTTTAGTTTATTATTTCCCGAGACTATGGGATATTAGTATGTTTGTGAGTTAGATTACTACAAAAGGCTGACTATCTCACCGTGAGGACTCAAATTGAAGGCGAAAAACCACTAAGTCAAACCGATAAACGATTGGTGGGTTTGAGGCGTCTACCTGTAATACATCTGACACGATAATTAGAATAGAAATTTATGTGACCAACTTTATATATATAGATTTGAACACAAATGTATGCAGAACAGTCAAATACATGTAATATGGTTTTGTGGGCTTATTTGTATCAAACGACTTTTGACACTGTCTTTGTTTAAATACGTGTAAATAAATCTGTGTATGTAACATTACTTTCTTCTTTTTAACTAAGATTTACTTAATTACTTTGAATACCCAAAAAAAGGGGTGAGTATTTTAATTAAAAGTTTTGTCATTCGTTATGAGAAAATGTGAGATTAGAGTCTCTAGACTAGCTTGTCATTAATTCGCAAACTCTGATTCGTCTAGACCTAAAAAATAAAAGCATATGAATTAAATTCTAAAAAGTTCTTAAAATTTCTCCCGATTAGAATTGTTATTCTCATAAAATATTTCCATTTGAAAAAAAATAGTTCAAAAAGATTATTTTTTGACTTATTAGTGTTTGAGTAGATATTTTCTAATTTGGGCAGCTTACAAGTTCCATTTTATTATAAGGTTTCTTTCTCCCATTAACTTCCCCCAAGTTCCATTTTATTACAATTTTTCTCCCATTTTATTTGTTCTTCCCTTTACTCTTCTCTATCTACAAATTAAATATAATGAATTGACTGATATGTGCCTTTTGGCATTATCTTCTTTTTTCTTTCTCTTCTTAACTTTGGAGCTTGCCTAGCGATGTTGATGTTGCTTTCTCCCTCCCTCTCTCTCATTGACACATCCAGGGCAAAAAATGAATTCTAAGAATTGTGCAGAAATGATGTTTTGTTTTTTTTATTAATATAGAAATATACAAAGAATATAGAAATATATATCAAAAATTTATATATTTTGAGTTTTGGACTTTGAAATTAAATCCTTCATTTTTTTTTATTTTCCTTTTTTTCATAATTTAAATTTTTAAATTTTTAATTTTTATAATTCGGTTTCAATGGGGATGAATGGATGCTAATAATATGTTTTCAACATTTTAACTACAAAATAGAGCTTGTTACTATGTTTTTTTTTTATGGATGTGTTCTTGGCTAGTGGCGGAGCCACCTTGAGGCTAGGGTTTTCGGGCTAGTTTATACACCTTGACTATTCTTCTCCCCGGTCCGGTCAAAAGAAGGCCATCTACGCCGGGACTAGATGATTCACAAGAGATTTTTCTCTTGCAGCCTAACCCCAAGAGGTTGCCAAGTTTCGAAGATATTAGAGTTTATAGCTCATCCTTGTCGCCGCTTGAGCTATCCCTTGGGGTTTCTAATTTTGCTTGTTTTACTTGCTACTCGAACCAAATAATTATCACTATTTAAACAATTCTTCACTTACACAATCAATAGAGTAATCCTACTTTTAGGTGGATGAATAATTAAATAACACTCTACACAAGCTTGAAACTCTCATTAATTTCTCACGCCACAAGACACATGTCACCATCAAATCATTAACAACCATCAACTCGTGGCCGTGTAGTTTGTTGTTGAAGTCTGGCTATCCTTCGAGCTCATGGTTAATTTATAATGCTCATATTAATGCATAATCCAGGCTACGCCAATGCTCTCGGCCAACCAAAAGCAAAATCATGGCTTCTTCCCCAGTGAGATGAAGTTTTTTGGACCTGACACTTGAAGCCGTTTAAAAAAAACCCCAAAAAAATGGAGGAAAAAAAAAAAGTTTGGCTAGATACGGCCTTGTTGGGTACTTATACCTGTTAGAGACTTTGACTAAATCTAAACTATTAAAAATACCTGTGAATGGCTCGGATCATATATGCACGACAGTTACGTAGCGCATCCCCCACTATCGGGGGTGGAACCAAGATTTCGTGGGGGGGGGGGGGGGGGGGGGGGGGGGGGGGGGGGGGGGAATAAGCACACATTGGTCTATTATATAGTAGTCTCAATCAACCATTAATATTGTCCGAAAATACTAGGATTAATATTCCTTCCGTACTTGTCCTGCAAACAAAATACTCCTTCTGTTCCATTTTAATAATCCAAATCGGTCTCTAATGCAATTTTATAAATTGTTAATAGTATTCAATATTTTATAATGAATTTTATGGGAAATATGGATCTTATATGGATCTTATATGATAGATCTCAATTAAGTTTACTATACGAAGTTTTTAATTTATTTAAAAACATTGTAGATTGAAAGATAAGAACAATTTAAAAATTACATTGGAAACCGAACCGAACTATTAAAATGGAATGGAGGGGTACTTAGATTTCACAAGAATTTGTTTTACTCTAGTTTCTTTTACAATTAAACTATCATTTTTTAAATCTATCAAAAATTTCTTTTATCAAATTAATGCATAAAGAAAAACATTCTTTATTTCACTTCACTTCTTTTTTTTTTTCACGATGATAATATTCTGCATCAATTTCTTGGAAGATAAGGAAATGGAACAGAGCGCGGTCTTTTTTTTTACTTCCATACCCCTCTAAATTGTTTATCTTGGAGAGGTACTAGCGAAGAAAAATTTCTCTACAAAAAATGAGCGTGATGAACATTAATAGAAATGAACAAATCATCTTAAATACATAATTAAGTTGAAAGTAATTTTCACTATCCATTTTGTACAATGAAATACAGGTATATTCATATACCTGTCAATGTCCGATCAAACATTAATTTTTTTTTTCACAGAGTGCTTAACTGAGAAAAATCCTAAGAGCCTGCGCATCAAACTAGCAATACAAGCCTTTTAGCTAGGAAAAACTAGGAAATCACTCCTCCAGCAGCTCAACAAACAACTAGGTAAAATACATCCTGCTACTGTTCCTACCTTGATCTGCCTAAGCCAGGATCGAAGGTGGTCTTGAAACCTTGATATAGATGAATTTAGTCAGGCACTCAATTAACTTGGCCATCTTACAAGTTCCATTTTATAAGAGTGCAGATTTACTATCCCGAAAATCCTTTCCTAACTCTCTGTCCTGTCCATCCGAGCCATCCATCCAAGCAATCAACGGCTCAGATTTGCAGACGAACATAAATGACTCAAATTTGTTAGGGGTGAGATGGAATCCGAACCGTTAATTGCTTGGATGGACGGACAGAGAATTGGGACAGGGAGTTTAGGAGTGCAGATCTGCTAGCATTTTATAAGGTCTCTTTCTCCCATTAATCTCCCAATTTGTCCCCGGAAGTCGTTCTTCCCTCTACCCTTCTCTATCTATAAATTAAACATAATTAATTGACTGATATCTGCCTTTTGGCATTAACTTCTGATTAAAAAAAAAAAAAACTGATATCTACTTATCTCTCTTCTTTTTGTGTGTGTTTTTTTCTTTCTCTTCTTGACTTTGGAGCTTGCCTAGCCATGGTGATGTTGCTTTCTCCCTCCCTCTCTCATTGATGCATCCGGGGCGGGGCAAAAATGAATTTTAAGAATTGTACATAAATGATTTTTTTTATGCCTTTTATTTTCAGTTTTGGACTTACAAAATTAAATCCTTCATTTTTTTCATTTTCCTTTTTTTCATAATTTATATTTTTTATTTTTATAAATTGTTTTCAACGGCGATGAATGAATGCTAATAATATGTTTTCAACATTTTATGTCCAAAAAAGAAGCTTGTCTAGCAGTTACTATGATTTTTTATGGATACGTTCTTGGCCAACCAAAAGCAAAATCATGGCTTCTTCCCCTGAGATGACGAGGTTTTTTTGGACCTCACACTTGAAGTCCTTTAAAAAGAACCCAAAAAAAAAAAAAAATCGAGGCAAAAAAAAAAGTTTGGTGAAATATGGCTTTGGTACCTGTCGAAACTTTAAGTCATCTGAACTATTAAAAATACATTTCAATGGCTCAAATTACACACTACATATTAGATCTTATGTACTGTATTCCACACTATAGGTCCCTGAATTGGAAGTGAAAACCAGCTTTCTATTTGGCAAAAGAAAAGCAGATTTTGCCAGAAAAGGGCACAATCATATTCATTCTTTTTCACTTGTGGGTAAGCTAATCATGTTCAGAATACAGAGGTAGATAAAAATGATTGGCCAAATGCTTATGTGGGTGGGGATATATGGCAAATTGGCAGAGAGCCCATAACACTCTATACGCCTGTTTAGTTATTAATATTCCTTCCAAACCTGTCCTGCAAACAAAATACTAGATTTTGCAGCAAATGTTTTAGGTTATTGATTTTCACATCCCCAAAATGGTATTCACCCTTTTTTTTTTGTCTTTTTAAATTCACTAAAAAACAAAAAAAAAGAGGTGTCAATATCAATTTTGGGGTGTGGAAATCACTCCCCTTCGTTTTTCTCTACTTTGCTTTACAATCGAACTATTTTTTTGTTAAAATCTCTCACATATTTCTTTTATGGGGTACTTAAATAATCATCCTCCAAAGCACCTTAACGAATGTTTTCATCCCGATGTTTTTGAACTATTATGTTTTCATCCCCACTTTTGAAAAAATCCTATATTGCCCTTCTTTATACAATATTGATTACTATATATATGTACACTAATTTTTTGGACCAAAAAATAAGCCCACAAGTCCTCCACAAATTATGCCTATATATACTATTGGGATTACATATCAAATTCCCAGATCAAAATTCTTCAAATCCCTAAAACCTCTCTCCTCTCTATTCTATTTTAAATCCATTCTAAACCCTCCCCTATCCCTACCCATCCTGTCCCCCATCTCGAACTTGGCACCGTCACCGTTGCCCACCACCCACCACCCACCACCCACCACCCACCACCCACCACCCACCACCCACCACCGATCCCATCATTCGTCCCTCTTGAAAACGTGTGTACGGGAGACCCAGAACGCTAGCGCACACGACGGCAATGAAAACGTTGGTGAAGGCCATTGATTGACAAGAGAAATTGTTGTTTTTGGAGAGACTTTCCATGTAGAAAAGGGGTGTCTTCTCTTGAGATGATACAGGTGAGGTTGCCATGTGAGGATGAACTCGTTTGCCACCGCCGCAACCTTGAACGCCGGCACACATGATGGCGATGAAAACATTTGGTCCTGGTACTATCCAGGTGCGAAGAACCCCTGCCATCCAAGAATCTGCATAGATAGGTCGATTGTACGCCATTTTTTTTTTAGCATGATTCTTAGAAAATTCAAATTTTGTTCACTAATTTATTATGAAATGTGTTTTGGATTATGATTGAATGGTATTCATGGTATTCAAGTTTACTATAAAATCAGTTCAGATGGAATTCAAGTTTACCATGAAATCAGTTCAGATGGTCTTTAAGTTTACCATGAAATGTGTTGAAACGGTATTAAGTTTACCATGAAAATCAATTCGGATGGTTTTCTGTTTCCACGGATCATGGTAAAAAAATGTTAATTAAGTTTAAAACATTAAATTTACCATGACTCATGATCAATTTGTGTCAATTAAAAAATTATAGTTAAAACAAGTGCATTACAGAAATCATGTTAAAAAAAGGTTCATTACAAAAATCATTCTAAATTTGTAAAAGTTTAATTGAGAAATAAGAAGTGAAAGCTTTGAACATGTATCCTATAAAGATTTGAAAATTAAGAATTCAAAATTTTCATTTCCTTTTTCGTTCACGTTTTGAAATTTGGAAGTGATGGAAGGGGTCAAATCCCTTAATTTAAGGTAACAACAACTAATTAGAATCTCACGTAATTAGGCAACTAAATAATATATTAAATAAGGGTAGACATGGTATTTCACAAGGTAACGGGATGAAAACATAACAGTTCAAAGTCACAAGGATGAAAACTTACATGATACCCAAAAAAAGAATGATTAATTAATTATCTCTTCTTTTGTCAAATGAATGCCCAAAGAAAGGAGTCGGGGATGCTGCTGTGCAAAATCTGCACAGCAGCTGCTGTGCTTAACGAAACACTGCCGTTTTGTGGCCAATACATGGGGTTTGCAAAATGCAATCTTGTGGGACTCACTTTCGGGTCCCACACAATCGATTTTTTTTTTTGACACGAAAATGAGAAGATTATAATAATAAACGCCCAACGGCACTTACAAAAACAGAATTCATAACAAAGATCATGGACAAAGCCAAACTAATCATCTTAATAGAGAACAAAAAAATGCACAAGGCAATCGATGTGTTTCACCCTAACTCAGACATAGCCTGACGCAAACAGCGGCACTTACAAGATTCATACCTAGAATCAGCATCTCTGAAAAGACTTAGTGCCAGTTAAAGATAAAAGACAAAGAATACCCAGACGATCGGATGGACTCCAACCAAACATGCTCGCACTAATGAGGTGCTCAATGCAATCCAAGGAAGGGTGACAGACCATATGAATACTATGCTCATTAAGGAGGTTAACAGGGCTGAAATTAAGAAGGCACTATGTGCTTGCGACCTTAGATTGTGTCGTAGAGAGTGTCGCCCCAAGCGCAGGGCTAGGTCGGCGGTATCATAATAACCGGTAAGACCGGGTCGAATCCACAGGGACCGAACGGAGCTGGCGTGAGAGTTGTCTTGCAAGTGTAGGTTTTTAGCCTTAAAGCGGCAAACTTGGCTTTTGGAGTTTGTTTGGTGGAATTCTCTCAACTTCGTGAATGACTCGGAAGATTAAAAAGACTAATTAAAACAAGGCTAAGTCAAGGGGTTCACAACACCCATGCCTTAGGCCGATTCATTCTCCTCTAAAATAACCAGCTCGGGGCGTCGTTAAACGACCCCGAGCGGAAGATTTGGTATTTAAACTCGTTTAACTAGAAATGGTGTTTCTCAAAGAGTAGGATTCTTGTGCCATTTATACAAACATTTTGATTGACATAGCCCTAAGCATCACACGTGCCAAGCGGTCAAGCCCTTGGCTACGGGTGATCAAAGAGATTAACAATTCCAAATTTTGATACATAAAATGAATCCTAACTCTTTGATTAACAAGCAATGTTTACATTTTGGCGAGGAGAGTGAACTAACCTAAGTCACGGGGTGCTAATCACCCCATGACCGAGCCTATAACGACTACTCGATCATTGCTACGTAAAACATGGCTATTTTTATGAAGGAAATAAAGAACATGACATATTGCTTGCGACCTTGGATTGTATCGTAGATGATGTCGCCCCAAGCGTAGGGCTAGGTATCGCATAGCATAATAACCGGTAAGACCGGGTCGAATCCACAGGGACCGAATGCACCCGGCGTGAGAATTGTCTTGCAAGTGTAGGTTTTCAGCCTTAAAGCGGCAAACTGTGGTTTTGTGATTTGTTTGGTGGAATTCTCTCGACTTCGAGAACGACTCGGAATTAAAAAGACTAATATAAGCTAAGGCGAAGTCTAGGGGTAGTTAACTACCATGACTCGGGTTAATCCATCCCCTCTTGATTACCGGCTCGGGGCATCGTTAAATGCCCCCGAACGGAAGATTTAGAGTTTAAAACCTTCACTAGAAAAATGTGTTTACCAAAGATTAGGGGTTTTCGGGACATTTTGCAAACGAATGAGTTGACATCGCCCAAAGCATCACCCGTGCCAAGTAGTCAAGCTCCTGGCTACGGGTGATCAAAAGGATTAACAAACCCACTCTTTGGTACATAAAAGTGAAACCCCAAATTTTCGGTAAACAAGCGATGTATGCCAAATACATGAGATGGACGGATTAAACCCAAGTCATGGAGTGTTAATCACCCCATGACTAAGCCTATTAAAACTACTCACACATTATGCTAGAAATTAAGCCTATGAATTGGAAGAAAACTAAAAACATGTTTAATAACTCTAAAAACTGATTTTTATGATTAATCCTAGGTTTGCCTACAACATTAACACTTGAGAATTTATCAAACAACTAATAAGAACAAGAGTTTTCAAAGGAAATAGCTAGAAAAACAAGAAAACGAATTAACTGACAAAAACGGAAATAAACTAGATTTATATAAAGGTCTCAACACTTACTACAACATTAAGGA
The DNA here is from genome assembly GCA_020921065.1 of Vaccinium darrowii. Lineage (NCBI taxonomy): Eukaryota > Viridiplantae > Streptophyta > Magnoliopsida > Ericales > Ericaceae > Vaccinium > Vaccinium darrowii. Next base: position 4,857,472 of record CM037155.1, read on the forward strand.
AGAACAATTACCTTGAAACTAAATGGAAGAGCTTGAAAATCTAGAGAGAAGGTAGAGCAAACCAAGAACAAACTAATGGAGGTAGAGAGAGAGGGTGAAAATATGAGCTTAGGTAGTGATAACCCTAAAATTCTGAGGTTGGGGACCTTATAAAGGCCCCAAAAGTCGTCCAAAGTTATTACAAATTTGCCACTAGATATTTCTTGATCGGGCTCAAAAGTTGCAGAAAATTGAAGCTTCAACCGGTTGAGCAAAAAGTGTCAACCGGTTGAAAAGCTCACTGGTTCACTTCAACCTGTAGAGCAAAAAGTGTCAACCGGTTGAAAGTGTAAAAACTGAAATTTTCCTTTGTATTGATCTCTTGACCTTCCGGCTTGTCTACATGACCTCTAGGCTTCCCGAGTCTTGTTCAAAACTTCATTCCTTGACTCCCGGGACTCGGTGGCGGGGTGCCATGTGGCCTCCGGTGCTCGGGCATCCGTTGGTTTAACAATGGCGTCAAAACACGCCTTATTTCTTCATTTTTACTTGAAACTAACAAAAAGTTTAAAGCAACATAATGCGCGTGTGTGTGTGATCCAATTGAGCGAGATAAGCCCCATTATTAACACTTTTGGGGGCTTATCACACCCCCCAACTTGAACTTTCACTACGCCAAATTAGGCCTTTTCCGGCATTTAATAAATGCCGTTAAAGATCAACAAAATGCCGTTAATACTATTTCCGGCATTTATTCGAATGCCGTCTACACAGGTGTCGGTAATACAAAAACGGCATTTATGGAAATGCCGGAAATTAAAACCGGCATTTGACAAATGCCGGTAAAAGAATTGACGAATTTATATATCTAACACCGGCATTTACTGTTATTGCCGGAAAAGGTAGTATAAACGGCATTATGTAAATGCCGTAAGTTGTTTAACGGTCCCGGCATTATTGGAATGCCGTGAATGCTATAATATATAATTTTTTTTTAATTCTTTTACCGGCATTATGAAACTGCCGGAAATGGGGGTTTTTTTTTTTGTCACATTTCCTTTTTCTGACCTGTTTTTTTCATTATGAAAAAAGCTTGCTATAATATTCTACAAAACACTACATTTCCTGTATACCACATTTTAGTTTCCAACATACTAATTTGAAATGCAGCCAATGCAAATTACATACATACATGTAAGTACCAACTAAATTAGATATCTTAAGACAAGTCTCATGTCCTTTGTCTATTGATCATAGTCAAAACAACATTGCAAGGTTTAGACTGCCAAGCCAACAAAATATAAGTTCCAATTGCATCTCTCCATAAACAAAAGATCAAACTAGCTAATCAAAGCACAACAAAAACAAGGCTTGTGGTTGCGAATCTCCAATATAAAAAGACCCATCATACCCATCATAGTATTCATATTCAAGAACATTCTAACAGTAGTCGTTTGTGCGTGTCCGTCTACATATTATCAACCTGCAAATTCAAGAAACCATTCGCTGTAAGTATATTTGAAGAGCTTTCAAAATTACAAAATACAACTCCAATGCTCTACGTAGCACGGAAACGGATGCGGACACGGTCACAAACAGAAGACACGAGAATTCTAAAAAAATTGTCACGTACATTTAAACCGATAAAGGAAGAGCAATCAGCATTTTACTTTATGCCATTTTATTTCAAGTACAAATTGCCACGTACATTTACCATTTGATTTCAGGTACATTTCCAAACAATTTCTCATAGGTTTTTATCAAGTATTATACGCTCAAATACATATATAGAAACCTGTAGAGTACCCATATCAACTTGTGGATACATCCCCCATATCTGAGCATTAAGCTTAGAAAGGTCTTATATATCCTGGGATGCACAATACCACCTCAAACCCAAACCCAAACCCGAGTCCATGTAGCATATTCCCGGCAAGATGATAGAACAATACTTGAAATCAGTGTTATTTAATAGGATAAAACAGTTCTTATTGGGAAGAAACAACACACCAAAAAGACAGCAAGAATACAGAAAGCCTTATACTTCTGCCTAGCTGGAATAGAGGAAAAAAGCAAGGTTCCTCCTAATCCTATAATCTAATTTTACCGGCAACATGGATCAATCCGGTACAAAAAAACAAGAACGATGTTGGGACAGTTGGGGCTCAAAGGATTCACATGTCCATAAATGATGCAACCAGCACATTACTGCATATCCAATCCTATGAGAAAGAGTCCAAAGGAAGTGCCATTGAGAAAATATGTTTTTTTCCAGAAAGTCTTCTTCCAAAAGAAGTTCTTAGAATCTAAGCTAGTAAAAGTGGGTACATTGGTGACCTTGCAATGAAACCTAATTCAAGTTGTAAAACTATGAAGTCCTCTTAAGTTGTGACTCCTCCAAATTCCCAATGATAGCAACAACTCACAGGAATGTAATATCATTGGCATTTTGGTTATGTCACTAAATGTTAAGTTCAATATCCAAGACAAATTCGATGCAATGCATTGGAATGCATCCCATTTCAGACGGCGTCACATACTTAGCAAGCATTAATTATTATGTCCATGGGATCACTACATGTGAGAGAGAGAGAGAGAGAGAGAGAGAGAGAGAGAGAGAGAGAGAGAGAGAGAGAGAGAGAGAGAGAGAGAGAGAGAGAGAAGTAACACGAAAAAAGCATAGTTTACCTGTCAATTGTGCTCCGACATTGACTGTGTGTGATCTCCACCTACATCTCTATCTCCATCTCCATCTCCATTCCCATTTGGTGATAAAGGCAAGGGGTGTCCAATAACTGCCATATGAGCTGCCATTCTAGCATACTCTCTCTTTAACAGATCAATTTCTCCTCCTACCTCAGCTAACACCTCTTGTCTCACCTCCGCACGCAACTGATCCTTGATACGTTGGTCTTGAGATCGGGTGTATCTAGTACCAAACACCTGGCTCCGACAAGGACCTAATCCATAGGTATGCAACCATCCATTCCTATCTGGTTTTAGTACCTCAGTGAACAGCTCCTCTCGTAAGGCAGCTCTCTCTAAGGAATCTGGAGGAATCTGGGAGGCTCCCTCGTCAAGACGACGCTGAAATAAACGATATATATCTACAATAAACAAGCAACTAGGTGCAAAATTTTTTATGTACAAGAGCAAGAATATTGACAAGCATCTGAATAGATACACAATTTTACACATACTATGGCCAAAGCTGATGCTTCATCAACTGGATTTCCATTGCTCTTTGTATGAGTCTTAGTGAATACCTCAATACGATCTGGATCTACTCCCCCCTTTTTTGCTTTCAACTTTATTAGAGTACAAAAAAAAAAAAAAAACACTAAAGTGATCAGTAACACATTTGTATACAAATGCACTCAACTAAATTAGTTCACATTTATTGTTTACCTCAGCCCTTACTAGACAGTGGCTCTTCCTCCCACTTGTGTGTCCCATTGTCTGTTTTTTTCTACTTGCACGATTTTTTGTACTGCGTGTCTTTATAAAACAAAATTCCGCATTACATATCCATGTATACTTGTTCATATTGATTAGAAAGAGGAATAGGAATTATATGTTACCTTGGCTGATTTAGTGCCCCAAAATTTAACAAGAATACTCCATTGATCAACATCGACCCTATCTGGACAATTCGCCAGACGGTCTTCATCATTATCATAGATGTCATAAAAATCTTTTTTGAGCTCATCTTTCCAATCCCTCCATTTCTTTCCGACAGACCTCAGACAATTATGCTTAAACACATCTGATGTGTCTACGTTCGCCTGCAAACAAGTTTATCAAATGAATACGGTGATGTATTGAAATGAAGTAGGAAACCTCTTAGTTCTTACAACCATGAACATCATAGCATCTATACCCGGACTAAGCATATCCAAGAAAGACAGAAGTGGTTGCCTTGGGGACAATTTTTCTCTTAACTACGCAGGAATATGAACAAAACACGTGCATCCAAACACTAAAAAATTCTTATGGTACTGCCCTGTAAGAAGTTTGTGAGGTGCCGCTGCAGCTTCTTCCCTCTCTCTTCCCCCACGGGAGGGAGATGTTCCGTCCCTTGTTTATGCACATCCATATACATAGCCAAACACAAAAGTGTAAAATCTGGTCAAAATCAGTGGTTCTTTTTCTTTTTTTTTTCCCATCTTTCTTAATCAGTCAAAGAAGATATATAAATCACAAACAATAGCAGCACAACATCAGCCAAATATATTAGAATAAATACCTTAACCTCGGCCCATAAGCGTTCCTTGTATGGCCTTAGCTCTCGAGCTCTCCAATCAGTAAAAGTTAAAGGTGCCAAATTCCCGTTCCTTGCTAAGATGCCAAGTTGACTTTGTAATGGGCTTGCTGTGTTTCCTATTGGTATATCTACGTCATTCAACTCAATTACCAACTTCTCTCCTGTACCCCACTTAGCATTTGGACGAGCAGGGCCTCTCCCTTTGCCTTTCCTTTGTCCTAACTCAGGAGCTAGTAAAGAAAATGGAATAATGAACATAAATAAGTAAATACAAGTGCTAGCATAAATCTATTTTCCTTTCCATATAAAAGGTAGAACAACTATATATTGCTTTCGAATAATACTGAAGATACCTAATGTTGTTGACCCTTCATTGCTTTGTTGTAGTGAGTGCAAGTTTGAAGTAGTGTTGTTGCAATTAGATCCTTGATGTGACCGCGGCTCTGTCACTCTCTCACTTATGTGACCTGGCACTTCAATGACATACCAATATAAGGAATGCAAAGTTGTTACTCATAGAACTCCAATTCAGGTAAAACTACGCATATATATCATGCTAAATGCAAACAACAAAAAGTTTGTTATGTCTCTTCCTATAACTCTTATAATTCTAGCTGACGTGGTCTCGTTGATCAAGTGGAGGGGAGCAGTAGCATTGGATTCAGTTAGGAGAATCTGTAACTAGTTTGTAACTGCCTGTTGGTGGGAAATTCAGTTGTAAACAATTACAATAGTCGCACAGTTAGTCAGGAATATAAGTAGTGAGGCTTGGATCATTTGCTTTTCATTGTTAAAAATTCTGTTGTAAACCAGAGGACGAGAGTTCCCTTGGCTGCTAGTTGGACGAGAGTTCCCATTAGCATTCTATCAAAGACTTCATCTTCATTCTTTCTCCCATTTTTAGTGAATTTCACTAATTTTACTTTCTTGTTGAATTTCACTAGTTCTCTGAGAATTTCACTAATTCAACTGTCCTATTGAATTTCACATGTTCTTCCCCTTTTCATTTATGCAAATTACATTAACAAAATTCTAAAACATAGCAAAGTTAGAGTTTACCAAATGATCATTGAAACCAAATCAGTTATATACCTTCATCAGATGGAATCTACTGTAAATTGAAAAAAGCTAATAAACCAGTTATATACCTTCATCAGATGGTGAGTGGAACCCATGATTGCTTGGTGGTGATTGATGTCTTTCCTGCACTTCACTAGCGGTAGGCAAATGCTGCAAAATAGTACTCATGGGCGCAATGGGAAATTGAGCCCGCTTTGCTTGCACCTGAGGCTTCAGTTGCAAATGTGGCTGATTGTTGATACATGAAGGTGGAGGTTGTGGACGTGGCTCGCTACTGGTAAGTCGTGGTTCGAACACATCAGTCATTCGTCCAACTGGCAACCTCGCATGCTTCTGTGTACTAGCCATCTACATGCAGTTATGTATTCAAGTTTCATAAGCAGATACAAAGATGTCAAGTCATAAAATCCATAAACTACGAACACTACTCATCTTCTTCATGATTATCATGGACAAACAAACGGAAAAAAAAAAAAAAGAAAGAGGAACTGACTGCAAATCTTCTTCTCTTGATTTAGCAAGACATGGTAGGGATCATTGACCATAACGATGTATACAACATTATTTCTTAGGAATCAAAATGGAGAAGATTGTTCAGCTGCAGCACAACCTATACGGTGTGTATAAAGAGAGATATGAACCAAGAAGCTAAGTATCATCATCAAAGCAACTTGTTTTGAACTCTCTATTTCAGGAGCAACTCCCATTAATTCCCCAAAAGCTGGCACCAATCTGTTATTAATTCCCCAAGAGCAGCAACTTGTTTTACATGGAAGTTATTAGTCGAGCCAAACAAAAGACATACGATAGCAAGTACTCCCTCCATCCCAATCTGTTTGTTTAATTTTGAGAATCTAACTTTTTTGGGAAGCACAATGATTTAACCCAGAAATATTCAACTTTCCATTATTTACCCTTCAACTTTTCCAAAAGGTTAGGGAGATTCTATTAGAACCCATAAAAAATCTCTCTAGGCCCAGTTATGTTCTGCACCCACATACAAAATTAAACTAATCATAAAATGCCCTCTTCTTCAACAAACTTTAACCCTAATTTTTTTCCTGCACTCGTCTCTTACCTAATATGGTAGTTTGCATAGATTAGGATTACATAAGAAGTTTACTGATAATGAGGGCATTTCAGATAGACTTGTACAAAATGACTCTTAGTTAATATTCTACACACACCTGCATCACTTGATTTGGCTGCAAATTTTCCTGATTGTTGATACATGGAGGTGGAGGTCGTGCACGTGGCTCGCTACTAGTCAGTTGTGGCTCCAACACATCAGTCATTCGTCCAGCTGGCAACCACCGACGCTTCTGTGTACTAGCCATCTACATGAAATTAAAAATGAGAACACATGAAAAACAAGAATAGTGATACGCCACATCGCTAAAAGAATAATAGTGATGAATACAATGAATGTCACACCCCACTCTGGCAGGATATAACCTGCACAATGTGACAGGACACCTGTCACCACCTGTACGCCTTTTAGACTACTCACAAAAGCTATTATACAAAGCTCAACTGCAACTCGAACAAATGCAAACAGAAGATTTTATAACACCAAACTCAACTGCCATAACCAAAACAGGTGTTCACACCTCCTCAACAACTGTACATTCAAAATCATTGACATGTACTCAACCACATTAACTCTACAAAATACTGATTATCCACATCACCCACTGACTGACAAAATCACAGAACACAACCTCTAGGAACACCTGACTAGCACTCTGGCACTGTAGTGGACCGACGTCTAGCTCAACTGGAAATCTGCAACCAAAAAGGTTACAGGAGAATGTACCTTAGCAACATAATAAATGGAAATGATAAGTGTTTAGATGGATCGATGTATAAACAACACACCAACACATTTGCTTAAACAATTTAGATGGATCACAATTTTTAAAGCATCACACCCACACTTTTATCTCAAAACACAGCACACCATATTTATTTCAAAAATACAGCCCACCGGCTCATCTCAAAACACGGCCCACCGGCCCATCTATAAAAAACGCAGCCTATCGGCTCATATCAAAAAAAACACGGCCCACCGGCCCATTTCATCAACACACCTCTGTAAGTTTTGCAAAATATTTCACATTTTCTTTCACAATATAAAATAATATCCTATCATTTTACCCAATGTGCCAACGAGTCGCCAACCTCACGACCGGGAGTTATGACGGTACCGTGACCTCGCTCACAGGCTCACATATAGTGGCGGTGACGAGGGCCATTCTTTATCACCAATGGTAGGTGCAGCCCACACAGAAAGCAAGCACCAAGCTTGCACTGCTCACATTTGGCACAGCCCACGAATGCAAGATGCCAACCTTGCAAACTAAAATATTGGCACAGCCCACGCTACAAGATGCCAACCTTGTAACTTTTTGGCTAAAATGCTGGCACACAGCCAGATGGCACAGCCCACGAATGCAAGTTGCCAACCTTGCAAACTAAACATTGGCACAAGAGGCATAAAATATTCTCTTTTCACCCACCAGAAATCATTTGATCCATCACTGAAAATCATTTAATCCGTCCAAACACAATACTTTTAAACATATACAAAAATCACAAGGAGAGTTTTCAAAACATCAATAATCACACCACACATTTGAAAACACCACATAAACACTACACATTTCTATTTATTATAGAGGCTGTACATTCTCACCTGCCACAAAAGGACAAACTCTGCTATCAACATAACCTCCACGCACCGAAAGCATAACCACGACCATTCTTACGATTACATCACCTATAATAACAATTATATATCACCCATAAGCTCACTACTAAAATTCATGCCCAAATGCAAATGAAATGCATGAAAATGTATCCTACAACTCAACAGTGCTGTGCTCTATGAATTTTCAGAATTAATCTACTTATCCGATTCCCACGAAATTTTCACCACAAACTTCAGACTCATACTTCATCATCATATCCAAAATTCAGAATTTTCTGAGCTCCGTAACTATTTTTAAACAACTTCCAAACAGACCCATAACTTGCTGCAAATTCCCCAAATCAGATTTTTCTCCAACTTCAAATTAAAAACTGCTATTCTCTGGAAGAAATTAAGGCACAACCCATACATCATTTCGAAAGTATACGAGTCTAGTTTCATAATCAAAAGACGGTGTGCCAATCGGATACCCGAGCTAAAAGTTATAACCGTTTTCCCAAGATATGTCAGTGCTGTCTGCCCAAACACGAACCCGACAGCAGCTCGGTAGAACATTTTTCATATTTTCTGTGTTTCTCATAAAATCACGAAAATTTAACACAAGGTCTATAACTCATATGGGTACCTCCAGTTAAATTCCCAGAAAATCATGAATTCGGGAACCATGTCTTAAAATTCGCCAAAAACCATGGCAGATTGTATTTCATAAAACTGTCAGTGAACACCCTTACGTTTCTTCCACGAATTTTCGTAAAAATAAACCCCAATTCACTCTTATGAGATGCAACACACTTGATTAACTTGTAAAACAACAACATAACTCAATATTTCCGGAAATTAATTTCCAATTCGTACCTCAATTTGGGTTTTCCCCAATTTTTCGGTCTCTCCTTCCTCTTCTTCCTTCTTCCTTCTTCTTCTTCTTCTACTTTCCTCCTCTTTCTCTCCCTCTCTCTCTTCTCTGATTGTGCCCAGCACAAAAGAAAAGGAAAAGAAGAAAAAACAAAAGGAAAGAAGAAAAGAGAAAGAGAGGGGACGAATTATGGGGGTGGGGTGGGACCCACTCCCATATTAAGAAAGTTTCCACTTCCAGCAGGCGGCTGGAACTCCCGCGACCGCGGAAACAAGCCCTGTTCCGACCATGCAGTCCAGATTCCATCTCAGAAAATTCTAAAATTTTTACCATGGCCCAAATAAATTATTTGAAATAACCCGGGTGTTACAATTCTCCTCACCTTATGAAATTTCGCCCTCGAAATTTTGCTTCCCTTAATCAAACAAGTTTCGCATTACTACGCGCTTTCCCAAGTACCTTGCTCAATCTATTGACCTCACCAGAACATTTTCCCAACGAAATTATTTTAGAGCACAATACTTGATCCCATATACAAAATTTCTCGTAGTTTCTTCACATAGCACGAATATTCCTTTAGTTACCCAATTTCCAATTCGCCTTCCCAATAAATTTCAACACAATAAACTTGACCCAAAGAACTGTAACAAGATAAAATATTTAAGCTCCTTCAGAAATTCTAATCAATTTCCCAAACACATGTCACCTCATCAAACCAAATTCAACATTCCTCGTAACGCCTCACGAACTTTTTTGACCACTTAAACATCATTCTCACAATCATTTTTTTTTTCCACTCAAACCCAACTTTGTCCCTGAATATTGACAATATCCTCTGCACAACCACTAGCTTACCCAAAACTTTTTTTTTTTCTTCCACCTTCTCAGACACTCTAATCATTCAACAATGCCAATTATATTCCATACTCAACTGTAAACAAGCAGCACACAATTCTATAAACTCCGGTTCAACTCTGCCTCAACGACAAATACCCATAAATTGTTCGCTTAATGGTCCTCACTTTAGTAATCAAACTACAGTTTCCACTCAATCCATGGTTGCCAACCAATCAAATGTTTTGCCCTTGGGTGTATTGCACCTCTCAAAATGTAACCACAAACATTTCTGTTTCTTTTTTTTTTTCAACACTTCCCTCTAGAACATAAAATCATTTAGGCTTTCTGAATCACAAAATCCTCAATATCATCATATACTTAGTACTAAGGACAAACTTCACACAAACCAGTAAATAATTTGCAGTTCTAACATATTTTAATCATCTCAACAGGTCACATATCAAAATACCTTATTCGTTCTTGCTCCCGAATTTCGTAACACTCTTTAATTGCACTAGAGAATTCACAAACACCCAAACATCCTTTGGCTCACTGTTACCATATACAACTTCTTCCACCCAAAAATAACCTCAATTTACACTCACTACATATCAAGGTCATATGCTTTCACTTACTATAACAGAACTACAAAAATAACTTCAGTATCATGATCAACAATTCAACTAGAGCCAAATTTTACCCAATTATTCTTCTCTCTTATAATCCTCTCACAATAAACAAACAGCCATTCATATTTCCACATATACGACCAAGATGATATTCTACCAAACTCCAAATTTCATATTCTCATACAGTAACCAGTTAGTCATTCTACACTCCTTATTTATACAAAATCGACAATATTCTCATTCCCAATAAATGGCATATGCGAAAAGACTTTCACCTTATCCCACCAAAATCATAACAACTCAATTTAATGAAATTCAAAAATGTCCAAAACTTTCAACTAAATAGAATCCAACTAAAGATCTAACTTCCACAGTCCTTTCTCCCAGATGTCTACAAATTTTGCCGTAAAAACTCACACTTTTCCTTTTCCACCTTTTTTTTTTCAAACCCCACAGAATACATCACCCGAAGAATCAACGTACCCATCATCACCTTTGGATTGAACTCACGTCGCTCTCAACACCGTATCCATTTTGTTATCCACATTCACATTCCCATCCATGAATACACCTATTAATATAATCTCCTTGGTAGCCGTCCGAAAGTAATTTCACTTATTCACATTTAACAAGTCCTATCCATTGTTTGAGCATGCACCACCAAATCAAATATAAGTCAACCATCGCATTCGGTCCACAGTCCCCTTAACTTCCAGCTTATGACACCCAAGGTACCGATCAAAATCTTGTATCATTGCAAGCTCTTCAGATATACTACTAATAATCCCAAACCTCTAAATTTCCACACGTTTTTGTCTGCCGTAAAAGTAATTCAAAACTAACTTATCTTTCAACTTCTAATAACTTCCCCACACATGCACAATGCACAAAGCACTGCCTCACAGGAAATGTTAAGGACCACACTTTAATAATATTTATGAAAACTCATGTTTTCCCCTTAACCATCGGTCATATAAATCAATTTCGTGAATAAAAGAGTCTTGGAAATTCTTTCCCAAATTCCAGAAGAAAACACAATTTGTATCCTCAAGATTCATCCAGATTCTTAATGTCAAACTATCATCCATTCAAACTACACCGATAATCTGTTACAAGTAGCAGACTTTGCTCCACACCTGTATAAAAACAATATGCAACCAAGTCGTACCTTTTTAGAACCCGTACCCAACTTTAAATAACAAACAACTCACCAACTATAAACAAATTCTCAACCCAAAATAAAACATTAACAACTTCATCTTCTACAATCCACAATATCACAATTCGTCCATACCCATTTATAATTCTATCTGGTACACCCAATACCTGTTTCCTCTCAGCTATGACAATTCACTTACTCAAGTTTACCCTTTAAAAACCATAACACCCTCACAATATTCTATATATCGAAGATAGATAAAAGTCCAAATCCTGTTGATTAGCTCAAATAACCCCTTTTTTTTCCACCGTACATTACCATATCCGTAGGACCAAAACCCATGAACAATATCTAATATTGATTCTACCTTAACACACAACTTTAATAAACCAACTCCAACTTCATAACCAAATTGATCACCCCAACACATAATTACTCCCACATTACGCTGGTCAAAATCAAATAAAAATTAACCTTCACCCAAATCACATATGAAAGTAAACAACTCAATATTAGGAATCTCCAAGGGTATATAAAATCACGGAACCACGTCAGCCCAATCATCCATAAGAAAATTATCTACAAACATCAATTACTTGGACTAAACATTTTATCTCATTCCATTCATTATCCTCGACATCCATACCACTGCCTTCAATGCCCTTAAAGTCATGATCAACATGTGTATACAATTTCCTCATCACTAGTCTATCTTATTAGAAATACGTACCACATCTTCCAACTAATTTTATACCTTTATAGAACCAATAATTCCAATAAATTCTTTATCATCCGCACCATGTCCTCATTTCCGAACACATTATGCACTTAGCACATCGACCAAACGCAGGATCATACACTTTCATAGTAAATACACAAATATGCTCTTTCACTTCGACACCTGCTCTACCGCATGTACTTCATTACACACCTTCATCCACCCACACGTGGTAATAGAGTGACATCAGAGGTTTGTTTTGAAGTGTGCTGGCCAGGCACTCTTCAAATCAATCCACCATGTCATTCTTAACCACCACACTGGGCATGTTCTCTGTCAATCCCAACATAACCTCTAATATTCTAGCATGTGAGTCAAACTAATTTACGTACTCATGTTGCACCTCTTGTCCCTCCACACCAACTGACACCACAGCATAGGACGCTTCTCTCTCAAAACTTTCCATTTTCAAGCTGCTACAAAAATAAACATAAATATATGCATGAATCTTACATGTATGCATGCACCCACTAATCTCACCACTGTGAAACCCATCTCGACATTCTAGGTTTTACCTAGACTCAACAACTCAAAACAACACCGCCTATGGTCCACCACAAGTGCCACACTCTCAAAAAGTCTACAGAACCTATAACCTAAGCTCTGATACCAAAATTGTCACACCCCACTCTGGCAGGATATAACCTGCACAAAGTGACAGGACACCTGTCACCACCTGTACGCCTTTTAGACTACTCACAAAAGCTATTATACAAAGCTCAACTGCAACTCGAACAAATGCAAACAGAAGATTTTATAACACCAAACTCAACTGCCATAACCAAAACAGGTGTTCACACCTCCTCAACAACTGTACATTCAAAATCATTGACATGTACTCAACCACATTAACTCTACAAAATACTGATTATCCACATCACCCACTGACTGACAAAATCACAGAACACAACCTCTAGGAACACCTGACTAACACTCTGGCACTGTAGTGGACCGACGTCTAGCTCAACTGGAAATCTGCAACCAAAAAGGTTACAGGAGAATGTACCTTAGCAACATAATAAATGGAAATGATAAGTGTTTAGATGGATCGATGTATAAACAACACACCAACACATTTGCTTAAACAATTTAGATGGATCACAATTTTTAAAGCATCACACCCACACTTTTATCTCAAAACACAGCACACCATATTTATTTCAAAAATACAGCCCACCGGCTCATCTCAAAACACGGCCCACCGGCCCATCTATAAAAAACGCAGCCTATCGGCTCATATCAAAAAAAACACGGCCCACCGGCCCATTTCATCAACACACCTCTGTAAGTTTTGCAAAATATTTCACATTTTCTTTCACAATATAAAATAATATCCTATCATTTTACCCAATGTGCCAACGAGTCGCCAACCTCACGACCGGGAGTTATGACGGTACCGTGACCTCGCTCACAGGCTCACATATAGTGGCGGTGACGAGGGCCATTCTTTATCACCAATGGTAGGTGCAGCCCACACAGAAAGCAAGCACCAAGCTTGCACTGCTCACATTTGGCACAACCCACGAATGCAAGATGCCAACCTTGCAAACTAAAATATTGGCACAGCCCACGCTACAAGATGCCAACCTTGTAACTTTTTGGCTAAAATGCTGGCACACAGCCAGATGGCACAGCCCACGAATGCAAGTTGCCAACCTTGCAAACTAAACATTGGCACAAGAGGCATAAAATATTCTCTTTTCACCCACCAGAAATCATTTGATCCATCACTGAAAATCATTTAATCCGTCCAAACACAATACTTTTAAACATATACAAAAATCACAAGGAGAGTTTTCAAAACATCAATAATCACACCACACATTTGAAAACACCACATAAACACTACACATTTCTATTTATTATAGAGGCTGTACATTCTCACCTGCCACAAAAGGACAAACTCTGCTATCAACATAACCTCCACGCACCGAAAGCATAACCACGACCATTCTTACGATTACATCACCTATAATAACAATTATATATCACCCATAAGCTCACTACTAAAATTCATGCCCAAATGCAAATGAAATGCATGAAAATGTATCCTACAACTCAACAGTGCTGCGCTCTATGAATTTTCAGAATTAATCTACTTATCCGATTCCCACGAAATTTTCACCACAAACTTCAGACTCATACTTCATCATCATATCCAAAATTCAGAATTTTCTGAGCTCCGTAACTATTTTTAAACAACTTCCAAACAGACCCATAACTTGCTGCAAATTCCCCAAATCAGATTTTTCTCCAACTTCAAATTAAAAACTGCTATTCTCTGGAAGAAATTAAGGCACAACCCATACATCATTTCGAAAGTATACGAGTCTAGTTTCATAATCAAAAGACGGTGTGCCAATCGGATACCCGAGCTAAAAGTTATAACCGTTTTCCCAAGATATGTCAGTGCTGTCTGCCCAAACACGAACCCGACAGCAGCTCGGTAGAACATTTTTCATATTTTCTGTGTTTCTCATAAAATCACGAAAATTTAACACAAGGTCTATAACTCATATGGGTACCTCCAGTTAAATTCCCAGAAAATCATGAATTCGGGAACCATGTCTTAAAATTCGCCAAAAACCATGGCAGATTGTATTTCATAAAACTGTCAGTGAACACCCTTACGTTTCTTCCACGAATTTTCGTAAAAATAAACCCCAATTCACTCTTATGAGATGCAACACACTTGATTAACTTGTAAAACAACAACATAACTCAATATTTCCGGAAATTAATTTCCAATTCGTACCTCAATTTGGGTTTTCCCCAATTTTTCGGTCTCTCCTTCCTCTTCTTCCTTCTTCCTTCTTCCTTCTTCTTCTTCTTCTACTTTCCTCCTCTTTCTCTCCCTCTCTCTCTTCTCTGATTGTGCCCAGCACAAAAGAAAAGGAAAAGAAGAAAAAACAAAAGGAAAGAAGAAAAGAGAAAGAGAGGGGACGAATTATGGGGGTGGGGTGGGACCCACTCCCATATTAAGAAAGTTTCCACTTCCAGCAGGCGGCTGGAACTCCCGCGACCGCGGAAACAAGCCCTGTTCCGACCATGCAGTCCAGATTCCATCTCAGAAAATTCTAAAATTTTTACCATGGCCCAAATAAATTATTTGAAATAACCCGGGTGTTACAATGAAGTTTACATAATACTTGATTCAAATAGTAACAAGAATAAACATTTTAAAAAATGGCTCTTAGTTCACATATTCTACAAACATCCATCACCTGGTCCCCGGAACACTCATCATCTTCACCATCAGAACTCATTCCATCCTCACCATCAGATGGTTCATAGTCACTGTCATCATCATCAGTGCGCTTTCCCTTTGTACTAGTCACATTGTTCATCCTTTGAGCCGAATGAGAGAATGGATTGGCCCATTTATTTAACCCCAGAGCATCAAACTTCTCCGAGTTGCTCTTAATAAGATCTTTTCTAATCTTAAGGTAACGTCTCTTGTCACGGGCTAAGGACCCAGGCTTCAAAAACAATTTCCCGTCTGTGGACATCTTTGGCAACAATATTTATAGTACATTAAAAGATAATTGGCTATGCAGAAAAAAATAAGGAGATGTGACCTAAAGAGCAAAACAAAGCATAATCAAATAGACTTGACAATGTAAAAACTAGGTTCCTCTTAACCGCTGCTGTGGAAAGCATATCTTTGAATTTGGCTGCTTTTTCTCATAAGCAAACTCAATGAATTTTTCGACCCCTTCTATATAGGTAGGATCTAGCCTATTTTTTATGTGAATCCAGCCCTTATCCATATGAGTCAATTTTGAGAAACCTGAATTGTTGCATCATAGTATTGGTCACAATTCGCAATAAGATTGAAACATGGATGAGAGAAGCAAGAAATATATATTTTTGCCACACAACAAAACATACTAGTCCTTTACTATACATCAAACGAGCAACCATATCTAACCCTTAAAACTACTTCAAAATCATGTTCATAACCTTAATCTTAAACTACATTTACAAATATTGGCATGCAAAGGACATGGATTCTTGCAGGAAAAACATAAACTCGGTACCAAGAAAGAGAAATTAGACAAACAACTTACAAAAGCTGGATGCATTTCCCACAAGCGTAACTAATAAAGATGGGTTTATCTCAAGGTGAATCTATGAGACTTGTGATCCATGAATTAAGCATGTCCTCTATTTTTATATTCCGCTAGACTTATTCGGGGTTTGTTTAGTAACTGTCTTGGATAATTCCATATTTTTTAACAATGAAAGAGGCTCTTGCTCACGTGTCACGACAGCTTCTTTTAGTACCCACACTTATGAGAAAGGTCCCGCAACTGTCATCATCAAGCAAACAAGCAAATCAATTTGATTTTGGATATTAAATAAAAAAAAATTGGGGTAACTATACTAGAGCACATGGGGAAGAACCTACCCCTGTCAGATACCCAGTCCCACTAACCCAACACTTTTTCAATGAGTTCATACCCTTTTCAACCTCTTGTACTTCTTAGTCCTTTTCCACTTATACTACCCCACAACCAAATTAGCAAAACAGGGATTAGGAATGTAAATTGAGTTTAATAGAGGAAACTAAAAGGAACTGTATCCTCTCGGGCCCTTAATTTGGACTGAATGGTAAAAGTCTCGTGGCAAATTCGAACTATTAATTACAAAAATGAATGAAAGCTAACTCAAAAATTGCTCCTGATGATTTGAACGGGATTTTGGAGGTAATCATTCTTTACAGGCTGTGAGCTACTCACAGCGTTGTCAAAGTCCAAACCCAAACCCTTGACCCCAAATCAACACTAACAACCATTGTCGTTTTTGTTAGTAATTGGCCTTAGCACCACCCAAAGGACCAAAAGCAAAAACGATTTGATGTTTCGGTAAAAGTGAAAAAGATTGAGCGTGTCTCTAGCTAATAGTGGGTGGGTTTATAAAAATCCTACAAGTGACCCACCCCCAGGTTGTTCGAGTGGTAAAGACGGACTTGCGCCTACAACATGGCAGGGTTGGATTTAATTCCTTGGAGGCACTCAAAATTTAAGGGAGGGGCCGCAGCAGTGGGTTGCTACGCTATTTCCTCGTAAATTTACATTACACGAGTGGGTCCAATGTGGCTGGGCCACGGGATGGTTCTTACGTTAAAAATAAAAAAATAAAAAAATCCAGCAAGTGGGCTGATTAAAGGGTCATGATTGGTTCCGTTCTTTCTAGTAGGTCTTTGTGTAAGGTCATTCAATGCAGATTATAGAGTAGTTTATTATGAATTGAAATTGCTACTTCTGGCTATCATTGGAAAACCAAAAGTTCCAGTACAATAAAAAAAGAAAAACAATAAAATAGTTCAAAACAAAAATTTCTGGAGCTGCACCCTAAAATATCGGGCTCAACATTGAACTCAGTCGTTTACCTATAACATTCCTTGTCTGAATTCTTATAAGGGCTTAGCCAAACAAAAAAAGGCATCTCAACCAAACCGCCTTAAGAGAACAGGGCGGCACTTTTTAACTCGTTTTACAATTTGAGATACCCTTTTTTGGCACACATTTTTGTAAGGCCTCACCACAAAAAAGGATGAAGGGAAGAAACTATACTCTTGGAACAAAAGTGTACTTCTCGATAGGTTTGGTTTATAATTATAAGAATGCAATAATGGAGAAAGGGCATGGACCACGTACATAAGTGCAAATGCATATGTGTGTTGGCAAATGATGGTGGGAAACCATGTGTGGGTTTTTGCAGATGATCACCTGGACCTTCACCTCAAAATGGAGGGGAGGGACCACCAAGTGGTTTACGTTCGTATT
The DNA here is from genome assembly GCA_020921065.1 of Vaccinium darrowii. Taxonomy (NCBI): domain Eukaryota; kingdom Viridiplantae; phylum Streptophyta; class Magnoliopsida; order Ericales; family Ericaceae; genus Vaccinium; species Vaccinium darrowii. The sequence continues at coordinate 4,875,553 of CM037155.1, forward strand.
GGGTTCAAGTCTTTATAACAACTTGATAGGACTAAACATACTTAACACTCGTAGCACGCTATAAGAGTCTTGATGTGGGTACGGTGATATTCTTTATAGATAACTACGTGGTGTTGAAAACAATACTAAAAAAGAAAATGGCGGCTGGGGAGGTTCTCATGGTGATCTGAACATTTCATTAGGATATAGTTGAACGCATAGAAATTTTTTGTAGAACATCAAGTCGGCCGGATATCGGTAATTTAGTAAACAAACCATATTTTTCCACAGTATAATTTTAGGGCATTTATAAATGCTCAAAAATGTGGTTAGTTCACTAAGTTATCGATATCCTATTGACTTTGATATTTTACAAGTTTGTTCAATGCATCAAGCTCTACATAATGATCGGATCAGAACACATTTGTGGGCTCGAGGCGGAAGCCAAAACAAATGTTTGTGAGTACCGATAAAAAAAATATGAACACAGTGTTACGGTGTTCTTCTAAACTTACTTTTGTTAAAGAGATCAACCCCATTATTTGCCTCGTATACAACCAATCATAACTTATATTCACAATGCATATTTAGACAACTATACATCAGTTCACCATTAACTCAAGCCAATAGTTGCCGCTAATGTGATAATTGGAATCCTCAACCATTGATTACCCCCCTTTCCGGTGTTTCTACCATTTCCCCTTCCTCTCACCGCTTCTAATTAACCTCAAATGCTACCCATCTCACTAATCTTCTGCCCAAAAATCAACTTTTAGATTTTTTATATCTGGGTCAGATTTGATGACAACCCATTCGTTCACCACACCCAAACCATTTAAACCGATCTTGTCCATTGGCCAAACATTCAAGCTTGAACTATTAAAGTTTTTGCTGGGCTGTGACTAATTCGTTGACAAGAACAATGTGTAACACCTCATCCTGACTAAACAATACGTCAAAAATAAAGGCTGAAACACCACCACGTCACTAGGTCTCTCCACTGTCGACCAACACCCCAAACCAGCGTGGAGTTAACTTTTCAATAGAACAAAAGGAAAACAAAAGGAACCCATCTCCTCCCCAAAAGTTCTTTTTTTTTCCCCCTCCCCTTAATGTGATGTGCATACCATTATATATAGATTGGTACAAAGCGGCAGAATACCCTTTTCTTATTTCTTTGTCCTGTTAGGAATTTAAAGTTCAACATGTAATCCATACCTTTATTACCCAATACAGTTCTTGACCACCAAATGACACGTCCTCTACATGCAAATTTCTACCTATTCCTCTTTGTCACCACTACCACATATGTATCTCCACGCCTATTCAACAGCAAATTACACGTTTCCTTTTTCTTTTCTTTTCTTTTTTCTTTTTTTTACTAATATTCAACACTGATAATATGAGATGTCACACCTCATCCTTTATATACCTAGGTATGTTGTTGTGATGAATCAATTCAAGAACACAGAAATGAAGAACGAGATTGGGGGTTTTGGTTTCAGTAAAATTCATAGTCTGTGATTGATCTTCTTCTTCTTAGATTTGTTCACTTTTCCTTACAATGGCCGCCGGAGAAGAAAGAATTAAGGATTTCTATGAAATTCTTTGCCTTTATTCGGTCTTGCAACAGTTTCAGACAAAGCCCTAGAAGATTACTCTGACATGCAAGAGAAGAAGCGAGACTGGCGACCACAAAATCCCAAAAAAATGAACCTCTATGCTATCCAAATCACGTCACAAAGCAATAACAGAGATCAATGTAGAAGAAATGGAAGGTACCTGCGATGATGACGGGCAGAGATCGATGACGGGCAAAGACCGATGACGGGAAGATGTCGAGCAAGAAGAAAACAATTTGGGGTTGTTCGTCTCTCTCTCTCTCTCCCTCTCTCCCCTTTCCAAAATCACCTTTTTGTTTTGGGGATTTGTTTTGGTTCAGGGATTGAGTAGCGTACTGCATGCCTAGAGAAGAACGAAAAAAGAAGGGGCAAAAAAAGGAGGGAAAGGAAAAAAATAGAGGGAAGAGAAAAAACAACACGACGACGTTTTAATGGGGCCAATTTTTTCGCGCGTGCTCCCGGGTCGATTGCCGCGTATAAGTCTACTAGAAACGACATTTTTATGAATAATGCCGCTTTTGGGTACTTTTAACCGGCATTTTATAAGTGATTTTTTTCCGGCATTACTTTTAATGCCGGGAATAAGTACTTTTACCGGTATTTTACTGATTGCCGGTAATAAAAATGCCGGTAAAGCTTCACTTTCTTGTAGTGTTTACTCGTCCCGAGTAAACTAAACAAATGCAACTAATGGAAATAAACTAAAATGGATACGTCTTTTAAACCCCCGGGCGGCCTCGGTAGGACGAGTGAAGTCTCGTGAGGGTTTTCAGCAGTGAACACCCACAAAACACAAAGGAATCAAATACTTTAAGTGTGATTCATACCCAACCAACAACCACACATAGTACCACAAAGTCTGCCACGCAAGTCAATGGCAAGATATTTCATTCATAGAAGGAGTTAAGCAAGTGAACTTCATATCTAAACTTAGCACAAAAATTAATCCTCTCACCTACGGTCGGATAAAGAATTCTCACGTGGCATGCGTGTGAAAAGAAACCTCACAAAGAAATTCACCAATCTTGAAAACAGTTCTCACACCATTGATAGCTCGGTATTTCTTTAAGCACACCCCTTCCCTTTATTCGAATGAATCTCTCTCTTTTTTTTTCCTCTTTTTTTATGTGGTTGTATAATGCCCGGACCTCTCGGGCTTTCTAGTTGACCCATTTAGCGAGCGTTAGGTCGGCCATCCCCAAGCCAAATGGCCTTAGGGCACCAGGTTTTGAGAGACCCTTTAGACTTAATTGCTCGAGTAAAAAAGGCTTTATAGTGAGGTCCAAGCTAACCACATTCGACAATGCCTTCACAAGGTCTATCCATCTTTTGACGCGAACAATACGGTGGGAGCAAACCCCGATTGCCCGGTTACTCAATGAACGCCCGGGTAAACATTAACAATATAGCATGCATCATCTTTTTTTTTTCTTACAAGGAAAGAGGCTCCAAATATTTCACAAACAAGTTAATTCACACCAAGGAATCAATGACACGTGAACCAATTTCGAAGCCAGTGAATGCTCAAGTGGGACAGTGCACATGCGAAAGCATGAATTCAAGTGAGCATGCACTATCCAACTATAGGTAATACAGTTTAACCAAGGGTTTCCCTTTAACGACATGTTCACAAGCTTAAGTCTATCCATGAAATCGTATCAAGACTCCATCTCACACAACAAATATCATAGCACTAATTAGAAGCCATCAATTAAGAGTAAGTACTCACAAGTATCCAAATTCCATGATTCACCAATTTTTTAAATTTTTTTCATTTTTTTTTCAAGACTCTTAATATAAACAAAACACGAAGTAACCCTCCCCCAACTTAAAATGTGCTATGTCCTCATAGCATGAAGACAGAAAGTACGGAGAGGGAGGAACAAAAATGTACCGACAGAGCGGAATGTCAACCACCCAATACCTCGACCAAAGATGAGGATTTTGCATCGCCCGCTCTTTTCGTCATTGGCAATGCTTCCAAGGCTTCCTCCTTCGGCCCCATCCGGGACCACAACTAGTCGTACAAGACCATCCTCAATGACTTTATAGGCCTTACAACTGTGACATTTCGTCGCACCCATGCTTAGGGCTCCTGAATGCCGCACTCGCCGCCAAGTTAGGCCCAAACTACCAAGGCTGGTACGGTAGCATGGTCACCCTGCAAAAGACTTAATTGCCGACTACCTACTAAGAGAAACGATATGAGAACCGCCCGGCTCATGTTATCCGGGCTTCACAACGCGCAATATTTACAATATATACCATGAAAAACCATAGATCAATCTTCACGCGATTGCACGGGTACTACTTTTCTCCCCACCTCCCACTCAAAGCGCCATAGAACAAGTCACACAACACTCCAAGCTAGAGACGGGTGGCTGTACCGGACCATCAAAAGCCGTTCGAAAACGGGGAAGACCGAAGTTGATTGAAATAAAAAGCAAAAAGGATAAACAAGATAAACTACAAAAAGCTAAAAACACAATAAGTAGAGTACTAGAACCATCAAAACATGATTAATTTAACCGCATTCAAATGTAACACTCGCTTACTTTGAAGAGCTCTCATAATGCACAAATCACTCCACTCTAAGCTATTCGACAAGAATTGAACGCTACCATACCACAAGATAAGATACTTAGAGTATTGTGATCGCCGAAATTGCTTAACAAAATTAAGTTCCACCAAGTGTATAATGCCAACCAAATTCATTTTCAAAGTGTTGACAAGATTTAGTAAACGTGGATTGTAAACACAATCATAATTATCAACACCTATAAAATCAATTAGTTCGACTCTTTCAAGTTCTTGTGGTGGAGGAGACTCAATGGAAGTGCTAGTGGCATGAGCCTCAAAAGTTTTTTCATGAAAAGGCATATCAAGTGTACAACAAGAATCCTCTTGGGGAGCACAATCGAAACCCGGCTCATCATCCCATTTAACCTCTGATTGCGTTGGCAAATTAAGTGTACAATCGAAATCAGGCTCGTCATCCCATTTAACCTCTGAGGTTTCTTTCAAAGCTAAAATAACTCCTTCATTAATGAACAGTGGTTCTGTTTCAATTTCAGTCAACTCGCAAAATTGGGGCTTTTGGGCTAATTCATCAAGGTAGTCCCAACCCTCTTCGGCATTTTTACTCAGGAATTCTTCATCGGACAACAAATCAAATTGACCTGTCATAGAATTGAAACCTTGGCAAAAGATAGCCAGAAGATCCCCAAGCTCATAAATATAAATTGCCCAAGAGAATATGGAACATTTAAATCGCTCCCAATACTGTGGAAAAGGCTCATCATCTAGTTGACAGAAATTGGTGATGTCTAGAAAAAGCCCTTCATTGCAACTTCCAAAATCGGCCATGTTTTTTTTTTTTTTTTTAGGATTTTTTGGACTAGCAGAACGGAGGGGTTATGCAACCGCCTCACCACAAGAACAGTTCCGAGGGGCTAGTCCGCCGCCTCGTTAATAAAACAAGTAATGTACAAAAATTAAGGAAAACTATACAAAAGAGTGGGATACTTACAATGGAGCAAGGAAAAACTCACGCTAGATGGACCATTGGGTCCCCGGCAACGGCGCCAAAAATGCTTGCGACCTTGGATTGTATCGTAGATGATGTCGCCCCAAGCGTAGGGCTAGGTATCGCATAGCATAATAACCGGTAAGACCGGGTCGAATCCACAGGGACCGAATGCACCCGGCGTGAGAATTGTCTTGCAAGTGTAGGTTTTTAGCCTTAAAGCGGCAAACTGTGGTTTTGTGATTTGTTTGGTGGAATTCTCTCGACTTCGAGAACGACTCGGAATTAAAAAGACTAATATAAGCTAAGGCGAAGTCTAGGCGTAGGGTTTAGGTGTCGCGAAGTATGATAACCGGAAGTCCGGGTCGAGTCCTCAGGGACCGAACGCACCCGGCGTGAGAGTTGACTTGCGAATGAAGTTTTTAGCCTTAAAGCGGCAAACTGTGGTTTTGTGATTTGTTTGGTGAAATTCTCTCGACTTCGAGAACGACTCGGAATTAAAAAGACTAATATAAGCTAAGGCGAAGTCTAGGGGTAGTTAACTACCATGACTCGGGTTAATCCATCCCCTCTTGATTACCGGCTCGGGGCATCGTTAAATGCCCCCGAACGGAAGATTTAGAGTTTAAAACCTTTACTAGAAAAATGTGTTTACCAAAGATTAGGGGTTTTTGGGACATTTTGCAAACGAATGAGTTGACATCGCCCAAAGCATCACCCGTGCCAAGTAGTCAAGCTCCTGGCTACGGGTGATCAAAAGGATTAACAAACCCACTCTTTGGTACATAAAAGTGAAATCCCAAATTTTCGGTAAACAAGCGATGTATGCCATATACATGAGATGGACGGATTAAACCCAAGTCATGGAGTGTTAATCACCCCATGACTAAGCCTATTAAAACTACTCACACATTATGCTAGAAATTAAGCCTATGAATTGGAAGAAAACTAAAAACATGTTTAATAACTCTAAAAACTAATTTTTATGATTAATCCTAGGTTTGCCTACAACATTAACACTTGAGAATTTATCAAACAACTAATAAGAACAAGAGTTTTCAAAGGAAATAGCTAGAAAAACAAGAAAACGAATTAACCGACAAAAACGAAAATAAACTAGATTTATATAAAGGTCTCAACACTTACTACAACATTAAGGAAGAACAATTACCTTGAAACTAAATGGAAGAGCTTGAAAATCTAGAGAGAAGGTAGAGCAAACCAAGAACAAACTAATGGAGGTAGAGAGAGAGGGTGAAAATATGAGCTTAGGTAGTGATAACCCTAAAATTCTGAGGTTGGGGACCTTATAAAGGCCCCAAAAGTCGTCCAAAGTTATTACAAATTTGCCACTAGATATTTCTTGATCGGGCTCAAAAGTTGCAGAAAATTGAAGCTTCAACCGGTTGACAAAGTTGCAGAAAATTGAAGCTTCAACCGGTTGAGCAAAAAGTGTCAACCGGTTGAAAAACTCACTGGTTCACTTCAACCTGTAGAGCAAAAAGTGTCAACCGGTTGAAAGTGTAAAAACTGAAATTTTCCTTTGTATTGATCTCTTGACCTTCCGGCTTGTCTACATGACCTCTAGGCTTCCCGAGTCTTGTTCAAAACTTCATTCCTTGACTCCCGGGACTCGGTGGCGGGGTGCCATGTGGCCTCCGGTGCTTGGGCATCCGTTGGTTTAACAATGTCGTCAAAACATGCCTTATTTCTTCATTTTTACTTGAAACTAACAAAAAGCAACCTTGCGCGAAATCAATAGTTTAAAGCAACATAATACGCGTGTGTGTGTGATCAAATTGAGCGAGATAAGCCCCATTATGAACACTTTTGGGGGCTTATCACATATGACATTAAAAACTTGATTTTAATGAGGATACTATCTTGGCCTAACACTTTATACTTAGAGAAATTAACAAACAATCACTAAGAACATGAGTTTTCAAAGGACTAAACTAGAAAATCAAGCAAACTAAGTACTAGATGGTATTGAAAACAAACTAGATTTCTAGAAAGAGTTAATCAAGAGCTACAATATTAATAAACGTGAAAATAACGTGAGACCATCACTTACATGAGATAAACTAGAGAGAGAGAGCTTCCAAAACTCTCTAATGGAGGAGAGAGGGGAGAGCAAAATATCCTAGGAAAGAAATAAAAGAAAAAGAAGTGGGAAGGAGAGAGGAGAGACTATATTCATCTTCCATTCACTCTCTCTCTCTACAAAATATCTATTAAAGTCCTCACAAACAACCAAAGTTTCCATAAAAGGAATATACATAAAGTGCACAGAAAAGTGGTTCTGGACCGGTCCAGAATTATTTCGGATCGGTCCGGAATTGTCTGAAAATTTTTGGGCAATTCTGGATCGGTCCGGAATAATTCCGGATAGGTCCGGAATTGTCTGGAAATTCTTGGGCAATTCTGGATCGGTCCGGAATAATTCCGGATAGGTTCGGAATTGTCTAAACTTGAATTTTACTTCTTTGATCCCTCCCGTTGAATTGTGGGCTTCCGAACTTCCTCCAAAGCACTTAAATGAGTTGTGCGACCCTCGGGGGAGGTGTTCCTTGGTCACTTGAGTGCTCGCTCACTCCCGGACTCCACCGGGAGTTTTTTTTAGAGCGTGAGACATGACTTTAGCCTTCCGGCTTGGCTTTGTGGCTCTTCGACTTCCCGGGCCTTAGCCGAGTCTTCATTTCTTGGCTCTTGAGGCCCGGTGTTGACGTGTCGGCCCTCGATAACTTGACACGATTTTCAATGCGCTCAAAACACGCTTATTTAGCATGTTAAACCTGTAACTATCAAAAACACCACTACACGCATATCAACCAAATAAAGCGCGAAATCGCGTGTGTGCGTGGAATAAATGAGCGAGATAAGCCCCGATTATCTACAAAATTGGGGACTTATCACTATGGGATATGAGCCCCTCAAAAGCCCCAGGTGTGGATGGTATGATGGCTGGGTTTTATCAAACGTATTAGGAAACAGTTGGTGATGATGTGGTGTCACCAGTGTAAAGCTTTTTCCAATCTGGCCATCTTCTAGAGAGCTTCAATCACACTCAAATCGTCCTAATTCCTAAGGTTAAAACTCCTACTCAGGTCACTCAATATAGACCCATTTCTTTGTGCAGTGTTGTTTATAAAATTATTGTGAAGATTATGGCTAATCGTCTGCGTACTATACTCCCCAATGTGATTAGTATTAACCAAAGTGCTTTTGCCCTCAATTGTCAAATTTCGAATAATATTCTAGTGGTTCATGCAGTGGTCCACCATTTGAAGAACAAACAGGGTGGAAAGAAGGGTCAGATGGCTTTAATATTGGATGTGGCTAAGGCATATGACCGAGTGGAATGGTTTTATTTGGAAAGGGTTATGCTTCATATGGGCTTTGATCCAAAGTGGGTGGCATGGATTATGAATTGTGTAACAACTGTCTCGTATGCGGTAACTATCAATGGTCAGAGACATGGTTTTATCAAGCCTCAACGGGGCCTCCGACAAGGCGATCCTCTAAGCCCATACCTTTTTCTCTTTTGTGCGGAGGGCTTTTCCAGTTTACTTCGGGTAAAAGAGAATCAAAGGGTCTTACAAGGTATTCAGATTAGCAAAAATGGACCATCCATCTCTCATCTTTTGTTTGCGGATGATTCTCTAATTTTTTATGGAGCCACAAGAAGGGATAGCAAGGTGGTTAAAGGCATTCTTGATACTTACAAAAGCGCTTCAGGACAGCTAATTGATGTACAAAAATTAGAATTCAACAAATCCATTTAATTTTAATTTCTTAGCCCATCCAACAAATCCATTTAATTTTCTAAAGCGTACGTATCTCCCCTCCCCCCCCCCCCCCCCCAACAAAAAAAAAATCAACTATAATGATCACAAATTAAAATTCATAACCTTAATAATTATAGTTAAAGTTCTAAGTTTTCACAAAACTATTAAAGTAAATAATTGTTAAAAGAAAAGATAAGAAATTGAAGAGCAAGAAGATAAATATGAAACCTATTCTTAAATAAGAGGAGATACACCTCTTCAAGAAAAAAAAACTCTAAGCAACTATGACTTATAGCGGTAACAACATATTATTTTGTTCAGGCCAGGCTAGCCCAAGCTGGGCCTCAAGAGATTTTTCAAAACCCGGCCAATTTAGTGAATGAGCTTAAAATCTTAACCCAGCCCAGCCCTATGGGCCTAAATATTTATCTTGAACCCTAAAAAAATGGGCTGGGATGGGTGGCCTTCCAAGCTGAGATGTGCACCCTTATTTGGTACCTAGCTCCTATGGCGTTTTTTGCATCGTGGTGTAGATCCGCCATTCCTAGTTCAGTTTGGCAAGACATAGGCAACGGGTGATGGCCTAGCGAGTGTCGGGTGGTTGGTGGTGGTTTAATAAGGAGGAGGCCAAGAAGGGATGTTTCATTTTTTGCTCTGGTTTTGTTCTTTTTTTCTCACGGCTGATTTCCTTAGTCCGGTGTTGCTAATAGTCTGGTTTTCCCTAGATCTGGTGGGTGATGGTGATGCGTAATAATTTTCTTAGTTTGTTTGATTTCATTTTTTACCCTGGATTTGGTATCAGGCTCGTCGTGGTTGCGTGGGTGGTAGCTTTGTCGGCATCTGCTTTTCTGCGTTTGAAGTCTGCCGTGACAGCGGGGACTGAGAAGTTTCCAATCTCTCTTTTGCAGGATAACAAAGGTCAAGCGTAAGGATATACATCAGACCCACCAGCTAAGAGGGCTCTAGAGTTTTGCGTGTGGTCCCCAGTTGCAAGAGACACACAATTTTATTTTTGCAGGGAGCTGGAGTAGAATTTCCAATAATTCTGTAGCTTTCTTTGTTTATATTCCCATTGTGTGTTGTATAATCTTGTAAACTAATCTTGTAAACTGACTTCCTTTTATTTATGAATTTCTAGCATTTCACTAACAAAAAAATGCTTGCTATCGGCAGGAGGTGTAACATGGACTCAATTGCGTCATTTGTTTTTTTTTTTTTTTTTTTTTTCTTTCTTGATTGTTCTTCGCGTGTTGCATGCTTGTTAGTATAGCCGATTTCTCAAGAACCTTTTGGTCAAATAAGAGCATCGAGAGCAAAAAACCACTTAGGTTATAGGAAATTTGTCCAATAGACCTCAAATTTCATTGAGGCATGTGTAAGCTGATGAATACATCTGATTTAATTGTGGCGTTGGTTAAAATTTACAAAATATTACTCCGTATTCTTTTTAAGAAATAAGGGTCATGTATATGTTAGTATATTACACACAATCACACATGATATCATAGAGATGTTAAATAATCAAAATCTGTTGTGATTACGTACGTACAAAATTGGTGAACCAATACCCAAATACTCATGGTAGAGTATGTGTACTTTGGAGAGACAAAAGGATAAATGAGTACCTGGAATTCTAAAAGATTGGAGACTGTAGGTCAGCTCGCAAGTCGGAGATAAATTTCTCCAATCTCTGCTTACACAACTCCGCATCCTCTCTCCTCACCGTGTCGGCCTCCCCCTGAAACCAAAGAACCGCCCGATCGCTCCACCCGATTCTCGAGCTGCCTCCGGCCTCTTCACCAACTCATTGTAAAGCCAAGTCCCTCTCTCCCACTTGACACTTGCTGATTTTCATGCTTCCAATAGCACAAGTGACCAGGCCCACAACACCAAAGCCCGGTTCCCTATCCAGCACTGAATTAGCAAAAGCCAGCCCAGGCCCAATACCACAGGTCTTGTTGACATCGATATTAGAGTGGAGTAGTTTGTGGGCCTCTTGCCAGGCCAGGCCCGCGGTGAGTCGGAGGATTGATGGGTTGGGTTGGCATTGCTGAAGGACAAGACCAATCCAATTTTTATGCGGGAAATTACAAGCCGGTCCCGTTTTTAGAGATTTGTCCCATCTAGGCCCTTTGATGTATTTCCCTCCTATATAGCCCCTAGGCTCGTGTCCCACCCCTTAATGGTCTTTTGACACACTTCATTTACCTCCTCTCTTTTCGGTCCTTTCTCTCTCACTCTCCCTCTCTCTCTCTCTTATATGCCTTTTCGGTCCCACCGTCTATCCTCTATTCTCTCTCCATTTCTTTTTTTTTTTTTAAACTAATCTCGCCATTTCTAGTATTATCTTTTTAAGACTTTAAATTTTGATATCTTAAATTATATATATCCATTTTTTTGCAAACTTTATTGTTTTAGAACATACTCGACGAGATCTATCAAACAAGACCGATATTGAATATAAAATTATGGGCCGATAAAAAAATATAGGGTGTGAATTGTATAGAAGATGTGTGAATTCTGGATTTAAAGGGTGTGGATTGTTCAAAAGGGATGTCATTATTTTATTTAAGAAGGTGTGATTTTTTTTTTTTTTTTGGAAAGTGTGAATTCTGCATTTGAGGGGTGTGAATTGTTCGTAAAAGGTGTGAATTCTACCATTTTAGAAAGTGTGATTTCTTTTATTTTTGGTGTGAATTGTGTAATATAGGGAGTAAGTTGTGATATGTGAATTGCATTTGACGGAGTGTGAATTCTCTCATTTTGGAGGTTGTGAATTCTGCATTCGAAGGGTATAAATTGTGTATTTTGGTGAGTGAGTTGTGTGGAAGATGTGTGAATTTTTTCATTTAGAGGGTGTGAATTCTGCATTTCATAAGTTTGAATTTTTTCCTTTTGAGTTGTGAATTGTGTATTTTGAAAAGTTAATTACGTTGTGTGAATTCTGAATTTAAGAGGAGTGAAAGTTCTTGAATTTGGCGGATGTTAATTGATTAGAAGGGATGTGACATAAAGCAACTGCTACCCATGTGCAAAGAACGGACAAGAGCCTAGAGAAGAGAGAGAGAGAGAGAATGGGACCACTATCCGCAACTCTGCATCATCAAACTAGCTAATAAAGAAAGAAAACGTAGCTTTCTATTTTAAAGTAAAAAAGAAAAGGAAAAAATACCGGGTTAAGTCTACGATAAACAAAAAAAACCAAATAAAATAGGGCAGCGCTTGGGGAAAGGGGTTAGGCTGGATGGGTTTGACGCGTGGTGGGTTTAGATGGGAGAGAGGCCACAAAAGAGGGGCGGCCTGTCAGAAGCCCATTTTATGGGCCACGCCACCGTGTCCCGCCATGTTGCTCTATCCAGCCAATATGAATATGCTTTTGGATAAAAACAAATCAGGGGATTTTTGTTGTTCTGATGGAATTACCAAATATATTGCACAAACAAGTGTTGAAAAAATACAGTGGCAATCATAGATTCCAAAGAACAATTTCCATAGATATATATATGAACAGATTACAATGAATTTACAAGAACTGGAAATTAACAGAATAAAAAAATAGAGATACAAAAATTGCCGAGTCGTGTGAAACCACACTTTCTTTAACAAAGATTCGCCGCCTACCGTAGGTGTTGTAGGTATCACCGGCGTCTTTGTCCCAGAATAAAACGTCTAGAACCATGGCCGACAGAACACCATCTCGACTGCCTTAGCAAACTGAAAGTAGCGTCTGCCTCTCTCTCTCTCTCTCTCTCTCTCTCTCTAAGACGATTTCTGGAGTATATTGTATATATTGTGCGAAAATCTAATGAAACAACATATGGCAGAGCTGTCCTTTTATAGTTGAAAGAGGAGCTGGAGTATTCAAAACATGAATCAATGGGGAGCCTCCCCATTGAATACGAGATCAATTACAGGAAATGAATTCTGCAAATCAAAACTTCCATGTAATAATGTTGCATTTGAATTGAGGAAGAAACTGCCACAACAAATCTGAAAATTTGAATGCCTTTATATCTCATCATGGAGGGGTGTAAATAGCATATTAACCAGCGAATTTTATCACGCGTATCACACACTTTGTGGGGTCCCTTTGGTTGCCTCGTAAAACCCTCCGAATGCCCCGTTTCATTCACACCGAATCTCCGAAAAATTTCCAACAGTAAAAAGAACCAACAACAATAAGGTAGCCTCATTCCTCTTCTATCTCTCTCTCTCTCTCTCTCTCTCTCTTTGAGCTAACTCTCAATAATCAGTGTTTAACACCACAAAACCGAACGAGTTATCGCAGTGGTTAATTGACTTGTTTATACCACAGATTTTTACCTCTAGGTCTAGAAAAGAGGCATCTAATTACCACTAAGGTAAGTCACTTTTTTTTTAATTACCATTAAGGTAAGTCACTCTTTTTGGGGTTTAGGTTTAGGGTGTACTTTTCTAGTATAGGGTTTTAGTGGTTTAGGCACTTTCATAGGGTGCCCTAGGTTTTAGATTTAGACACTTTCACAGGGTACCTTAGGGTTTAGGTTTAGGGTGCACTTTCCTATTATAGGTTTTTAGTGGTTGAGACACTTTCATAGGGTACCATAGGGTTTAGGTTTTGGCACTTTCATAGGGTACCCTAAGATTTATGCACTTTGATACAGTTTGGGGAGTTGAGGAGAGAGAAATTGTGCTCATGTGGAGTGGGTAGAGGGAGAGAGAGACGGGTTGTGTAGACTGTACCTACACATGCATTACCAATTGTACTTGGATGTCAATTGTTAGACCGGGCTGTACTGGCTCGTAATTCCCCCTTTGTACCACTCTAATGTCGTAGGGGTTGATTGACTTTCCCATTTAGCAAAGAATCATACTTTACCCCCTAAATTTTATACTGATATACACTATATCGCATTAATGTAAAATACTAAAATAGTTAAAAAAATATTTATAACAATGTTATAATTATTTATACATAATGATATATTTATTTTATTAATTTATATATAATAAATATCTCACTGTTATTTTATTAATTTATATATAATAAATATCTCACGGTCTAGTTCGGTTAATCCACGGTTGCAAAATGAAAATCCGTGGAACGAATTGCGAGTCACGGTTTTCTAATTTTTGAATACATGTCCGGACTATTAATTCACGGTTCCAATCCAAAATGGACGCATCAATTCTTTTCAGAACTGTTTCACGGTTCATCAGATTTTTTATGCAGCCCTACTTAATTTCCAAGTTGAACCTGAGCTGGACTGCTGGAAGTGCAAATAGTCTGGTCCCATGCCAGTTGCAGTCCCTTGGCGTCAACATATTTCACAAATCACAAATTCAAGGTTTAACTCTAATTGAGCTTCTCTCACTCTCCCAAGTCCTTACATAACGTCCTCCTGATGCTAATGCTAATGCCGCCAACCCATACATTAACCTTACACAAACTCAACTACATGCCTAAAGTTTCTCATACAAACATAATACTTTTACGATATCCAGAATAAGCAGTGCTATAGACACAAATATGATTTGAAACCATTTGATGCAAATGAGCCTGAGACGATGCACATTGATTCCATGCTCATCAGACATATCTATATCTGAAGCATTTTCGTTTAGAATTTGTTGGGTGGGACTAGCAAGAAAGTGAGTTGTATTGGTTTAAAAAAAGAAAAGTAAGCTCAGTTTGATACATAGGTAAAGAAAAAAAATAAATAAAAGAAAGGAAAAAAGAAGGAAAGATTGAGGAAGAGGAATATTTTTTATTTTCCTTTCTTTTCGTAGGTATCAAACAGAGCCTAAGGTGATGATTTGGAACCAAACATTAATTAATAGTGACGTGTGAATCATACCCAAACTGAACCTGGTCTGGACATTTCAGTTGACAGAATTTTGACTAGATATATATTTCTTACATTATAAGGAACTTATGCAAATATTATAAGTGCCCAATTTTTCACCATGCAATTACGTATATTGCAAGTTTGAAACAACGCATTTATTTTTTTCTCAGAGTTTCACGTATCTATGATTTCCGTCTAATGCAAACATTCTTATCAATTAGAAAAAGGCCATTGTAACAATGTTTTGGATAACTTTCTTATGTATATAAAACTATGTTTATAGATCAATTATACACCCCAATTCTAGCCTCAAAAGCAATTAGGATTGCACCGTATAAACTGAATTTGTCCTAGGTGTGTCCATTATGCCTCCTTGGCCGGACACAGTACTACTATTTCCGGCCAAGAGGAAGATGTTCTTGTGTTCGGACGAAATTGAGGTCACTAATTTGGCAGGAGCCACCGACATCAAGAAAAGAAAAGTATTGAGTCATACTACTTTCGTAAATCCGCCTGCACCATATTTTGAAACATTTTTTTACTACACAATTCATCAACTATTTTAGTTGCACTATTTCTTTTGATTACCATCGCCACCCTCGTCACCTATCGATATCTAGTACCTACCATCTTGATAAATCAGTTTTTTTTTTTTTTTTAAAATCATTTGTTATTCCTAATCTATTTCGTAGCCGTGGAGGGGAATAGAACTCAATACCGGGATGTAGTACTGTGGGGCATTCAAGAGCTCTATCGCATGAGCTAGCCACCACTTGCATCTTGATAGATCATTCTAATCGAATCCTTTTGTAGTTATAATCAAATAGTATTACATCTTAAGTTTCATGGTGTACGGA
The DNA here is from genome assembly GCA_020921065.1 of Vaccinium darrowii. Taxonomy (NCBI): domain Eukaryota; kingdom Viridiplantae; phylum Streptophyta; class Magnoliopsida; order Ericales; family Ericaceae; genus Vaccinium; species Vaccinium darrowii. The sequence continues at coordinate 4,891,153 of CM037155.1, forward strand.
CCCCAGTGATTACAAAAATAAAATTTAATGCGTTTTGTGGGTTCATAGATATACACTAAACTTCCTATCCAAATTCTTAAAATTCATACTTCGTCCACACCTATGATCCCGATCGAATTTCGACGATCTGAACCGTCCAATGTGTTTAAAAGGTATTTTAAGAGTCCCCGCGTGAAATCAGCAAAAAAAAAATACCGGGAAGGGCTTGATCCGAGCAATTTTTCATAAAAAACTGTATATGTTCGTTTTTATGAAAAAACTGCTCGGATCAAGCCCTTCCCAGTATTTTTTTTGCTGTTTTCTCTCGGGGGCCATTAAAAACACGTTTACATTGAACGGTTCGGATCGTCGAGATTTGGTCCGGAACTAGGAGGTGTGGACAAAGTCCATAACTTAAGAGTGTGGATAGGAAGAGGACTGTGTGTGTATATATATATCATATCTTTTGCCGATGAAAAAAAAGAAAAGATAAGAAGAACAACATGCCAGGCAGTGGCCCAAATTTTAGGATGAAAGGAGAGTAAGAAGAGAGACAGAGAGAGATTCGAGGTTATATTTGATTGCTGGTTAATTAAGGAGAGATTTGAGGCAGTAACTGTCAATCATGTTCAGTGCGAGACAAACAAATTTGAGGATGTTTTGATGAAAGATGCAAATATATCCCGTTGAGAATTTTATAGTTATCTTGTTGTTCCTAATTAGTATTTTTAATTTTATAGTTATCTTGTCGTATGGTAATTCGTTTGAGAATTTTATAGTTATCATGATGTTCCTAGTTGTATTATTGTTTTCTAATGAATTTCATTACCAAAAAAAGGAAGAAGAGATGGGGATAGATAATACATATGAGTGTAACTTTTTGTCCTTTTGTTAGTTTTGTACCCTCTCCGTCCCAATTTGTTGGCCTTATTTGGATTTCAATACAATTTTTAAATTGTTAATATTTTTTAATGAGTATATTTTAGTACACACTAAATCTCACATTTGACTACCACATGTTTCATATAAAGTGGTTTGTAGGGGGTGTACCGTAGAATTTTTCTATACTTGATACTTAAATAAAATTTAATGTGAATATTGCGGGTCCCATGATTAGCTAGGGAGAGAGAGAGGAAGAAGAGAGAGCAATTTTGTTCACCCTCCTTAAAAGAGGGTGAACAAAACTCTCTTTCTTATTGGTTGAAACATTTGGGTCCCACAACAAAGTGATATCATGCTTACATCAAAGTGATGTCATACTTACCAAAAAGTGTATTGCAGAAATAAGCATGACATCATTTTGTGGTGGGATCCATACCAATTCAACCAATAAGAAGAATATGCGAGGCAGTTCCCTTAAATTTAGGATGAGAGGAGGGTGAGGGGAGGAAAAATTATTAGGTGGTATTGGGGCACCTGCGTCACGTGGCGTCTCAACACTCTTTTCTACTGCACATTTTTACGAAGTTCAGTATTAACTGGATTACTGTGAAGAATAATGTTGGAATACCATGTGGCACACCCCCAACACGAGTGCGATTTTGTTCACCCTCATGAAAGAGGGTGAACATTACCCTCTCTCTTATTGGTTGAAATTGTGTAGGTCTCATAATTTAAGAGACCATTTCATGTGAGGATAAAATCTTCTCATACAACCAATTGTCACGGGGCGGTCTTTGAAGCAATATTTTGCTCAAGAGACACCGCGTGTGGCTTCCTGCCAAGAATCTCTTTCTAGGCATGCCAAGCTCTCAACAATTCCAATGCAACCTGCTTAGCAATGTGATTCAACCCAACTATAAACAAGCAAGAATATAGCTAACAAGCTTAACGATAGTAAAGTAATTCAAAGAAGCAAATTTTATTGATCACTAGAAAATCAGTTACAAAGTAGATGACGACTAGAAAAACAAGCACAAGACACTCTATTTGACACGAACGGATAGGAAGAACACTATTTATCCAATACTATTTTTCACCTAATAACCTGTGAATTTATTCACTCATAAAGTCATACATATTCTTTCAACTATCCATTAATCCCAACTACTTAAACAGGGTCAGGTATGGAGGAACGAATCGGCCAACATCTTTCCAAGTTGAACCTGAGCTTGAGTGGTTAGGTGCACATAATCTGGTTCCAGTTGCAGCCCCTTGGCATCAACACATTTCACATTTGGTAGGTTTAATCCCAACTGAGCTTCTCTCACTTTCTCAATATTAAGTCCTTGTCCTGATGCTAATGCCACCTAAACATATCAACCAAATATAAAAATTAAAGGAAATTAATTGCTAACTGTTGTATAACAAATTTTTTTTGCACAAAATTCTCATACAAAATATAGAATTATAGATAGGAAAATGCTATAAACAATCTATTGAGTTGTCTTTAAGGTTCAATAAGTGTATTGAAATATACTAAAAGTGTATAAAAATGAAAGAATGATACACAAAATAATCATTCAATTCTGACTTTGGCAAGATTTGACCCGTTGATTTCTTGGTAATAATAATGGGAGACATCATATCTTTTTTATCTCACATGTCCATAATTTGGTTTCATATTTGAAACATCTTACGGGTTATAATTCGGAAATGAAACTATAACATTATTCTTAATGAAGTTGGGGTTTTTTTTTTTTTTTCAAAAAAGGGAGTTGTTTTAATGCTTTTTAATTGTTTTTGTCAAATAATGATTTTCTCCATTCAAGGCTTAAACCAAATGGGAACGAAACCAACAAACCAAGGTGTCCAAATATAAATAAAAAAGATACCCATAATGAAAGTCGTAAAAAAAAAGGGTATTGTCACAAGGAGCCAAACACAATTTGTGCACAAATCCAGATACAAATATGTACAAAATTGCGTGATACAGTACTTATGCTCTGCAAATAGATGAGGAACCCACCACTTTTTCACATGCATTAAACGGTGCTAAATAGTAAAATTAAATACATTTACATCTGGATCTATACGCATAAATTTGCGCATGCATGTGTCATGCATGGCTCTTGAAAAAATACCCATGGCTTATCAAGAATGTATTTACCTGAATAATTGGAAGCATTGGAGAATTCAAATCCGACCGCACATCCCCAAAAAACTTCTCCAATCTCCCCTTATACAACTCCGCATCTTCTGAACTCGCTGTATCAGCCTCCCCTTGATACCACAGCATTGCCTTGATCTTCCCTCCGCCTTGCACGGCGGCGCTAGCCCTCCTCACCAACTGGCTATATAAAAAACTCCCCCGACTCCACTGGCCAATCGCAGTCCCACCAATAGCACAAGGAACCAATCCCACCACGCCAAGACTTGGGTCTCGTGCCACCACCGAATTGGCAAATGCCATCCCGGGCCCCACCCCGACGGTTACGTAGTTATCGATGTCCTTGTGGAGGGGCTCGGTCGCGGGAACCCACGTGAGGGTTGAGGTGAGTCGGAGGATTTTTGGGTTGGGTCTACATTCAGGCGGGACGACACCATCCCAGATGTTGTTGATTACGCCTCCTCGTCCGGACATGTTGCTTTGTCCGGCGAGGATGACGATGCTGTTGGGTTGTGATGAGGTTGGGATTACTAGCTGGGCGTGAGCCAGAAGAGCCAAGAAAAGAAAAGTGAGCATAGCTTTCTTTGTGTGGCTTAAGAGTATCAATTGTGGGGATGGATATTGGGTAGTGAAATATACACTGGTTTCCCAATATATATACTCCTATATATGTTAGTGATTTAAACAACAATATCCAAAAAAGTTCGGATTTTTTTTTCCCGAGACTATAGGATATCAGTATGTTAGTGAGTTAGATTACTATAAAAGGCTGACTATCTCACCTTGAGGACTCAAATTGAAGGCGAAAAACCACTGAGTCAAACCGATAAACGATTGGTGGGTTTGAGGCGTCTACCTGTAATACATCTGACACAATAATTAGAATAGAAATTTATGTGACCAACTTTATATGTATAGATTTGGACACAAATGTATGCAGAACAGTCAAATACATGTAATATGGTTTTGTGGGCTTATTTGTATCAAACGACTTTTGACACTGTCTTTGTTTAAATATGTGTAAATAAATCTGTGCATGTAGCATTACTTCCTTCTTTTTAACTAAGATTTACTTTGAATACCCAAAAAAAGGGGTGACTATTTTAATTAAAAGTTTTGTCATTCGTTATGAGAAAATGTAAGATTAGAGTCTCTAGATTAGCTTGTCATTTGCAAACTCTGATTCATCTAGACCTAAAAAATAAAAATATATGAATTAGTAAATTCTAAAAAGTTCTTAAAAGTTCTCCCGATCCGAATTATTATTCTCATAAAATATTTCCATTTGAAAAAAAAAAGTTCAAAAAGATTATTTTTTGACTTATTAGTGTTCGAGTAGATTTTTTCTAATTTGGTCAGCTTACAAGTTCCATTTTACTATAAGGTTTCTTTCTCCGATTAAATTTCCCCAAATTTTCTCCCAATTTGTCCCCGGCAATCGTTCTTCCCTTTACTCTTCTCTATCCACAAATTAAACATAATGAATTGACTGATACCTGCCTTTTGGCATTATCTTCTTTTTTCTTTCTCTTCTTAACTTAATTTGGAGCTTGACTAGCCATGTTGATGTTGCTTTCTCCCTCCCTCTCTCTCATTGACACATCCAGGGCAAAAAATGAATTCTAAGAATTGTTCAGAAATGATGTTTTTTTTATTAATATAGAAATATATAAAGAATATAGAAATATATATAAAAAATTTATAGATTTTGAGTTTTGGACTTTGAAATTAAATCCTTCATTTTTTTATTTTCCTTTTTTTCATAATTTAAAATTTTGATTTTTATAATTCGGTTTCAATGGGGATGAATGGATGCTAATAATATATTTTCAAAATTTTATGTACAAAATAGAGCTTGTTACTATGTTTTTTTATGGATGTGTTCTTGGCTAGTGGCGGAGCCTGAGGCTAGGGTTTTCGGGCTAGTTTATACATCTTGACTATTCTCCTCCCCGGTCCGGTCAAAAGAAGGCCACTCACACCGGGACTAGAGGATTCATCAAGAGATTTCTCTCTTGCGGCCTAACCCCAAGAGGTTGCCAAGTTTCGAAGATATTAGGGTTTAAACTTGAAGTATTCATAATAAAATTTAAAATAAAAAAATCCCAAAACGACATTGGGGACTTGGCCCCCATAGCCAAGGTCTCCGTGTCCCTTTACTAGTTCCGTCTTTGCACACTATAGGATTTCCGAATTCCTTAGTTGTAGGTGAAAGCTTTTTGGCAAAAGAAAAGCAGATTTTGCCAGAAATGGGCACAATTTATATTCATTCTTTTTCACTTGTGGTCACTTGTGGGCAAGCTAATCATGTTCAGAATTGAAAGGTAGATAAAAATGATTGGCCAAATTGCTTGTCAGTGGGGATATATGGCAATTCGGCAGAGAGCCCATAACACTGTGTACGCCCGTTTAGTTGGTGAGAAAGGGAAGACGTAAATGAAAGTCTTTTATTTTTTGCATTTTTTAGTATGTTCATTAATTTAACAAGTAAATTACGAGAGGTACGTTTCTGACTTTTTCACTAGGATTAATATTCCTTCCATACTTGTCCTGCAAACAAAATACTCCTTCTGCTTCATTTTAATAGCCTGATTCGGCCTCCAATGCAATTTTATAAATTGTTAATAGTATTCAATATTTTATAATGAATTTTATGGAAAATATGGATTTTATATGATAGATCTCAATTAGGTCTATTGTACAAAGTTTTTAAATTATTTAAAAACATTGCAGATTGAAAGATAAGAACAATTTAAAAATTACATTGGAAACCGAACCGGACTATTAAAATGGAATGGAGGGAGTACTAGATTTCATAGGAATTTGTTTTACTCTAGTTTCTTTTACAATTAAACTACTCCCTTCCGTCCCAATTTAAATGCTCTCTACGGTTATGCGTGTTTTTTTAAAACTCTTATAATTTTCATTCTATAATGTATTTTATATGCAATATAGATTTTATCTGATAGATCTCAATTAGTTCTATTAGAAAAAAAAATTAAAAACTTTCGAAACCTTACCAATAAAAAAATATAGACGTTTGAAAATTGCACGAATATACATAGGAAGCATTTAAAATGGGACGGAGGGAGTATCATTTTTTAAATCTATCAAAAATTTCTTTTATCAAATTAATGCATAAAGAAAAACATTCTTTATTTCACTTCACTCCTTTTTTTTTTCACGATGATAATATTCTGCATCAATTTCTTGGACGATAAGGTAATGGAACAGAGCGCGGTCTTTTTTTTTTTTTTTTTACCTCCATACCCTTCTAAATTGTTTATCTTGGAGAGGTACTCGCAAAGAAAAATTTCTCTACAAAAAAATGAATGTGATTAACATTAATAGAAATGAACAAATCATCTTAAATACATAATTAAGTTGAAAGTAATTTTAACTATCCATTTTGTACAATGAAATATAGTATATTCTTATACCTGTCAATATCCGATCAAACTATTAATTTTTTTTTCACAGAGTGCTTAACTGAGAAAAATCCTAACAGCGTGTGCATCAAACTAGCAATACAAGCCTTTTAGCTAGGCAAAACTAGGAAATCAGTCCTCCAGTAGCTCAACAAACAACTAGGTAAAATACATATTGCTACTGTTCCTACCTTGATCTGCCTGGGTACTGTACAAGAGGGATCCATTCCTTAATTTCCATCTGAACCGTTCTATCCGTACCAACCAAATAGTACCGACCACGCACCGACGGAGCTGGGGATCCCCTTGTGGGTCCCAAACCGTCGATCCGATCCGTCCATTCATTCCAGAATTGAATTCCGAGTGGGTTCACGCGGAAATCACCTCACTCCTAAGTGCTCGATCCAAAACGGTCGATCCGAGCCGTCCATTCATTTCCGGTCACTCCTTACTTTAGACCATTTACTAGACCGCGGAGTGCCTTCACTAACGCCGCGAGTGCTACTTGTACAGGTCATCTTCTCAGGCGATCTCACTAGGATGTAGGTGAGGCCCAACCCCTTCTCTTACCCCTCTTCCCATTCCAGAAGGTCCAAAGAGGTTACGTTAGACAAGCTAACCCCACAGTATCAAACGACTTTTTTGACACAGTCTTTGTTTAAATATGTGTACATAAATCTGTATGGGTTGTATACTTGTATTACTTTCTTCTTTTCAACTAAGATTTACTTTGGATACCCAAAAAAAACGGGTGACTTTTTTCATTGAAAATTTTGTCATTCGTTATGAGAAAATGTAAGCGTAGTCTCTAGACTAGCTAGCTCGTCATTTGCAAACTCTGATTCTTCTAGACCAGAAAAATAAAAACATATGAACTAAATTCTAAAAAGTTCTCCTGATCCGAATTCTCATTTTTATAAAATATTTCCGTTTAAAAAAAAGAGTTCAAAAAAAATTATTTTTTGACTTATTAGTGTTTGAGTAGATATCTTTTAATTAATTGGTCCATTCATGTTCTTTTCCCTCTCTTGTCAAGACAGGTGAGATTAAGGACAAGGCTAAGCAATCGGCGACTCAGATTCGCCGATGAACATGGATGACTCAGATTTGTTTAGGGTGAGATGGAATCTGAGCCATTAATTGCTTGGATAGACGGGACAGTGAGTTGGGACAGGAAATTCGGGACAGCAGATCCACTAACATTTTATATGGTCTCTTTCTCCGATTAAATTCTCCCAATTTGTCCCCGGCAGCCGTTCTTCCCTCTATTCTTCTCTATCTACGAATTAAAGATAATTAATTGACTGATATCTGCCTTTTGCCATTATCTTCTGATCAAAAAAATTTAACTGATATCTACAAATCTCTCATCTTTGTGTGTGTGTGTGTGTGTTTTTTTTCTCTCTCTTCTTAACTTTGGAGCTTGCCTAGCCATGGTGATGTTGCTTTCTCCCTCCCTCCCTCTCTCTCGTTGATGCATCCGGGGCAGGGGGAAAATGAATTCTAAGAATTGTGCAGAAATGATGTTTTCTTTTTTTGTTTTTTTTTTTTACTTTCAGTTTTGGACTTAGCAAATTAAATACTTCATTTTTTTTATTTTCCATTTTTTCATAATTTAAATTTTTTATTTTTATAAATTGGTTTCAACAGGGATGAATGAATGCTAATAATATGTTTTCAACATTTATGTACAAAATAGAGCAGTACACTATGATTTTATATGGATATGTTCTCGGCCAACCAAAAGCAAAATCATGGCTTCTTCCCCTGAGATGACGAAGTTTTTTGGACCTGACACTTGAAGTCCTTTTAAAAGAACCCAAAATAAATGAATAAATATATATATATATATATATATATATATATATAGAGGCCCGATCTAGTCCGGGAGTCCCGGATCCGGGACTCCACCTTCCCGATATTTTTTTGACAATCTGAACCGTCCAATGTGTTCAAAAGGTGTTTTCAAGGTTCACGCCAGAAATCTTTAAAAAAAAATACCGGGAAGGGCTTGATCCAAGCAGTTTTTCGCAAAAACTAATGTACAGTTTTTGCGAAAAACTGCTTGGATCAAGCCCTTCCTGGTATTATTTTGTTTTGAAGATTTCTCGCGTGAATCCTTGAAAACACCTTTTGAACACATTAGACGGCTCGGATTTCCCAAAAATAATTTTTAAAAGCATCAAAACACCGAAAAACCCTCAATCCGGGATCCTTGACAGGATAATTCGTGTGTATATATATATATATATATATATATATATATATATATAGGTATAGGTATATCGAGGAAAAAGAAAAGAAAAGAAAAGGTTTGGCGAAATATGGCCTCAGTTGGGGGTACTTATCTCACCTGCGAGAAACTTTAAGTAAATCTAAACTATTAAAAATACATTTCAACGGCTCAAATCGCACACTACACTACATCTTAGGGCATTCACAGTAGGCTCTCTATATTTAACTCTTAAAATTAGCACATAAGCAAAAGTGGGATCCAATTTTGTTTGTTAAGGACTTGCTAATTTAGGAGCACTCCAATGGACTCTCTAAAATTGACTCCTAGACTATGTTCTAAGATTATTTATGGACACAAAAATGTAGATGGGTCCCCTATTCCCCCCTCCCTCTCCTCCTCTCTTTCTCTCTCTTCTCCTCACTCCCAACTTTCTTCTTAAATTTAACTAATATTGTTGTAGGAGCCATGTTAAGGAGCCATTCTTAGGACTATGAATGACCCATTGAAGACCATAATTGAGCAAATTAATTGTTAAATGTTAGGAATCTCACCTAAAAACTTTTTTAAGAGTCTACTGTGGAATGCCTAAGTGCATTCCTTAGGATCCCTGAATTGGAGGTGAAACCAGCTTTCTATTTGGCAAAAGAAAAGCAGATTTTGCCAGAAAGGGGCACAATCATATTCATTCCTTTTCACTTGTGGGTAAGCTAATCATGTTCAGAATACAAAGGTAGATAAAAATGATTGGCCAAATGCTCATGTGGGTGGGTATATATATGGCAATTTGGCGGAGCCCATAACACTGTGTACGCCTGTTTAGTTGCTGAGAAAGCGAAAAAGTAAGAGAAAGTCTTTTTTTTCTTTTGTTTGCATTTTTTAATATGTTCATTTGGCAAGTAAATTACGGGAGGTACGTTTCTAACTTTATTAGTAATATTCTTGCAAACCAGTCTTGCAAACAAAATATGATGTAGAACAAGTAGCGGCCCTGTAACGACCCTGATTTTCGTAAATAAAAATTTCGTTAAATAATTTAATTAATTATTTTTAATTTTCGGTTTATTGGATTATTTTTCTATTAAAATATTAATTTATTCTTTTTATTTGACTAAATAGAAATCTAGCCATACATATACACGTACGAGACCGAGTAACACATCAGTTACACTACCGTAGCACCCGGGGACCGTGTTTAATACCCGAAACCTACCCAACCACCACCATTACTTCGTTCAACCACCGATAGGACGCCATGGAGTTGTCATCTCCACACTTTGGAACTTGGTATATTGACCAAGCTAGAGAGAGAGAGAGAGAATAATCTAGAGAGAGAGAGCCACGGGAGAGAGAGAGAGAGAGAGAGAGATCGGTAGAGAGAGAGAGTGAGGTGTGTGTGTGTGTGCATGCAAGTACACTTGCACATGCATGGATTTAATGAAGTTCACTTGTGCAAGCAAGTGGAGGGTTAAGAAAAGATTCCTAAGCTAAGGTTTTATACCCAAAACTAGTTAAAACAAGCCTTGTTATTTTTGGAGTAACCTATACATACCCACACGATACATGCATTTGAGCACAATCTACACAACCTAGACTTAGTTATGCCTAAACTTGCACTCCAAGTCCCATGAAACATGGCTCCTTGTTTTAAGGAGGGAATATTCCCCCTATTTCTAGCCTATTAGGGCTACCCTCTAGCCATAACTCCATTCACATGCCCATTTGTGTATATTTGCTCCTAAAAACACCCCGTAACAAAGATAACCGTGCGAAAACCTACACAACGAGAGGCGTATTTTTCCCCCACTATGTTTCCCACGTTGGTAACCTTGTACATTCCCACAATTGCGTAGCTTGCAAGTTGATGGTACACTAGAACCTAGCCTAAACCTAGAAGTGCAAGTTGGAATTACTAGTGTACTTCCCATGTGCCAATTCAATGCACATATTTACTCCTTATACATGCATGGTTCGGCCAAACATAGTGTGTGTGTGTGCCGTGAGTTTCAAAGAGGGAGAGAGAGGTCTCATTTTGCTATAAATAGCATCCCTTTTGTTCATTTGGACCACCTTTACACTTTCCTTCTTTGTTTGTCTCCTATATTCCCAACAAAACCACTACATCTACCACCTTTTAGCCACCCTATTATAGTTCTAATTAGCTACTTACTAAGTTAATTAGTGAGTAAGCTAGGTAGATTAGAAGTTCTACGCCAACGGATTTGCTTTTCGGCTTCCGGTTTACACCCGGAAAACAAGGTAGTTTACTAAACTAATCTTCTAGCTAGTTATTCTAGAATCATTATGATGTTCTAATTAGTTTTCTAGAGTTGATTATGAAGCTTGATATGGGCTAATTAGTGTATGTATTAAGTTACTAAGTCTATTTCTTAGTGTTCAAGAAAGAGTACTTTATGTAGAAAGGTTAACAAGCATGATAATGAGGTTCTAATTAGAGTAGTTCTTCATGAAATTAGAAGTGGGATTAGTAAGATTAGAAGTGATTAGAAGGTAATTAGAAGATAATTAGTAGTTGATTAGAAGTGATTAGAAGTTAATTAGAAGATATGTATTTTTCTAGAAAAGATTCTATTATTATTATGATAATATTTCTTGGAAGTACTAATTAATTAGTGTTGATTAAATCATGGTTATTGATCAAATGATATTTTATAAGTAGAAAGATTAATCTTGTTTAGTGTAGGATTTGTTCTTACTAATAAGAAAGATCTATTATTTTATGTAATTTTTGTAAGATAGTGTGGTGATTTTTACTACTTAAAATGAAAAGAGAGATTTTAGAAAAAAATATTTTTGAAGAAATATTTTACTAAATAATTAGTGAGTATCTCATAGATTTTTGTGGAGAAAAAGAAGTGAATGGTTTATTTTAGAAAGAAAGTTGTGATTTTACTACGCATGAAAATATTGTTTTACACAAGTTTACTAGAGAGAAAGTTTTTCTAGAAATATTAAATGTATATTTTGGAGAAAAATATGTAAAGTTGAGTTAATGATTTGACAAGAAGTTTCAAGAGAAAAAAAAAAAAGAAGGTTGGTATATTTATTTTTAAGAGAGAGCAACTTAACTAATTATTTCTCTAGAAAGGAATAAAATAGTTTTGAAAAAAAGGGAGAAATGAGATTTTTGAGATGAGAAATGAAGTTTGGAGAAATTGGAAAATATTATTTTTGGAAGATTTAGTGTATTAAAGTGTATGATTTTATGAGAAATGATTTTCTTAGAAATATTATATGAAAGATTTCATGAGGAAAGATTTCTATTGGGAAATATTATATTTGAGGAAGTTAGTTGTATAAAAAAGTATGATTTTATGTGGAAAATGTTTTGGAGAAATATGAGTATTTTTGAAGAAAGATTATGGAATAATGCATGGGCATGATTTGAGCATGAGACATTGAGCACGTACACGCTACGTTATGACACGAGGTTTTTAATGATTTAAATCACGATTGGTGAGAAAATAGAGATGAGAATGAAACGAGTTTTGACATGAGAAATGGAAATTTTCGAGAAATGAAATGAGAATTTTCGGGAAATGAAATGAGATGTGATGTGATGAGATGATTGGTTGCCACCTCAAGTTCGCGGAGAGAACTTGGAGGAATGGTTTTGATGTGGTAGTGCAGCGAGAGCGCCACCTCCAGTTCGCGGAGAGAACTAGGATGTTTGGGCTAAGCGTACACAACACACGGTGAACAGACTTTGCAAACAGGCTGTTAAGTTCGGTGATGCAAAGCGGCCGGGATTGTGTCGTGTGAGTCGCGGGGAGAACGGACCGTGCAAACAGGCTGTTAAGTTCGGTGATGCACGATGACCGGGACCTCGAGCGGAAAGGTTGGTACCGTCAGCTGAGAGGAGGCTTAAACGAACCAATAACTTTCGAGTGGTGGGAGATGTATGAAATTTGAAGAAGAATGCTGAAAGAGGCACTATACGAGAAAATAATATTTTTGGAAAACTGTTGATAATTGAGTACGATTTTGAGGAAACGAATCGGAAACATGTTTTGAGAAAATGATACGTGACACTGGCTTGCGATACTGAAAGTGAAATACTGTTTTCTGCGCATGTTTACTCTGATCCGCATTGACACGCATGATGTATTGCATGGTTTATTGTTCACAAGTATGATATACTGTTTTTGAGCATATTGTTCTAGAATTGCTACTTAGAAGCTTAGCATAGTGAACTACTGGGCTTTGCTCACGGTGTTGCACTCGTGTAACCCTGGCATAATACCATGATGTTGCCTTTGCGACTCGGACGTATTATGTTAGATTATCCAGATGGACAGGAGCAATACTACGGGGACCAGTCCTATGGAGCAGGAAACGCTGCCGGAATGGGGAATGACCCGGCGCAGGGATAGAAGAAGACCTAGAACCACCCCGGTTATTATTTATATAGTGATTGAGGACATTATTATTTGTATTGAAGTTTAAGGATTAAACTTAATTATGGTTTGTAATAACATTTAACGTGCCCAAATCTTGGGGGCATTACAAGCCCAACTATATAATAAGTTGGACCGATCGAAGCCTTGGAGGTCTAAACAACTTTTAATTGAAAATTGTCAATTTCAACAATTTATTGACGAGCCCGGAATCGGTCCAAACTTCGTAGGCTGAAGCAGAATCACGACACGGTCATGACTCACCACCTTAAGTTTGTGACTGATAATGGATGTTGGCCAGATTCCTTCATTAGGCCTTCAATTTAGTTATTTGCTATTTTATGAAATATTTAGAATACAAATTACTCTTAGCATATAATTCCGTTTTTATTTATTTCTTTTGGGAAAGTCTTGGAATTGTTTCTAGTTTTTAATTTTGGGAGTTTCCCAATATCCGAGATATCTTATTTTTTAGTAGTATTTGCTAGGGTTTGCCAGGGTTGCCTTATAAAAGGGTATGCAATCTCTTTATTTCAGTAACTTTTATTCAATAACAATTTTGAGTTAAATTTCTTTCTTCTTGTGGATTCAAGAACTCTCGTGGATTCGAGACCTATCTTAGTTTGGAATAGTACGCTAACTATTCTCTTGTAAATTCCGCTACGTCAAAATACTAGATTTTGCAGCAATTTGTTTTAGGTAATTGATTTTCACATCCCCAAATTGACATCCACCCTTCTTTGTTTTGTCTTTTAAATTCACTAAAAGACAACAAAAAAAAGGGTGTCAATATCAATTTTGGGGTGTGAAAATCACTCCCCTTTTTTTACTCTAGTTTCCTTTACAATTGAACTATCTTTTTTTTTTATTTTAAATCTATCACATATGTTTTTTAACAAATGAATGCACAAAGAAAAACATAACTACAAAAAATTCTCGATTTTGTTACGAGAACTTTTGTCACTATATGTTATTTTTTTGTCACAACAAAATTATGGTGATTTGAAATATTTTTGTCGCCCTTTTGTCACAACAAGCCCGTATTAATAAGTTGTGATAAAATCGATCCCAAACTCGTCACAAGAAACCAAAAACTATGATAAAAAGTTTCAATAGTAGTGACAAAATATTTTGTCACAATGTGTAGCTCTTTTGTTGCCATTAGGCTAAGGTTTGTCGCGATAAAAAATTTAACATAATACAATGTGGCCTAGCTAGATCTTTATCTGATCATTATCCAATGTTATTGATGGAAGATGATAAAGTCTGGGGCCTAACCTTTTAGGTTCTTCAATGCTTGGCTTGAAAACAAGGAATGTATCAAGGTGATGAAAAATGCTTGGCTGATCAACCAGAACCACAAATGGGTTACCATGAAAGTCTGTATGAAGCTGAAAGAGACTCTAAAAATATGAGCAAAGGAAGTGTTTGGTAACACCCAAAAAAGACTAATAAATGAAGTAGAGCTGGAATTGCACAATTTGGATATCCAAGCAAATGAGGGAAATAGTTCAAAAAGTGAGATAGCACTCAGAAAAGCCCCCAAAGAAGAAATGTGGAGATTAAGCAGATCAATTGAAAGAATGTGGTTACAAAAATCTAGAGTATATTGGCAACTACTGGTGGACAAAAACACAAACACCTTTATTTGGTTTGTATTTTTGAAAGTTTTTCAAAGACAATTTTCACCTACTTTTCTTCTCTCTCTACTCATTACTTCTCTCTCCAATTATTACTCACATTTCTCTTTCTAGTCATTACCTCTCCCTCCGATCATTACTCTCATTCCTCGCTTTATCATTACTCTCATTTCTCTCTCCATTTATTACCCCTCTCTTCAATCATTATCCCAAAAACCATTTCGAAAAACCAACCCAAACACTATCTCAAAAATATATCTCCAAATTTTTTTTGTAAAACTGACAACCAACCAAAAACAGTAAATTTACACATCATGGCCTCTGCCAGGCAATGAAAGAACATGATAAAATTATCATCAATGAATGGGATTCTTACTGAGGACCCTAACTAAATCAAGCTAGCAGCCTTCAATCATTTCTAAACTCTCTATGTGGAGTCATTGGAAGTTTGGCCTCTAATTGGAGACAGTTTTGGGGGATCCATTGATGTTGAAATGGGCAACCAACTTACAGCAAAATTCTCAGAAGAGGAAGTCTGGACTATTATCAAATCCTGTGATGGTAATAAAGCACCTGGACCTGATGAGTTCAATATGCTTAGCATCAAGAAATGTTGGGGATTCATGA
>CM037155.1:4907537-4974755 GCA_020921065.1 Vaccinium darrowii
AATGTTAGAATTATTATTCGGGATAAAGTTTACATTCAAGAAAGTCATCCGACACTTAAAATTAAAAGGAATTACATTTAAAACAACTAGGAAAAGAATCTAGGCACAACCCGTTACGAATGATGAACAGACATACAGTAGCAAAATAGGAGAATTTTCTTTACCAACTGTAAAAAAGGATCGAAAATGAGTTCGGCAATAGTACAAGTCTAATATCAAAGGAAAAAGTAACTCTATGGGTGGATTAGTTTCGAATTGAAGATACCATTGAAGAACTTCCAACAGAGAAAACCACCAAGCCCAGGTAAGAGGAAAGGGAGCTAGTTCGTGGTTCTCAGCCCAAACAAGCCCAGTCCAATGTCACAGGCCTCTGGATCCAGACTTAAACGGCATTAAAGTGTTGTTGGGCTGAACCTTCTCAATGTACCCTGAGAACTAAAAGGGATATTATGTTCCCACTGCTTATCCGTTCAGTCATAGCGGTTTATATGCCGGAAAGTTGGACAAGACGGAATCATTCCGGTTTATCTCCAAAACGGCATGTGTACCAGTCGGTACTGACCGGTAAAGAATGGTATTCACTCCCTTGGTTCAGTTATTAATTTTTATTTCGGTTTAACTCATACGGTATTTTTGTCCCACAGTTAGTTGAGAGCCTCACTAGTGAAGATATGATTGTTATAAGGAAAGAGAGCCCCTCCAATCCCATTCCTGATGTGTTAACCCCACGGGTTTGGCCTGATTGTAAAGACTTGAAACTTCGGGAGTCGCTCCATCGTAAGATTTCAAGTTTAAAATCTTTGAAGTTCTATCGACTCTTTTTGGGTAAGTCCAGACAGAGTTTTGATCAGCTTTAAATACAACCCCGCTAGTGGACGATGTTATTGGCCCGGACATCTGATTATAAAAAAATGCAAGGAGCTTGTTTCAATTTGATATTTTCCTTACCCACAAGTATGGTGGCATTTGGCGATTGGAGTAGGAACTATTGGAGGAAAACCAAGTGGCAAGTGCCAAAAACATCTCTCTCAATGGTAGATGAGAGATGACAACAAAAATTTGGCTTTTCACATGCCAAACAAAACATCTCTCTCTCTCTCTCTCTCTCTCTCTCTCTCTCTCTCTCTCATCACCTTCTATCCATCTATCTAACTTTAAAGGCGGAGCAAGTGCCAAAACAGCCTGGCTGCTACCGAACAACAGGCCCATTGTCCATCCACCCAAAATCTTTTCTTTGATTGACATGCCAAGTCTAACTACGATACAAACCAAGTAATAATTGTTGGGTCACATATTTCGATCACAACAAAGGGTTGAAATGACGGGACTTGGGGTTTTGGTTGTGATCTAAGTTACTTTTTTTTGTTTTGTTTTGGTGCAACGGAA
Organism: Vaccinium darrowii; assembly: GCA_020921065.1. Taxonomy (NCBI): domain Eukaryota; kingdom Viridiplantae; phylum Streptophyta; class Magnoliopsida; order Ericales; family Ericaceae; genus Vaccinium; species Vaccinium darrowii. Next base: position 4,908,924 of record CM037155.1, read on the forward strand.
GGTGTAATCTAAGTTACTGCATCTCTGTAATGATCTTAATTGTGGGTCTTCCAAAATTTTGATTTGGGATTGAAATCGTTCATTTTTTTTTTTGGAATGTTGAGCATATTATGGGTACAAAAAATTAGGATTATCGAAGATTGGTAGACATACAATTGACACAAATTTGTTTTACAATGTACTCTCTAATGATATTGGCCATTTATATAAATGGTATCCGACCACATAGCTACAAATATCCAATTAATTCGATTCTTTACATTTCCAACAAAATGTATGGTTCACAATTGAGGTCATTATATGATGTAGTATTTTGGGTCACTACGACAAGATTGGAGCCAGTTTGCTGGAAACTGGATAAGGCACTTTCTTTGGCTTGGTAATTTGCGAAGACGAAGTATGGGCTGATAGATATGCTCATAGCCTCATACATGCTATCCCCGAAGGGACAGCACGTCCTCGCCTCAAATCTTCTAATTGGGTATTTTTTAATTTTTTATTATGTACGACCCAAACCTCGGGGGGAGCTGGCACAACCCACACCAGCCACGGCTCCTCACTTAGCACAAGTACTCACCCTACGGGGAATCAAACACCTGACCAAATGGACTACTCCTAAAGTCAGGCACTCGTCCTAACCGCTGGGTAACCCCTGGATATGTAATTGGGTACTAGTTGGGTACTATTTGGACACAATTTTACTTTAAATTATGAACATTAAGTATATTCTACCCATTCCTTCTTTGTTGCAGATTAGTAGACTGAAGGAATGTAACAAATTTATCAACATCAAAAATCAAGAGCTCTTGTATAGTTGTATTCCACTCTATAGCGTTGGAGTGTGGCATCCCGCATCTGACCCATTGATCTTTGCTATTATTTCCTCTGTCCCAATTTTATAGTCCTTTTTGGGAGTTCGTGCCACTTTTCAAAGTGTTATATCTTATAATCTATAATGTTTTAGGTGATTTTGAAAACTTTGTTTATTAGATTAAATTAAGATCTATCAAACAAGATCTATATTGTATATAAAATATATTATCGATTGAAAGATAAAATTAATTTTTTATCCGGTTAGAATGGAACGATGGACTATAAAATTGGGACGGAGGGTTTGGATTTTTATCTGAAACGGATAGCTCAGGTCTACAAGGGCTAAGATGAAATCAAAACTATTAATTGCGTGATGAACAATTCGAATGTTGTACTATAGAATTTTCAGTTTCCTTTGACTCACCAATGAACATAAAAATTTGCTAGACTCCATCAATTAGATAGCGTGGTGGACGACTTGATTGCCGCAGTACGGTGTTTCAGTGTCCCAAAAGAACTTTTGACTCAGCGAAGAACATAAAAAATTGCTAAAAAAATAGTAGTATCAATTAGATTTTGATTTGGAATAACCCACTATTTCCGTGCGGAAATAAAAAAAAAAAAAAAAAAAAAAAACAACAACAACAACAACAAATACAGGTAACCAAAATTACCAATTATTACAATATGCATTTTACAGCATTAGTGGAATATCAAAACACTAATCCATAGTTAGGATACAGATCATAGTTAGGATACAGATCAAATTAAAAATACAACTCCAATAAAACCATAATCCTGCTAGGAGTATATATTTTTTTTGTACATAAATCGTACAAAATAATTGATTTGGGACTGTTTCGGGTCCCACATGGATGATCGGCATCGCTTATGTTTTTCAAAATAATGTTTAGTGTACTCGTAAAAAGTCAACTCAATCGGATTTTAGTAAATTGTTCTATCGTTTTATCCAGTTTTTTATTCTAAACCAAAAATTGGATAAACGGATGGAGTATTACCAATATCTGGTTGAGCTTATTATTTTTAGGGGCACCACTAAACATTATTTTGAAAAATATGAACGATTCCAATCATCCGTGTGGGATCCCAAATAGTCCCAAATCAATTGATTTGTAAGATTTATGTAAAAAAAAAAAAAAAAAGCTTCTATATGCATATGGTTATCGAAAAATTAAAAACCCAAATAAAAAACAAGATCTCAAAGTCCTTTGCCTCGATTACTGAAATTCATCTTCTCGTAGTACCTAATGGACAGAAGCGACAAGGACAGATGAACCTCGTCCTTTCCCCACCGCGTCTTACCGCCGCCACCGCCACCACCACCACCGGCTGCAGATTTAGCCGGAACCACCGCCGTCGGAGAAAGACAAGGCCAAGTCGAATTTGAACTCGACGGTTTGGAGAGGGGCAAGAGGTACAGCGAATGGAGGCGACGAAATCCACCTAGAGCGAGGACCACGGAACGCAGCTGTTGCTTGCCGCACCCGATATTCGCCAAGTGCCTCGTACAGATCAGCTCCCACAGCCGCTCGTCCTGAGCCGTCCGATGCCACTGCTTGTTCACACACGATGCCGTGGCGAGCGATCGCGCGTCCACGTGTTTCAGCACCTCGTGCAGTAAGTTCTCGTCTGTCAGCACCAACGCCGGCGCCGTCTCGGCCTCTTCTTCTAGCTTGATCTTCTTCGTCTCCTTACCGCTACCATCGTCAGCTTCAATCGGCCGTTTCATGGCCGGTAACTTCCGCTTTTTCGCTACAGAGAGATCTCAATTGAAGATCTTCTCATTTACTACGTGTTTTGCATAACACGATTTATAGACGCGTGGGCTTGTGGTGTATGCATGTGTAGAGAGAGAAAGAGAGGAGAGAGAGAGGAATTTGCGATGGAAGTTCGTTGGATTCGTCTGTATGCAGGGGTAGGAATTGGGTGGAGACGGAAGGTATGGGTAGCCACCTGCTTTTGAGTGTTTTACGATGAAGACAAAAGTAGAAAATTTGAATGCCCTCCGGTGACTTTATCTGGGTATGACCAACTTGCCCCTCGTCAACTCTCTGTATTTACGGTGTACATTTGACTTTTTTGTTGGTATGTTTTGGTTCGTTATGTTGGCTTTTTCCATTGTTTGGAATTTAGGGCCAGGCATCGGGTCGGATCGGGTCAATTCAAAATCGGGTCGGGTCGATTCAAAATCGGGTCAATACGTGTCAAACCGAAAAAGACTTATTTATTTAAATGCGTCAAAATCTCAACCCTATCCTGACCTGAAATTACTGGTGTCCACCCGAAGACTACACGATTACATAATACCCGTGTCATTTTCGTGTCAGGTTCGAGTTGGAACAACATGAATTGACATGTCTGGAGCAGGTTAACCATGTCATTTTCGGGTTGGATTGGGGTAAACATGTCGATACGAACAGATAAACAGGTTAGCAGTGCCATTTTCAGGTTATGCGGGTTGAACAAGAACCCGACTTGTTTAGCAATCGTGTTTCCAGTTCGTGTTATATAAATGTTTTGTGGCAGAAATAGTCAACTTAACCAGCTAATTTCGTGTCATGTCATGTAATAAATTTCCACCCGCAGTTTGGATGGAATCTCTCTCTCTCTCTCTCTCTCTCTCTCTCACACAAGACTCCAATGTCAACAAAAGAAAAAACAAAACAAAAAGCAAAAAATCACATGGACTCATGAGCTTGCTGGTGTGTCTTTATTATGAGTTGTGTCCCGAGCTTGAAAATATGATCTAAACCTTTCACTTTTTATAAGCTAAAGCGTACAATAGCCCCCATAAAAAGTCAAGTCCATAGGACATCGTTATCTTACTGATCGATTCAAAATAAGCTAGATGTGAATTGAAATTGTATTGGTTGTTCATTTACCGAAGAAAAGCATGTTAGTTACTTTAGTTGCCGACTCCCATTTGCCCTGATTGGATCATGAAGAAATAAATCCTTTACCTTTTGCCCGCTAGCTCGACCAACGTTCGTTTCCTTCTATTTGAATGTCCTCTTTTTCCAAACCCTTCTACCTGCCCCGACCGTGGTGCACCGACCACGTACCGATGGCATCGGGGACGCTAAAAAATGGGGGTGATTTTGAATCGAGTTCATACAGCAGTCCAATTGCCTCGATTCCCGCATAGACCCACTCTAAATTCGATTTTGAGAAAGATGAACGGATCGGATCGACCGGTTGGGACCCACAATGGCATCCCGACGCCGTCGGTACGTGATCGGTGCAAAAGGAATTATAGTCTTTTTCCTGTCATATGTTAGCAAAGTATGACAACAAACGGACGAGGGAGACGACATGGGTACAAAATTAGGATTAAAAATGATTTTCGCACTTTGTTTTGTTATAGTAACATGCTTTCTCTTTTGTTTATACCTTGTTGATTTTACTTAGTCTAGGTGAGGTGAACGAATCTGGCATTAGGGCAATGGGATTGCACGAAGTCGATCAGTGATGGTGCTCCTTTTGTTTTGTTTTTTTGTTTTTGTTTTTTCTTTGTTTTTTTTTTTTTTTTTTGAAAATTTCAAATGTTCTCATTTAAAGCCTGAAGGTAGAAAGATTACATCACAAGGTGCAGGAATGAACCAAAACTACTAGCATCTAACATAAGCACGACCAGTGGTGAAGCCAGGATTGAGAATCCCGGGGGGCCGAGTTCAGGGGCGGCTCTAAGATTTTCATCTAGCGCTGACAAAAATATGCAGCGTATTTATGATGAAAAGCTTTCTGCAAAGAAATCGCCTAATTCCCTTCAATTTTTTAGTGTTTCCATATTGAACCTAATGTCAAGCAACCATTATCCTTATATGTTTATTATATATGGACTCAGGCTAAGCTTGTTTTGTTTTGTTGGGGGTATAATAATTTGGTTCAAATTTTGTTGGAAACAATTCTTTTAATTTCACGAGTAACCCAATGCTGATAATAGCAAAGAAAATTTAATTTATATAGAAATTTTAATGTTTTCCAGTGTATTTTTTAGCAAGCACCTGCTCTATGGTCCCTTCACCCCTGAGCACAGCTACAAAAGCACTATATATCAGGCTGACCAATTCTAGATGCACCTACCGAGGCACACTGACACTACGTGTAGGCATAGAATCCTGTCGAGATCTAGTAGTAGAGAATCCTAACAAAAAACCTAGCTCAAGCCTAAGCATAAAGAACAGATACCATCTGAAAACACTCCACGCAGGGAGGTAATACAACATCCAAGCAAGGTAAACAATCACCAAAACGGGGCAAAACCTAAAAACAACTGAACAAAAACTGAAAATAAAAATAGAACCTTGACCGTAAAGATACTGCCCACCGCCGCCGCGCCAGATCTAGCGACTTATTATTCGTTGGAGGGGCAGCCCTTTCTTTCTTCAAATCTTCGCACGATCGAATCCCGGTGGAGGCGGAGAGAGGACGAGGAGGGGGAGGTGGGTGAAGGCGGAGATGTGGAGGGGTCGGCAGAGATTGTGCTCCTTTTGTTTAGGTCTGTAACTTTTGAGGAAAAAAAGGGGACAAATATCAGAGGTCGTAATATTATGTATATTCTTCCTTTGATAAGACAACAATATCAAGAGGATAGTCGTATTATGATACCGCATGGAGAAGACTGGAGTTATATTCAATCTCTGCTGCTATTTTATCTTAATTCAAAAAAATGAATAAAATAGTAGAAAAAAAAAATATTTGCAGGAAGAAATATCGCGTGGGAATGATTATGGAAAGATCCGTGAAAATAATTGAACGTAGTGGTAGAGTCAAGATTTTAATTCTAATGTGGTATGTAAAATAAATATACTTATTAGTACCAAAATAAGTACACTAGTTTTAAGGTTAATTACTTATAATAAGAGCATCCTATAAGAGTTAACAAACCCACTTAAAAGCTAAATATGGAGAGGAAACACCTCAAAACATGAAAAAATAAGACTTAACAAATATTTAGCAAATTTGTAAAATTTGTAGTTTTGCTACAGTACCGCACCAAATTTGGTGCGGTACTGTTTACGCACTTCTCCTTTTTTTATTGTTTCTTCCGGTTACCTTTTTCCTCGGTAGGCGCGTCCAGAAGAGAGAGACGAAGGGGAACAGACGTGGGGGTGGGGGTCATTGCCTCGTGGCAAACTGGGTGTGGGGGAAAGAGTACAACTCGGTAGAAAAAGTAGAGTTTTGCAGCTGAGAAAAGTACAACTCGGTGGGAGTAAAGAGAAGTTTTTTTTTTTTATTAGACTTGAGGGGAGTAGTTTAATAGAGTAAAATTTGGATAGAGAGTCTGATTTTAGAAATTTTTGGATAGTGACTTGCTAAATTTATAAAATGTGTTTTTAAAGTTAAATTTGGTGCTCCTGATAAAGATGCCCTAATACCATAAATACATCGACATATTTTATATTGGAAAAAGTACAAGTGTTTTGAAGTTAGCTACTACTAATACTTCAAAAGTACACATTTCTTTAGGTTAATCACTAGTCATGGCCCGTGCCGCTCCTCTTTGTTGGCTCCGTCTCTGATTGGACGAGAGTAACAATGTTTCGAAAAAGGCAACAAAAAAGAAGAAGAAAAGTTAACAAACGAACAAAGAGGAGCGTTTGGGACTTTCTGTCTTTTTCTTATTGTTATCTTCAACCACATAAAAATATCAAATAAAATCCGGTAATTCCTTCCGCACCGACCCAAATGCACCGACGGCGTCGCTGACGCCGTTGTGGGTCCTAACCGGTCTATCCGAGCCATTCATTGTTCTCCGAATCGAATTCCGAGTGGGCCGCGCGGGAATCGAGGCAATCTGACGGTTGTATGAGCTCGATCCAAAATCACCCCATTTCATCCAAATTTTTTTGAATGAAATGGGGTGATTTTGGATCGAGCTCATACAGCCGTCTGATTGCCTCGATTCCCACGCGAGGCCCACTCGGAATTCGATTTTGAAAAGGATGAACGGCTCGGATCGATCGGTTGGGGCCCAAAACAGCGTCTGCGACTCCGTCGGTGCACCGTCGGTGCACCATGGTCTGTGCACGTAGCAGCGTTCAATAAAATCTGCTACTCCTTACAACAAGAAAATTCTGGCCATTATCATCCTTGACAGGGATGGAGCCAGAGGGGGAGAAAACTTCTAGTATTAGATAGAAAAATAAAAAATTTCCCATGAATCATATAGCCTCGCCCCTGCAAAGTATTTTTTAAAAAAAAATTCGCCCCTGCGTAATGAGATTCTTGGCTCCGTCCCTGTTCCTTGACCTCATGTGGATTGTGGGTGGTGGTGTTTCTCGTAAACCCATCGTCAAGGGTTCGAGGCTTGGTAGCGAAGAAAATTCTGGCCTACCTGCATCAACGATACCGTGAACAAAACAGAATGATGTTAAAAAAAACAAAAACAAAACAAGCATGGTTGACCTTTCTTTTATCATCTTCCGACGATTTCTTATTCATTCAAACAAAAAAGAACTGGGGTTTTCATTTTTTAAATTTCGTAAGTGGATATTACGGTCAGCTTATATATATATCTCGACTATTTAAATCGATTTTTTTAATTTTTTTTTTGTTTACAACAACTTATAAACCACGTTTATCCATTGAAAAGGGAAACAAAGAAGAAAGAAGGGAAAATGCTAACTCTTCTTCCTCCTCTGTTTGGTTCTTAGTAGGAAATGAAAGGGGAAAAAAAGGTCTAAAAGAAGATAGGACCTTGTTTTCTTATCTTTTTCTCTCTAAAACCAAACATGAGAACTTATTTTTCGTCACATTTTCCTTTCTTTTTCCTTACAAAATCAAGCAAAGAAAAATATGTGACCGTTCTATAATTTTAGGCCACTATGAAAAGTCATATTGTTTTCAGACAAAAGCGTAAATTGCTTTTGTGTGTAGCCATATTATAAGAAATCTTGATTAATTTTTGTTTCAATTGGGTTGAAAAGATTATAAAAACTTGATTTTTTTTTTCATTTAAGATCGTAGGGACTTTTTTTATTGAACTAAAATTATGAGACAGGGGAAACCATCTAATTTCTATCCTTTATGTTCCATTTCTTTCAATGCACACATTTTGGATTCTAGATTTGGGCCTTGTCCAACGACTCTGACCCATTTAGATCCCCTACATATCCATTGGTCTCACTTAAAGACCGATCTTTTCTTCATCAAAACCTTCTGTTTGGTAGTTAGGGAAAAGAAAATAAAATAAAAGAGAGGAAAAAAGATGGAAAGATTGAAGAAAGTTAAGAGGGAAATTTTTAGTTAAAATAATTTAGTTTACTTATTTTTCTTCTCCTTTTCCTCTCAACCCAAACAAAGGAAGAGAATTTTTTTTTTTTTTGTATTTTCCTTTCCTTTTCTTTATTTTCTTTGGGTTCCAAACAAAAAGCCTTTGTATTTTCAAAAAAAGAAAAAGAAAAGAAAAGAGAACCCAAATGAAACGGTTCGAACAGGGATCGCCTCCGAATCCTGGGGAGGCGCTATGCGGTAGGTGTTGTGCGCCATGTCATGCGGCAAAACTATGTCGTTTTGCTCATTTTCTTTGTACATCCAAGGGCCCTGTTTTGGAGAGTTAATTTTGGGGTTCAATTTTAGGGGATTTAGGCTTTTTGGAGTAGGTTATAGTGGGTTTAGCCACTTGGATTTAGGTACTTCGGGTTTAGGTACTTTGGGTTTAGGCACTTTGTAGTGGTTGTTTCTTCCTCCAAACAAGGCCCATAGAAACTTTGGAGGTGTGCACAAAAATCAAGCAAAATGACGTAGTTTTACTGCAAAACACGGTGCACAACACCTAGGGCATAGCACCCACCCCGGATCGATTTCCTCCTGTTGCCTTGCAATGTGCAACCATGGAAGCAATCAATTAGGCTTTGTTTGGAACTTGTAAAAAATGAGAGAAAGAAAAAGAAAATAAAGAAGAAGAAAAGTGTGAGGAAACTAAAGAGAAAATTTTATTATTCTCAACACTCTATTTACTCATTTTCTCTTGTTTTCCTCTCAAACCAAACAAACGAGAGGAAATTTTTTAAACTTTCCCTTTTTTTCATTTTTTTTAAACTTCCAATTTCATAGGATACGCGGATTAGAGAGGAAAGCCTTCGCATGATTTTGTCCCAAAACTAGCGTGTGTTTGGAATGTGGTTAGTAACCACCTAAAACAAAATCATGCGAAACACAGGGTGGCTATCTCATGCGGTAGAGCTTTTGGATGCTCTACACTGTATCCCAGGATCGAGTCTCATTTTCCCGTCCCCCATTGTAATAAATTATGAATGACAAATGACAAAAAAGAAAAAAAAGAAAAAAGAAACAAAGGGTGATTCCTATATTACGGGGATGGTTCCAACGCGTCCTGACCTGCAGGAAGCTCCTATAGGTGATCGATCCAACAATACACTAACGCGCACAAACACAAGTAAATCGAAATCACAAGCACACAAGCAAAAACAAAGAGATTTACAGGATTTGGCCTCAATGGCTACCTCCATGGGAGATGTTTTCACTAGGATGAACAAGATATTTACAAAACACTCTCACACTCAACTCTTTCTAGTTCACTCACCCTTTCCTCTTCTCACTCTCTAAATGTTTTCTTTTCTAGCTCTTTTCACACAAAGTACATACACATTTTTACATTTCTATCTCTCTAAAATACCTTTTACAATATGCAAGAAAACAACACAACACATGGACCGACTTTGACACACATAGGGGACCTACGTAATAGCTCCGGCTACCTTGGCTACAAGAAATCTTTATCAAGTTCAATTTTTTTTAGGTGTTAGTATTAATTGTGGAACCAATTAATTCGAAACTTTATCCTAAATTTTAATATTGATCAAGTTGTAAAATTAATCGAAATTCCCTCAAGCTGATCCCGTGCTCCGACCATCGTAATCTATAAAATAGATAATGGCCATTATTTCCCTACTAAGGGCAGGTCCAGTGGTTTGAGAATGTCACGAGTCATTTTCATTTTTTTATTTAAAATTGCAAAAAAAAGTGCCGTTTCCCCATCCATAAATTAATGGCTACACTCATTTTTCCTCCATTTGCACAAAAAATGGTCCCAGTCAGTTATGCCACATCACCAAATCAACTCCCAAATCCTTCCCACCCTTTTTCTTCCCAGAAAAATCTATGTGTGTTTGTGTATGTGTGTGAGAGAGAGAGAGATCTGATACGATTTTTCTTTTGGTTCGTGTTTTGAAGGAGACCAGCAGTAAAGGCCAAAGGGGATAATGAGTGATGAGATTTTTGTGGGCTGAATAATTGTAAGCTCCATAAGCCGAGCACCCTTTTGGTTGGCATGTTCATGACCAAAACCCAAGTTTGATAGTATCCCTATTTATTGAGTTATAGTTCTTTTTTCTTAATTTTTAGAGTGTCTGTTTTAGGATTGTGGAAATGAATCGCTTTAACTGTACTGTGTTTGAGTGCGGTAGTTTTTTAGTTAACATGGATTGAATGCGTTGAAAAAGATGTCATAAGTTACATGCGTATTTTAAGAATTTTCAGCAGATGGTTTAGCTCAAGAATTTATAGTCTGTCTGTGAAAATTTTGATTGATTTTGCTGAATATTTTTCTCGAGCAAAACATCCATAAAAAATGACTGAATTTAGGAGCAACAAGTTACTAGGTCATTTTGAGAGAACACAGTAGCCGCACTTTGTTCCCTGCACTCCTACTCATCATTAAAAAACTAGTGGTGGCAAGGGTTCATGTATCTTGAAGATTTTTGAAGGTCCATAAACTTATTGTGCTGAAGATTCATCTTCGAGAGGTTTCTTTGATTTGCATCTTGGAGTCCAGATAAGATCCATGTATCACTGAGTGGTAAATATATCTCCAAGAGATTTCGATATTGTTTTCTTTCAACCTATATGAGAAAAGCCCTAAGGAGGATTCCTAGGCAATAAAAGTCCTTCGATGAATTCTGGGAGGCAAACAGAAGGCTTGTGTATTCAAGGCAGCGGCAGTCAAACGCACTGTTTGTGGATTCAGTAAGTAGATCTTAGGCTCGACTGTGAGGATTCTAATCGTAAGTATATATTATATCCGGGCATTGTTGGCCTTTGGTGTATGCTTTCGCTTGTTTTATCTGGGCACTTTAGGCCCTCAGGTGTATTGGGCTTTGCCCTTTGGTGTTTCTTTTTTTCCAACTTTTGGTTGGAATCCCTCTCCCCTAATAAATTTTCTATTGCCGATCAAAAAAAAAGTATATATTGATTATAATGTTTTTTATTCCATCCTGTGGTTTTTTACCCATTTAGGATTTTTTTCATGTATATCTTGGTGTTCTACGATTGTTTGCTTTCCGTTGTGTAATTGATTGATATTATTAATTGTCAGATATTCTATTAGGGTTCATAAATAGCAAACTATAAACCTAGGCAAACTAGGATTTTTCAATAATACAAGTTTTAATGATGTAGGTAAGATCTTATGCATATCACATTCATGCTGGCCCTAGAACAATTGTAAAATGAACTCGTAGGATGCAAAGTGCCCTTTCGACATGCTTCTTGCATCCTTGCAAATATTCGTCTCTTCTGTTTTTGCAGTTGAGATATTGTTTGATAGTTGCCCATTTCAGGTAAATACTATCAGTACGGTAATATCCCATGTTGTATTGGTGGCCAATGATGGCGTAGTTGGCCGTAGGGGCACAACCAACAACAAGGTCATTAAAAAGATGAGATTGGTCAAGAACATGGATATCATTGAATGTTCAAGACATGCCAAAGAAAGCATACCATATCCACAAATTATACGAGGCGATAGCTTCAACTATAATGGGTAGTTTGTCCGCACGTCTAGGATAATTCTCCCAATACCAGTGCGTGCCGTCCAAACTGCCTAGCATTCCACAGAATCAACGTCTTCCATAACCTTTTAGGAGCCTGGCAACATTTGCTTCATTTGGCGATTCTAATTATTATCCTTAGAAAATGTGCATAACATAATATTTATAGAGCTTCAAGTGTTCTGCTTTGACCAATACAGAGGTACTCATCCAGAGCATCAGCGGGCATGCGTATGTAAGAATCCTAAGAGTTCCAGTTATCTTTTATTTATTAGAAAAACCCACAACGCTAGTGGCATCATTTTTCTAGATGAAGTAATTGTCATGTTGTTGGACTTAAGTCAAGATATTAAGAAACAAAGGACAATTCATACAGAAACACATACGAAAGAGGTACACCAACCATGTGGAATCATCAACAAAGTAATCCTTCATTAATTGCTCGTGCTGCTGACTCTATTTCGACGGTAGTGTTGCCTGCCACTAGTTGAACCAACATGCTTAGATTGTTGGTCATTTTGTTGCACATCATTTGGGTCACCGTCGTCTCATCTTCATTCGATGAGGATGAAGATTTGAAATTTCTTCTATGAGAATAATTTTTTTTAACTTGTTCATTGTGGTAAATAAGAGAATTATGACAGTATATTGACCTACTGGTTACTTTGGAATTTTTTATTTATGGAGATGAACGTCCAATAGTAGCTAGAAGGTTAAACGGTAGACGAAGAAGGGTAGATGGAGAATGATAGTTGATGAATAATAGTTTTTCCTTTTTTATTTTAAATGAATGGAAGTTGACAAAAGGATTCAGGAGAATAATTGAAAAAAGTGGCACTGAAAATGGCAATGCATCAATTTTTTGCTAAATAACACTATTCATGACTATATTTTGAGAATGGCTTATGCTGGACTGACACAACCATTGAATCTGCCCTAAAAGTTCATCATCATTACACAAGCATAGTCCAACGTTCAATATGAAAAGAAAAAGTCCATTGTTGTAAGCACAAACAATATATAAATGAACTATTTTGAATTTACAAGTCCACTTTATGGGAGCAATTACTCACCAACGGTCTAAATAGTAAAATTGTTTATTATTTTTTCTATTTGATCATAATCACTTGATTGTTTCTTTTTTTTTTTTTTTTTTTTTGAGCTGTACTAACAGTAAGAAAATCCAATAAAACTACACACATAGATGACCATGATATAAAATGGAATATTTTTTAATTGAGACATCAAAAGAAGAAAAAAAAATGATAACTCTAAATATACTACTAGTCTATGTTAATCACACAATCACAAATCACTCATTTTCTCATGTAACCTTGTCATAGTACTGTTAGTTAGAAAAAATGTTTCCAAAGAAGAATAATTTTCAAATGAAAATATGGACATTTATTATTTCACTTTACAGACTAGATGGCGGGTTTGCGGGCGGTTGGATTATGGGCGGGTCGATCTTGAATAATTATTTCAGAGCCTCGCCCAAATACTATTCGGACTGCGCTAGCTTGCTCGCTTGACCGGCTCGGGTGGGGCTAAAGCCTGATGGGCCAGGTAGGCTTTGCGTGAGCTTTGGGCTCGCCGGCCAAATGAACCGGTAATTTCCTTCTGCACAGATGAGGGAGGACCGACCACATACCGACGGCGTCCTTTTTAAATGAAATGGGGGGTGATTTTGGATAGAGCTCATAAAGCCGTTCGATTGCCTCGATTCCCTCGGGGCCCACTCGGAATTCAATTTTGAGAAGGATAAACGGCTTGGATTGATCGTTTGGGACCTACAACAGCGTCTCCGACGCCGTCGGTACGTGGTCAGTAACTGCATAAGATTACAGTTTGAACAGCATTTATTGTGCCACAGATCCTCTTGTGTTGCTGGCACCCTCTCATTGGTCATGCTATTCTAGTACTCTTCTTGGAAAATAGACCTAAAATGGAGAACGCGTTAATAAACACCCCAAAAAGCTACGGGCACCGACTACAACCCGACACATGTGCATATATTATACCTTGACAAGTGTACGTGCATATATTCTACGTCGTGTGGGGTTCACTGTGGGGTCTCACATAAACCGTCCACTCATTTCATTAATTTAAAGACATTTTTTCAAGTTCATGTGCAAATAAAAATTCTCAGTTGAATATTTGCAAGTGCTTGATCTAATTTTTCAAATTTCATTTCAAAATTAGGATTCTAAATTTTGAATGACAAAATTAATATTAAATCAAGTTCTTATAAGTATACAATTGGGCTATTTTTTTGGCGGGTGACTTTAAAAAAATATTTTAAAATTAACATACGTCTTACTTCATTTGTGTGCGACCTTTTAGTGAATTCCATACACCATATACGTATAATCCGACGCTTATGGGTCGGTACACGTAGAATGTGAAACCAAATGGGATGAATATGAAAGCAATACGCGGTGAAAGGGAACCCAAAAAGAATCACACCAAAGACAAAGCCATACTTTTATAGTCTAATAAGTTCTGTTTTTCAACAGAATTTCAGTTGACAACCGAGTGAACACACTGCAGTGTCTCACGCAATGTTTGGTTTTATTGATGCAAGGTGTCTCGGGATAGTTTGCTTGCGTTTCATATTTTTGGCCGCTCATATTTCCGGAATAGAATAAATATTTGATTACTGAGACCAAAATACTTATTAATTTGGAACTTGATGTAATCACTTGCAATTCAAGCTAAGGAACTTTATTCATGAGACGATATTTAATAATCTTACAAGAGTTAATTAGTCACAAAACTAAGATCTGTTGGTTGGACGGGTCTTGAAATATCGTTCAAAATGATGATGGCCGACATACATATATGTATGGTTTTTACACATTTGAGATAAAAACTAGTACTATGGTCCTAGTAGAATTTTCAAATGTAAGTTGGACAGTTGCCAGTGCTCATCCGCCCCTTGATGTTATCGTGTTTGTGGGTGATTTTCACCACTTCAATAGTCATTTGTATATTTTAGTATGGTCTCTTAATTTTGTTCTTCATTTGATTTTAGCCCTAACTTTATCTAACAAGTGAGTAACGTGATCCCAAGATGAGTTCGGTGAACTTGGTTGTACATTTTTGGGTCCGTACTTGGCGCTCAATGGTTGAGATCTGCTCGGACCTAAACACATTTGCACTGTCCATTATCGAGCAGATTTGCGTCATCAATCGTCGTACACAAACGACCCGGCCCAGACGAACACGCATGCTGTCCCTAAGGGACATCACGCACCCCTGTCCCATTTTTGGTGCTATCTTCATTTATTTCAATTTAGTACCCTTAAAATAAGCAAATGTTTGACATATGGGCATGTACTCTAGGGTATAAAGTCAAATTCAACCAGCACAAAAAAAAATTCCCAAAGTAAAACCTCACCAACTTTGGTCTCATTCCTCCACAATTTCGTCACACTATAGGGCTGAAAAGCCCAACATGGGTCCCAATCCCAAAAGTTCTACACCGTCCTCGCACAAAATCCGCCATATAAATTTGAGTCTCCATATATCATTTCTCATGCACATAAATTTTCATAAATCAGTTCTCATCCTGGTACCGAAACTACACTCAGATCGGCCGGTAATCCCATTGAGAAAGAAGATCTCATCGACTTCGCCGATGAAGAGTCACCGTATCGTGTTTGTGGTCGTATTCCTGCTACTGGGAACTCAGATCCTCGATGTCCATTGCCGAGCTCTTCAAGTACAAAAAACCACGAAAACTGCAGAACAACTCGAGGGAGACGAATCAATGGCTATGGCTAAACGGGATGTCTCCTCCAAAAACTCTCTTAGTCGTCGTTCTTCTTCGGTCGGGGGCTTCGCTTTCAAATTGACTTCTGGGCCAAGCAAAAAAGGCCCTGGGCATTAACAGACAACTCAACCCTACACAAATTCTCTCCCTTTTGTCTCTGTTTTTTCTTTCATTCCTTAATTTTGTAGCCTTAGTATTTGAATTTTCGCTACCTTTTAGTTTCTGTAACACAGAGGTGCATTCAATGGGGGATAATCTTGTACTGTATTGGATCAAATTGGTATAGAAAAAGGTTGATTAATTAACAACTTTTCATTTGAAGTTAGTTTCCTCTATATTCTGCACATAATACATAATCTTTGATACTTATATTGGAAGTGTATGAACCGAACGGAAAACGCAATTCTTCAATTTCGCAATGCATTTGCATCGTTCGGGTCTCAAGATTCTGACGTGATGTTATATATGACCGAAAATAGACTAAAACACCGGTACAAGCAAAATCGGTTACTGATGATTTGAGGGGCTCTCATAAATGAAATCTTTCTGGTGCAGAAACAATAAACATCGGTGTATTGAAATTGAAAAGAATATATGCCAGAATACACGAGGACACATTTTAACCCTTCAATGTTGACAAGGACAATTTGGTCCATCCCCGGCCATTCGCTAACTAATTAGTTAGGAAAATAGGGATTGAGTGGCAAAATTAGTTGAAATTTATGTATCTGGACACCTAATTTACAGAAGTCACCTCTCTGTTGACTTTATAAAATTTCCTAACAAGTTTCTTTGAAAAGCATTTAAAATTTAATTAGTTATTTATCATGAACTTTTTCTATCGAAAGTTGAAACTACGAAAAGGTTTCTCATAGATTCCCAAAACCGCGCTATTCAAAGTCAATTGGCTTATTGGCCTCTTTTTTGTAGCTTCCCTTCATTTGATATTTGATCTACAATTTCCCCCAGTTTGAGCCGCGAATTTACTCAAAATTCTATTGGAGAACCACGTAAAATTTCAATTTCATTGCATTCTACAATTTTCCCCAGTTTGAGCTGCGAATTTACTCAACATTCTGTTGGAGTACCACGTTTTCGTTTCTTTGCATTCTACATTTCCGTTCTTGAATATCTTTGCACGTTTTGTGTTTGTTAGCCTGGCCCCAAACTCCCAACAGCATTCAGAGAGCATTCATGGAACTCGCGTCCTCAAACCTCACACATCATATTTTACAGTAATTTCGAGAATTCTATGTAAAGCAACTTCGTTATTTTTGTTTTCCCAGAACCACCCTCTCTCTTTCAGAACAGTGGTCAATAAGTTTTCTTTCATAGTAGTTAGTAGTTACGTATGTTAGACAAAAGTACGCATTTTAAAATACTATAAAATCGATTCCTTCATATCTCTTGGTTGGACGGGTGTTGAAATATCGTTCAAAATGATGATGGGCAGTATACATGTACGGTTTTTTTTTACGTATTTCAGATAAAAACTAGTAAGTTGGAATAATTGTCGGTGCTCATCCGCCCCTCGATGTTATCTTCATTTATTTCAATTCAGTACCCTTAAAATACGACTTATGGGCATGTACTCATAGATATAAAGTCAAATTCAAACAGCCCAAGAAAACATTCCCAAAGTAAAACCTCACCAACTTTGGTCTCATTCCTCCAAAATTTGGCCACACAACATGGGTCCCAATCACAAAAGTTATACATCGTCCGCGCACAAAATCCACCCTATAAATTCGTGTCTCCATATATCATTTCTCATGCACATATAGTCATATATTTTCATAAATCAGTACTCAACTTGGTACCGACACTATAATCCGATCGGCCGGTAATTCCCATTGAGAAAGAAGATCTCATCGATTTCACCGATGAAGAGCCAGCGTTTCGTGTTTGTGGTCGTATTACTGCTACTCGCAACTCAGTTCCTCGATGTCCATTGCCGAGCTCTTCAAGAACAAAAAACCACGAAAACTGCAGAACAACCTGAGGGAGACGAATCAATGGCTATGGCAAAACCGGATGTCTCTTCCCAAAACTCAAGTAGTCGTCGTTCTTCCTCGGTTGGGGGCTTCGCTTTTAAATTGGCTTCTGGGCCAAGCAAAAAAGGCCCTGGGAATTAACAGACAACTCAACTCTATACAAATTCTCTCCCTTTTGTCTCTGTTTTTTATTTCATTCCTTAATTTTGTAGCTTTTTATTTTTTTATTTTTTTATATATAAGCGGAGGATGTCCGGACTAGCTATTTGAATTTTGTAGCTTTACTATTTGAATTTTCACTACCTTTTAGTTTCTGTAACACAGAGGTGCATTCAATTGCTCTTGGATTGTCACCCCTTTCTTTCGTTTTCCTTCCTTGAAAATGGGGGATAATATTGTAATGTATTAGACCAAATTGGTACAGAATAAGGTTGATTCATTAACAACTTCTCATTTGAAGTTATTTTTCCTCTAAAGTCTGCACATAATACATAATCTTTGATTGGAAGTGTATTGACTCTTACTGGAAATGTACTTCCTCAATTTCGCAATGGATTTGCGTTGTTCGGGTCTCAAGATTCTGACACGATGATATATATGGCTGAAAATACACTGAAACACCGGTACAAGCAAAATCGGGTACCAAAGATTTGAGGGGCTCTCATATATGAAATCATTCTCGTGCAGAAACAAGAAACATCAGTATATTGAAATTGAAAAGAACATATGCTAGAACACACGAGGACACACATTTCAACCATCCAATGTTGACAAGGACAATTTGATCCATTCCCGGCCATTCACTAACTAATTAGTTAGAAAAATAGGCCTATATGGGGATTGAGTCGCAAAATTAGTCGAAATTTGTGTAAGCTGATCTCGACACTTAATTACTCCATCCGTTCCTAAACAAGAGTCCCACTTTCTCTCTCTTACTATTGTTCAAATAAAAAATAAAGTACTTCCGTATATTATTTCTTGAATTTTTTCGCACCAAATTAAAGTACTCGACAAAAAAATTCAAAAAATGATACACGGAAGTACTTCATCTTTTGGTTTGAAAACTGACACGACTTTTCGTAGTGGACTCTTAATTTGGAGTGGAGGGAGTATAAAAAAAAAAAAAAATCTTGATTGTATAGTTGTATGTCAACTCTCTTGGGATTTCCTGCAAACTTATTGGAAAATGAGGATGAAATTCTCTTGATATGAAACCGAAACAACTTAGAAATTTTACTCCAATTCATAAGAACCTTGCCAAAACCTCTTAGGAAAAATTCCCAAAACCTTCTAGGAAAAATTGGAGAACAGCTGTCTTGTTAAGTCATCTCTCTGTTTTTTTATTTTTTTTTGAACTAAAGTCACCTCTCTGTTGACTTTATATAATTTCGTCACAAGTTGCATTCATTTACAATTACATTAGCTTATAATAAACTTTTTTCTATCGAAAGTCAAAAATACGAAAAGGTTTTTCAGAAATTCCCACAACCGCGCTATTCAAATTCAATTCACATCTTTTTTTACTATATTTTCTTGGTGTGAATCGTCGATTTACTCAACATTTTGCTGGGGAACCACGTAAATTTTTCGTGTCTTTGCGTCCTAGATTTCCGTTCTTGATTATCTTTGCACATTATGTGTTTGTCAGTCTAGCCAAATTCCCAACAACATTCGGAGAGCATACATGGAACTCGAGTACTCAAACCTCACACATCGTATTTTGCATAAGTTTGGAATTCTGTCCAAAAGAACTTTGTTTGATTTGTTTTTCTGGAACTACCCCCATCTCAGCACGGTCCTAAATAAGTTCTTTCAAATTATTATTTTCATTTCTCTTTCTATTCAAAAACCTCCGCAAAAACCTAAACCAAACAAACTAAGTTCTTGTGCAAAAAGGGACTACAATTCCTCTATTAAATCCCTCCCACTTTTAGCATGAGCTCGGCTGTGGCATTTCCCGGTGTTGCACAATACCTGAGGCCCCGTTTGATACGAGGTTTCGTTTTGAGGGGACTGGTAATGAGATGGGATTAGGATTGGAATTGGTTATAAGGTGGGATTATTAATGAGGAGACAAATCATTTCCCATGTTTGTTTTTACACAGATTAGATCATGGGATTGTTAATAACATGTTTGTTTTGTCTAGGATAGGATTAGATCATGGGGTTTGGTGGTTTGCACAGGAGAGAAATCCTTCAATCCCAATCCCGTTGTTAACAATACCAAGTACCCCCAGGTATTACGAATCCGGCCAATTTGGGGGATTGGCATGCCCATGGGACTATTAGTCATTGCCTTATTTCTCAAACCAAACATAGTATTAGAGGTCCCACCTCCTCATTAGTCCAATCCCACCCTCCAAGAGGCTTATCAAACATTGCCTCAAGGTTTTAGCTTTTGGTATGGCAGGGCCTGTTCCAACTGCTAAGCCCTAGTTTTCCAAAAGATTTTAGCACCTGGGCCTTAGTCAATCTCGTCGTCTCCAACCCTCTTCTGCTCAAGGCTTCGAATCAGTGCTCCCAACGCCAACATCATGACTCGCTTGGCCAAATTGGTCCCAAGACAAGCCTGCTGCCCGCTTGCCTTACCCGAATGGAATTAATTTATACCCTTCTCTTTCTCCCACTTCAAATCTTCCAAGCATGATTTTCGATGAGTCCGTCCACAGTTCAGGATGCCTACGTAGGGCATCGACTATTTACAAGGAAAAGAACATTGTAATAACCGTGGGAAAATATTTTTTTCCTGTCCTCCTTTTTTTTTACAAAATATTTTGGAATGTATTTTGTTGGCAAGTTTGTGCTGAATGCTTTAGGCATGGCAGGCTTGTACCAAGTCAAAATGCTCCCAACGTCAATGCCAACGTCGACGCTTACTTGGCAAAATTTGTCCTAGGACAAACCCACTTTGTTGGAACTTGTGGCTCATATGGAGAGGTACCAAGGAGTTCTAATGAAATGCCAGATGCGGTACGGAATTATTAGGGTTGGAATAGAGTAGGGCTATATATACTCTCTATTGTAAAAACCCTAGCTGATTTTGATCATACAGACTCGCTCTCACTCCCGTGGAGGTACCCGATCTTGGGGAACCACGTAAATTCCTGTGTTGATTCTTTACTATTTTCATATTTGTTATTGTGTGCGTGTGGTGATTATTCTACCGCACCTACTTGACTCGAATGTAATTAGTTTATATCCCTCTCTTTCTCCCACTTCAAATCTTTTTTTCTTTTTTTTTTTCTTGAAATGGCAAAATTATTCAATATTTAGAGACACTTGACAATGGGTACACCGAGTTGGGGAAAGGGAAGGGAAATTCAACCAAATGTTGAAAGAAAAAGAGAAAGACCACAAAAGAAAACCCCTAAAACAACCGGTAAACCTAAGGGTACAGAAGCATTCTGTACAGAAAATGTACAGAGCAGTTGGGGGACCCACTTTTGGGTCCCACACGGAAGATCCGAACCGTTCATTCATCTTAGAATAATTTTCCAAGGGGCCCCGCGAGAAATCAGCTTGATCCGAAGTTCGTGAGTGGTTGATCCAAAATCCCATCGTTTCATTCACAACGATGGGATTTTGGATCAACCACTCACGAACTTCGGATCAAGCTGATTTCTCGCGGGGCCCCTTGGAAAATTATTCTAAGATGAATGAACGGTTCGGATCTTCTGTGTGGGACCCAAAAGTGGGTCCCCCAGCTGCTCTGTACATTTTCTGTACATAGGCGTTTGTACGCCTAGCACTGTCCTAAAACAACCGCCATCGATTTGACAGCCTTGGCCTCACCCCCAAATATCGGATAAGTAGTGAACCACGTCATGCCGCCATCGCAGCCATCATTGTCGACAAGAGATCACGTCATGGCACCACCGCAACCCCAGGCAATAAGGTCGACATTGAACAGAAACGCAGAGAGCCCAGCACTAATCAAACCCGATCAAAACAAAACACCCAAACATAATAGTTGCGCCCAAACATTGCCAAATCGAAATCCCGAGGTGACCATAACATCACCTTCATGAAATGACAACCTAACCGTAAAAACCAATTCAAACCAACAACAGTCGTACGTCATTGTTGCCCTCACCAGCCTTCGAAAGTCATCAACAGACTCCAAACAATGCAGATCTAAGCAAGGGTTGAAAACAAAACAAAAGAAATAAAAAATGAGAGAGAGAGAGAGAGAGAGAGAGAGAGAGAGATAGAGAGAGAGAGAGAGAGAGAGAGAGAGAGAGAGAGAGAGAGAACACAAGCTTAGAGAATAGCAAGGCTTCAATAATAACCTACACGCCTACCATTTGATGGTTAATTGATGCTCTGATTGTGACATGCGTCTTGCGGCATGAGAAATTAATGAGAGTTTCAATATTGTGTAGAGTGTTAAATGAAGTATTGTTTAAATAACGATAACTGTTTGGTTCTCATATAAGGCGCGGGGTGAGTGCGGGAGCACGAGTGTGAAAAAGTCTTCCAAAATAAGAAACCCCAAGTATTAAGATCATTTGAAGGATTACGTGACTAAGGGTTCAAGTTGCACACTAGCAAAATAACAAACCTTAAGGGGTAGCTCAAGTGGTAATAAGGATGGGCTGTTAATCATGACATCTTCGAAACCCGGTAGCCTCTTGGAGCCAGGCCACGATAGAGAAATCTCTTATGAATCTTCTAGTCCCGGCGGGCGGCGTGGATACCTGCCTTTGACTGACTGGGGAGGAGAATAGTCGAGGTGTGCGTAAGCTAGCCTGAACACCCTTTACTTAAAAAAAAAAAAAAACTAAATACATAGGAAAGCTCAGTGTGAGCACGTGCCCACACTAGTCTCAAGGTGGCTCCACCATTAGGCGCCGCTCCTCCACCACCTAGTGGAAATTTACCCTAGCTGTAGTAAGGAAATGAGAGAGAGAGAGAGAGAGAGAGAGAGAGAGAGAGAGAGTTTTTCCTCCCATTTCAAATCTTTATGGCATGATTTTCGTTGAATCCGTCCACAGTTTAGGATTTCTTCGTATTATGTATGCATTGACTAGTAACAAAGAGAGGAAGATTGGGCAATATATGAGTAAGGTGGTGAGGACCTTTTAGGGCTATGGGAGGCTTGTTTAGGGCGATGACGAAAGCAGCTAGGATCGACAATGACAGTGGTGTGTGGAAGGAGATGTCTTATGAGGTCACCGGATGACGAAGGTGGCCAAAGGAGGATGATAGGCAGTATTGGAGAGGTGAGGTTCACGGGTTTCATGATGCTGGTTTTAGGGGACCTTAGGCTATGGGATGCCGGAAGGGGTATGACCGGAGGTTAGCTCGTTTGTATTCGACGAGAAAAGGGCATTGGTGTGAGCTTGATGCGAAGCTATGATAGACAAAGAGTGGCACTATATTGGTGTAAGCGGAGCTATGGCGGATGAACATCGGTGTAGTTGGGCTATGGACTATGGAGATATCCTAAATGTTATTAAGTGATCACCCATTACATACCCAAGTAATGTGTTCCTTCACATTGATCACCCATTGTATTCCTTAACATCCTCCCTCACATGCAGCTGCATTTGAGATCTATCATTATGTAACCTCTTTTTTTTTTTCCCTAGTCTGTCATCATTGGATGTAGACTATGAATCTTATAAAATGTGGGGCAGGATGGACCCTAGATGATACCATGTGGAAATTTATGTCTAACGCAAAATCAGTTACCAAGGAGTGGAGAAGTCTTAAATGTTATTAATGATCACTGAATGTGGGATTGTATTCCTTAACAGAGAACATGCGTGAAAGAAGGCAAAACTTTTGTTTTTTGCACTTTGGGTGCCGCTGAGAATTAATAATTTGTTTAGATGATCTTGGTGCAATTTTTCAATGAAAAACCCAGAGATCTTGTAATCCAAAAACCACCTATGCAATCTGATGTGTGAACTACAATACGTGGCTGCATTCGAACTCCTAACATGAGAGCTCCAAACTCCGATAACCTCATGTCCTCTACTATTAACGGGGAGAGGCGGAGATAGAAGGTGCGACGATCGGTGGGAGGCAGTGGAAGACGGTGGTGGAGAAAACGGAGTCTAGAAGGAGAAAAAGTGGAAGTGTGATGAAAGGTGGAATCCACAAGGAGGGAAGGTGATGTAGAACAAGTAACGGTCCAATTCTAATTCTATGATCAATTGGACCAGTAGAAGCCTCGGGGTTCCAAATAGCTTTTAATTGAAGATTGCCAAATTCGGCAATTTATTGACGAGTCCGGAATCGGCCCTAACTTGGCGGGCTGAAGCAGAATTGTGTTGCGGTCTTGACTCACCGCCCTAAGTTTGTGAATGATGGTGGATTTTAGCCTAATTGCTTTGTTTAGGCCTTCAATTGGACGTTTTTGCTATTTTATAAATTATTTAGATTTTCAATTACTCTTAGCGCATAAATTCTGCTTTTGTTTATCTAATTGGGAAAGTCTTTTTTTTCTTTCTAGTTATAAATTTTAGTAGTTTCCCTAAATTCCGGGATACTTTGATTTTTAGTAGTATTTCCCTATAATATGGCTTGTAATCTCTTTCATTTAGTATTTTTAATCAATAAACAAGTTTTGAAAATTTTCTCTCTTTTTCTTGTGGATTCAAGAACATCTTATCGATTCAAGAACTTATCTCCTTTGGACAAGTACGCTAACTAATCTCTCGTGAATTTCGTTGCGCCAGAAGAAGGGGAGAAAACAAGAAACCACGGTCTCACTAGCGAAATAAATCCCACCAGAGTACGGAGGACTAAATTGTGTACTTTAAACATGCAAAGTCACTATTGTCAAGTATCGCTTATAACGAGATTCAATGAAACTATAAAAGTAAAAACTTACATTATAAAAAGTGCACAATAAATTAATGTAAATGTTTACAAATCAAAAAGAGTATCCATTAAAGCTTTACGAGGCCGAAATACGACCTGCAGCAACTTTTCCTTCTCCTCACCCTTTTCCCAATCAAAGCACTGAATCAGAGTTCCCAATGCCAATGCCATAAGCCTTATGGCCAAACTTTCCCCAGGGCAAGCCCTTCTACCAGACCCAAACGGAACAAATTTAAACCCTACTCTTTCCCCCTCCACACTATCGAACCGCTCCGGTTTGAATATGGTCGGGTCAGCCCACAAACTTGGGTCATTGTGCAAAGCCCAAGTGTTCACAATTAACGTGGTCCCACAAGGGACATTAAAACCTCCTACAACACACTCTCTCGATGATTCGTGTATAGGGATCAATGGGATTGTGGGACCCAATCGGAGCGTCTCGTTTATTATGCAACGAAGGTATTTGCATCTAGAGAGATCACCGTCGTCCATTAGTCGAAATTGTCCAACATTAGAATCAATCTCATCCCTTGCTTTGTTGAACTCATTTGGATGTGAGATCAGAAATGAGACTGCTGCTTCTAGGGTAGTTGCTGATAATTCTCCTACCAACATTACCTGAAATAGAACACGCCAGGGTCATTGATGAAAATCTGAATTATTTTGCTTTTAAACCAAAAGAAGCAAAATCTAAAATTTTGTTTTATAGATATTTGTCCCGTTGCCCATTCACAGTACTGTCCCCCTCCCCCCGGTTGTAAGCCCGGTCGTCTTACAACATGAAACCCTAGAATGACATAGTTGAAGATCTAATTATTGTTATCATTAATGTGGTATGTGGTTATACTACACACAGGTGAAAAAAAGAATATCAGAAAATCTAACTCTATCGTTTACTATAATTCCCTATCTTGTCTATTTGTAATAGAATGGATCAAGGATTTGCACACGCATGTAAAGAAAAGAATATCAGAAAATCTAACTCTATCATTTACTATAATTATTGATCTTGTCTATTCGTAATAGATTGGATCGAGGATTTGCACACGAATGTGAAGAAAAGAATTTCAGAAAATCCTGCTCTATCATTTACTATATTCTATTGAAGTTGTTGGTGGATGAGAAACAGGTGAGAAATAATAAAGATAATACCCAAATGATGTTAATTATGGGTGGTCTTGTGTGCTCTTCTTGTTTCTTTCCCATGGAACCTAAGGGGTCCCTAAAGGAGGAAAAAGAGGTGTTCAAAGTCCACATGAAACCTTCAAATCCTTTCAAATTTCAATATATGTGAGTGAATAAACTTGGCCATGTTTTTCAAAGGGGTTGAATTGTATTGATATCCACGAACATTGAAGGCCAATGGTGCCCCTTTCAGTTTCTTATCTTCTTTTAGCTCTCTTTTCAAGTAACAAAGAGCAATGGTGGCGGGGACACAACAGCGACCGCAATGGGCCAATGACGGTGGTGGAGTATAATTTTTCGCAGAAGAGGCCAATTTACTAAGGGGAAGTGGTCAAAAGGGAGTAATTATTCAATAATCTCATAGCACGGTCAAGTGATGTCTTGGATCACTCAAGCATTACAGATTTACGTGACCAAATACACTTAATCATGGGTCCCATGAGAATGCGTGGAGTTAAATCTCATAGCACAGTCAAGTGATGTCTTGGATTACTCAAGCATTACAAATTTACGTAGACCAAATACACTTAGTCATGGGTTCCACGACAATGTGGAGAATTAAGAGTGCGTTGGAGCACCATGTATTCATTTTCAAGAGGTCACTTCTAAGTCTCCCTAGGGTATGGCTTGGGTCGTTTGCAGCCATACCCACTGGGCCAACCTTTTGAGTTGATCTATAGTTTGTGTGTATTTCATGGTTTTCTTTTTTTATAATAGTGTATTTCATCGTTGAAATCAATTTCCAGAAAGGAAAATAGAATTATTGTACGAAGTTGACAGAATGAATATTCATCTTTTTCTTAATAAACAAAGAGGGCATTGAAGCCAAGCATGGTTAATGTACCTGTATAATGGCCTTGATGACACCATCAGTATAAAATTCAGGTTCTGATTCTTGTAATGATAACATGACATGGATGATGTTCTTCGTCTTCTCATCACCCTCCTCTGGAACTGAAGAGGACCTCTTCTTTCTTCTCTGTGTATCGATCAGATTTTGCATAAACTCATCCCTTTTTTTGTGCAATCTCTTAATCTTCGCATTACCCATTAAAGAGCTCACAAAGTTGAGGAAAGGAAAGAAATCACCTGCAGCCAGGGAAGGAGGTACGCTGAAAATCTCCCTTATATCGTTAAACTCGTTTCTCTCTTTTTCCGAATCCAATTCATCCCCTTCAAAGTACCTCCTCCCTGAAACCATCTTCATCATTATGTTAAAGGTCAAAAAAAAGAACATCGAATTCACCTCCACTTTGCGGTTTCGCATGGCGAACAATTTTTTCGCCAGGAACCGGACTTCGTCAGCGCGGATTCTGGAAGTCATCTGAATCCGCACCGAGGAGAAAATCTCAATGGCCGCGAATCGGCGGAGGTTGCGCCAGTGAGTGCCGTAAGGGGCCATTACAAGAGACCTAGAATCGTTCTCTAGTCGCATTATGGAAGGAAGCGATGGCCGGTTTGCGAATATTATGTCGTTTTTCGTGAAGCACTCTTCGATGGCAGAGGGAGTAGATATTACTAAAACGGGACGCCATCCTAACCAGAGGAAGAACACGGAGCCGTACTTGTTAGAGAGATTGTGTAGGGCATGGTGGAGGGGCTTTTTCAAGAGGTGAAGATGGCCTAAAATTGGAATTCTAGGCGGACTTGGTGGTAGATTTTTATGTTGGACTCTGCTACTTGGGAAGATGATGAGTTTGTAGAAGAAAAGAGAGAAGGAATATAGGAAAACCACGTAGAGCAAAGCCTGCATAATCTCCATTCTGTCATAGCAATTTGCTTCTTAGTCCGGGTTTTTTATAAGAGAGAAATGTGGTTCAGATTTTGATTAGTTTTTAACCAGTCAACGAGCTTTCTTACCGGTCTCTTACAGATGAAAGAGTAAATAAAATTCGGACCGTCAAAAATACTTTTGGACGATACAGATGCATCGCCCGTGCATTTTGCGTATGCGTAGATTTTTTGTACAGACAAACCAAATCCAGCAAAACATTACAAACCCATATGAGCTTTTGTATTGCAACTGAAATACCGGAATCTAGAAGCACATGTAGGCCAGAACAGCAATAGAAGTGCACATGCATGAGTAATCTCTCTGAGATTCCAATTGTACTGTTGTATAACCACCACCACCAGATTTGTACCGACCCATCTGACTTTCACGTGGAGATGTAACACTAACTTCTACATTTTTAGGCTTCGTTCCTCAACAGATTTTTGTTTCATAAAATTTTACATTTTATAACACTTCAATCTCAACACATAAAATGTAAAAGTGATTTTATGAGATTTTCATAAAATCCTCCTAAAATCCATAAGAAAACCACTACATTTTATCAGTTGGAAAAACAACTCTATTTTATCACCCTATGAGATTTTCATAAAATGTACCTAAAATCTATTGGAGAACAAGGCCTTAATTGTACTATATAGTACAGATGCATGTGCTTCATACGTGGAAGTCTTCAAATTGAGATACAAAATGGCATCAAATTAAGACCACGTATGACATCAAATTAATATCATAATGGCATCAGTAAGTTTGAAACTAATGTTTGTGTTGCTGGGGTGCATACAACCTTCAGCAGTGGCCTATCACGGGGGTGTGGGAGGCGAAAACGATATTTTTGGACCTCGGAGTGTAATTTCGGCCATAGGGCCCGACCTATTATTTAGTAATTTGTTAAATTTTAGGGTTATCAGTTTTAAGAGAAAAATAGAAAGAGGAGAGAGAAAACGCAGATCTCAAAGAGATTGCGAGAAGACTTGTACTCTTATTTTCGATTTTATAGTGGACTGATGTGGCTCCTGTGGTTTTTCCTCGCGTTGAGATTTTCCACGTATATCTTGTTTCTCATTTTTCTTTTCCGTTTTTCATTACACAATACTGTTTGTGTTCCGATTTCCTCGGCAACCATGACACATTCACAATATATACATACCTGTTATATACGAGTCCCGGCATTCAAATGTTGTTAAGAATTTTGGTGAATAGTTTGATAGCAACTCCAGCCCGGTTACATTAATCTTGAAATTTTCCACTTTGTATTCACATTTGAATTAACTGATTCGAGACCGAAATTGGAACAGAGATAAAGCAGCTTTGATTGTTGACTGGAATGTGAATTTGAATAAGACCGCAACCCCAATATTAATTTGTTTGGGTATATTTTTAGATTATTTGGATACGTATGTTTCAATGATATGACCCAGTCACACAATAAAAAGATTTCAGTATTTGAAGGAATTTGACGGATCTGGAAGTGTCCTGTATTAATCTTGAAAAATCAAAGAAATCAAATACACCGTGTTTAATGGTATAGACCTTTTCCCCTATAATAATTCAAATGGTAGATTTGAAATATTTTATGTTTACGTCTTCATCTAAATCCAGCATCCATCGAACAATGATACATACACTCCCTCCCAACTACTCCCCCTCTCACATGTGGTAGGACCCATCACATGTGGGACCCACGGTGGGACCCATCACACGTGAGAGAGGGAGTGGTGGGGAGTGGTTGGGGAGGGAGTATATCTATCATTTTTGGCATCCTATTAGATTTTTGGGTGTCCGGATCCTCACCAGTCAAATAGATGAACTAGACAAGGGAGTCCTTGTCTACGCGGTACATTGGAAAAATCATTGCTAGGATTTTTTAATCAATTTTTACTGGTTAGATTGAATCCTTAGCGGTTAGAGTTGATTAACGAATCAGAACTATTAATTGTAGCAAATAGATGGTTTCGATGATCGGAGCGTATTTTGTTTCGATGATCGGAGACGTCCACCGTGTAGAGCTCGTCGAGTACTACGAATGTACCAAAAATCAAGTCGAACGGATATCGTTAAGTGCCTCATCGGAATACAAATAAGTTGAAAAAAATTGAAACACACGTCTTGAAACATTAAATGAAAACCATTGAAACCATTTTTTTCAATATATTGGTGTCCCGATGAGGCACTTAACGATATCGGATTGAGTTAATTTTTTATACACTTATAGTACTCGACGAGCTCTACGTGGTGGACGTCTCCGATTGTCGGAACGGTACCGGTGCGGCGCCGAAATAGGCCCGCACAGCACATTGCACAGCACCCCCCTGTTTCCATTTTTCTTCCCTTTTTAATTTTATTTCCTCAATGTAATTTTAACGAGTCATTAATAAGATTCTTCTTTCTAGTTCGGGAAATTGCAATACTTCGAGTGCTGTACTTCAAATTCTTACTCAATCTTGTCTACATAACCCTACATCATTTACAAGTTGTATATGCTACAGAATTTCCAATGTATTTCTCTTGTGTTATATTTAAGTGTGTAATTTCGTAGTTCCAACTAATTAAAGAGGCCTTACTAATAAATCTATTAATGCATTTGAGGACTGTTAACCACAAATCCTTTCTCATTATTTCATATAAAAGTTGCACGCAAATAAAATAATGGCAAGATGTAGAAGCACCAACAAGTAAAAATCACGTGCATTGCACATGGAAGATGACTAGTTGCTCAAAATTCCATGGAGACCCCCTCGTCTATTTGGCGTTTCTTATCGCTTTAAGTTGAAAATTTTCCTACTAGTAGTAGGTTTGGTGGGAATTGAAGATAGATAAATGGTACGACCATGTGGTGTCGCAGGGACAGCGAATATATTTTCCTTGAACCAAGGAAGAAGGGATGGCGAGGAGCGAACACAACCACCTTAGAAAAAAGGAAGTTCATAATAGTAAATTACAATGGTCCAAACTGGGTGTAGCAAGGCCCAATACAGACAAACCAAATCCAGAAAAACAACCCCCATATGGCCATATGGGCTTTTGTATTGCCACTGAAATACCGGAAATCCAGAAGCACATGTTGGCCAGAACAACAATAGAACTAATGGTTTTAAATACTGTCCACTACATAGCTAGCATATCTGCCGTTACATAACAATTTTTGGCCTCTTCGATACCATACACCCGAGTATACCGGTGAGAGGAAAAAATTGCATGTTATTGGCCGGTTCCCGTTACGAATCGGTCCGTATCCGATTCACAGACTGGTTCATGGCCGGTACGGCCGATACACGACCGTTACGGATTATGTAAGCAATTTAAAACTATTTTTTTTTTTATCAAAAAGTGATTTTTAAAAATTCACGAGCTACACCCGATTCCCGTTATGTAACGTTCAATACTACCAAAACCGTAACACCAAAGCTGTTACCGTTGCATGTCACAAAATCGGTATTTAAAACCTTTTAGTGCACATGCATGAGTAACTTGAGAATCCAATTGTACCGTTGTACAACCACCACCAGCAGATCCAATACTAGGTATATACAGACCCATCTGACTTTCACGTAGAGATGTAACACTAACTTCTACATTTTTAATTGTACTATATAGTGCAGGTGCACGTGCTTCATTCGTGGAAGTCTTCAAATTAAGATACAAAATGACGCATGACATCAAATTAAGATCACAATGACATCAGTAAGTTTGCTACTAATGTTTGTGTCTCTTACAGAGTGATAATTTGAAAGCTTATCTTTATTTAATGTCATTTCAAAGTTTTTTTTCCCTCGGCAAAAGCCAGTATTAGTTGTTATTAGTGAGGTTTACACTCATTTCAATTGCGTCGGAGCATAAAGTGTCTACCACAGGACTGTCACTCCACCTGCGATGTCATTTCAAGGTTGCAATGGGACAGTTTTTTTTTTTTTTTGCAAAACCTTGTTATCATTAACCATATGCCAATTTCCAAACAAAGATTTCTCGAAGTAAGATAACATTTGTGTCTATTTGTTTTTGGTAGTTGTGTGCATGCAGACGAGATTATGTTTCTGATGAACAAGGTCAAGGTAAGTAAATACATCAGATTTTCATCCATGGTGAACAAGAGTTAAATATGACAATGTATTATTTTGAAGAGGAAGGTTGAGCTAATATAAGATAGAGAGATTGCGGGAAAGACCAAAAGAAATAAATAACCAAAGCAGCAAATGAAAAAACACAATCCCCACGATCACCCATATCCATTTCATTTGTAGCAATAAACTTGACAATGAACCTCATCTGCTCATTTACCTAAAAAAATCCTTCATCCACTTACAAGGAAATAGAGGAATTCTCAATTGGCATGTCCAGGAATGAAGGCTATATGCCAACTTCATAGACAATTTTGAACTGGTTTATTCTCTTGGAGATTAGCCGGGATCAATTTGTGAGTGGACTGAATATCCCCAAGCACAATTTGATAAACAGCTGAGCATCTCTCTAAAAATCAACATAATTCCAAGATGCTTCTGTCATCCAAAGCTTCTAGCCACTTCAGCTTCATTAGTAAGGAAAAACAGAGAAACCAATGTGGCTTTAGCGAAACAACTTGCCTTAGAACAGGCAGCATTTGAAAAGGCATCATGAACGCTAAAGAACACGACCCTTACCAATAACGTGGTGATATCATGTGGGGTTTAAAGCTTAACAATCAGAACGATCGCCTTTAGGAAGTCATGCAGTAGCCGATCAAAAAAAGAAGTCACGGTAGATTTCCAGCTTAAAAAGCTAAAGCCATGAAGGAAATTGATCGTCTGACTTAGATCTAAATAGCGTGCGCTCTTCTTCTTGACTGAACATTTCAAAAATATATTATTCCTTTTTTTTTATATATAAGAAAATACTTAATTTATTGCAATAAAACACACTCAAAGTGGAATCATATAAGTGACGAGATATCTGTAGCTAACTAATAGCATTTCATCGTCATGGAATCGTGCATTCTCCCACGCGTTAAGCAAGCTTATGAATGTGATACACCTCAAATAACTAAAAGTTCGCAGGTACCATATAAAATAGGAAACCTTTTGTGTCATATCCTATGTTTTAGCAGTTCAAGTTGACATTTATAAGTACTGTACATGTGATGATCTCAAATAGCATGTCATAATTTCTTTAAGTAATTTTTGTCTACATTCAGCAGATATCTCTCGGTTGCTGTAAACTTTTTTGGGGCCGGTCCATACGAAGCTCTGTTCTGACTTTAATTGGGCTCTCGCAAGTCGGTGGTGGGATTGGGACCCCAGGATTAATCGAGGTGCCCGTAAGCTAGCCCGAACATTTGAGTTATCAAAAGGGAAAGTTACGCCTCTTTTGTGGACTGACAAGAAAATTCAGAACATCAAAACTATTGCATTTGTATGAAGCTATGGCATCTGTGCACGAGTAGCATTCATTGAACAAGATTAGCATTCATAGGCTATGTGAAAAGGAAGCAGTAACTCTTCCAAACTTATATGCACCAAACTTGCATAAGTAACAGTACATAGTAAACCGAAACACTGACAAGATTCAGTATTTGCATATTCACAGCTTAACTAGAGTATCCGTTAAAGCTTTACGAGGCCGAAATACAACATTCATTTTTTCCTTTTCAATTTTCTTTCCATTTCCATTTCCACCTCCCTCAAAATTCTCCACAGCCTTTTCCCAGTCAAAGCACTGAATCAAAATTCCCAACGCCAATGCCATAAACCTCTTGGCCAAACTTTCCCCAGGGCAAGCTCTTCTTCCCGAGCCGAATGGGAACAACTTAAACCCTACCTTTTCTCCTTCCACAGCAACAAACCGCTCCGGCTTGAACAGGGTCGGGTCGCCCCACAACCTAGGATCATTGTGCAAAGCCCAAGTGTTGACAACTAATAGGGTCCCACTAGGAATACTGAAACCTCCTACAACACATTCTCTTGATGATTCGTGTAAGGCATTCAATGGGATCGTGGGACCCAATCGGAGTGTGGGGAGCTGTTCACTGGAGTGACATCCTTGGACGCCCGGAACAGTACCGTGGGGGTGGAGCTGGAGATGACCGCTCTGGACCAGCTGGAAGCTCGTTGGAGAAAGTAGCTGGTGCTTTTAGAGTACGCCGGAGAGGAACCTGCACAAGGGAACAACCACGTTAGCGCCTAACCCGGACGGTGGTGGTCCGGGGAGGCACTCCGATGGCTAAGTAAGCAACGGGAGGAGTTGTATAACGGAGATCTAGAGAGAGAAAGTGCAACTGAAAGCCAAATGTAGAGAGAGAGAGAGAGAGATTTTGAGTGTTTTTTTCCGTGTGTCTCATGCAGGTATGTGGAGGCATATTTATAGGAGAGGGAGCGCGTGCCCCACACGCCCCTCGGGGGGACCCGACGCGCCCCGTCACCATCGCCGCACTTGAGTGCACGGATATCTGCCTGTCAGACAAGTGGCAGTTCGGCCACTGTTCCTTCCCAAAGTAGTAACCTTCTACTGATAGTCGCGCCGGTCTAGTCTTTCTGGCAGGCGTAGCCTGTGGAGTTGGTGACCTGCCACCGTTGCAGAGCAAGTGGGGTAGTTGAGATCATTAATGAGCCACCCAGACTGTCAGAGGTGTCTCAACCGAGCACCCATGACACCTGGCGAGTCCATCCCCGGCACCGAGGTCAATCGACTCGGTCTGGGGGGCGCTCGGGGGCCATCCCCGAGCGCTCCTGAGGCTCCCTTTCGCCACGCTGTTACTGTGCAGCCGAGACCCGGGACCCAGGGCGTACCGAGCCCTGTCTTACCGAGCACACTTCCCCGGACGCAGGTATTGCCGAAGCTCCGCGGACCATGGTCCCTCACGACTGAGGTGGCCCTTCTGGACCCCAGCCCATCCGGCCGCTACAATAGCCCCTCTACTTCGCCAATCCGTGCTCCATCAATTGGGGGAGTAGACCGAACAGAGCGGCCAATGAGGATTCCGAGGGCTTAGCCGAACCCCGAGAACCTTCTGCCGAGGGGAATGGGCAACCGAGCACTCCGCTTCGGAACGTCACATCGTTCTGCAACCGATGGGACGTGTGATGTGACCCGATCTCGGAGGCGACGCTTGAGTTATCCGGTGTCAGAGACTCCCTGACGTGGCACGACGTCATGTGCCACGTGTCGCCTCGGCATTCGCCCGAGCGCCGTCGTTTGGAATTCGCACCAAGACGTTTCAAACGGCGTGGACAGGTGTCACCTCCTGGTTGGCCAGCCGAGGGGTCGCGCCGCTTGCCGAGGCGTCACATCGCTTCCCATTAATGGCGCCGGCTAGCATCCCCCCTCCGCCCTATAAATAGGACCTTCGGGTAGAGAGAGAAACCACTGTTTCTAGCCCAGATCTCGATTCTCAGCCACTTCCTCCACCCAAACTTAAGGTAAATCGCTTTTTCTCATCGTTTTCCTGCTTTTTAGTACCTTTTTCATGCATTTTGGGCCATTTTTTGCCCTTTTTGTCGTTTTAAACTCTGCCCCTGTTTGGGTTGAGTTTTCCGGCGAGACCTGCGGCGGCGTACGGCGGCCGGAATCTGGGCACGTTGAATACTCAACGTGTTCTTCCGAGGCCTCATGCCGAGGGTCGCGACACCCTCCCGAGCGCACACAACACACAGCTTCAGCCGAGAGTATCCTCGAGTGGGTAGGTCCCCTCGGTTAGTCGTGTGTACTCCACATAGGAATACACCATTGCACCCCTGCCCATCATGCATACAGCTGCTGATGGGTTTCCTTGTGCATTTTCTTAGGTCCTCGGCTGAATGAGCAACGAGCCGTTCGTCATTTCAGACAGCGACGAAGAGCTCACCGAAGAAGTCGTAGCACAAATCAGGGAGCTCGGTAGCCGATACCGCAACCGCCCACCGAGCGCACTCAACATCCCCCCTCTCCAAACCATCTACCCCGAGGAGTACAGCAGAATGGAGGGAGAGAGACTAACCCTGACACAGGGGCCTCGGCGCCCCATGTGCCCGAGCCCCGAGGTACTCCGAGGTCCGAGTCTTCCGAGGCAGAGATCTTTGAGCCGGTCGCCGAGCCGATACCGATCGTCGAACTCAGCAACGGGGATGAGGGAACCCCGGACGATCAAACCGACGCCGCTCCGGCCGAGGGAAGAGAGGGTGAGGCAGCCCCGAGAGGAAACCCGAGGGCTCGACGCCCCGAGGCCCCCACGCTCAAGCTCGGCGATGACTGGGAGGAGGTGCCCCTGCCGAAGGGTGGGGATGAGGAGTGCCCCTACGTCAAGGCCTTCGACCCAGATCATCCCGAATGCCTGGAGGAGTTCAGGCTGCGATACCAAATTCCGGACGACGTGCAGATCGAGCTCCTGTTCGGCGACCGGATCGAGTATGGGGATGACCATATCACGGTCCCCCTTATGGCCATTACCGAGGGGGGGCTCCGTTTCCCCTTCCCGAAGATGGTTCGGCAGCTTCTTCACTACTACGACCTTAGTCCCCACCAGGTCGTGGTAAACGTGTACCGGGTGCTCTTCGCAATTTTGAAGCTGGCCGAGAGGCACGAGATCCCCGTGACCGTATACGACGTGCTCGGGATCTACCTCGTGGCCCTGAGCTCCAGGTTCCGACGGTACTATTTCTCCGTCCGGAACGAGTACAACCACCTCATCACCGACCTCTATGACAAGGAGGAGCATCAGTACAACTACGTGGTGGTGAGGGGGAACTATTCCTGGGCCCCCGAGGAGCCCCACACTTGGCCTCTCAACCACCGCCGAGGAGACCCCAGTAAGCCGAGCACTTTTCTTTTCATTTATCTTCACCGTGCGTCCTTATTGCATTCATTGTTTCTTGCCGAGTACTGACTGAACTTTTTCTTCTTGCAGGCTGCAGCATCGTCAACAAGAGACTCCTTGAGTTCTCGGACGACGGGATCATCCAGGCCCTCTACGCCCACGGCCAGCACCAAGCCCACGCCCTCCTTGACTACCAGCTGAGCTACCGCGGCTTCCTGAGCCGAGACAAGTCCCCGAGGACTAGTAACCGCCGAAGGAGGAGGAGGTCCACTCTTCCTGACGAGGAGCTGGAACAACTTTGGGGAAGAGAGAGGCAACCCAGAACAGAAATGGCCGGTGCCACTGAAAGGCCCTCTCTAGCCCAACTCAGACAACAGCAGCAAAGGGAACGCCGAAGGCAGGCGCCGAGGCCCGGGGGAGGGACTGGTACAAGAAGGGAAAGGGAGGAGCTGCAGCAGGATCCCAACGACCCTGCGGCGAAGAGGCTTCGGGTGGGAGAGTCCTTCGGGGTGCTCTTGGTGCTACCCCCCTTGTAGGCTTTGTTAACAAAGAACTCCTTCAGTTCTCGGTACCTGTCCACTGTACGCATTAGCTCGGTCATGTCTTTTGGGGGGTGCACTATAAGGTCTTTGAAGAGGTCTGAGGTGTCCTCCAGGCCGTTTTTGAAAGAAGTGGCCGCTACCTTCTGGTCACAGTTCTCGACCAGGCTGTACACTTCCCAGTAACGGGCGATGTACTCTTTCAGAGTTTCGTCCATCCCCCTCTTCATGTTAACTAGCGCGTCGAGCGTCTTCGGCTGTGTGCTGCTCGTCACAAACCGAGACGTGAACGCACGCTCCAACTCGTCAAAACTGGCGACCGAACCAGGTGCCAACTGGCCGTACCACAGGAGGGCTATGGTCCCGAGACTCATGGAAAAGGCTTTGCACATTAAGGCGTCACCGTGTCCATAGAGCTCTGAGACCAACCGGTACTGCTGTATGTGGGTGATGGCATCGGTGGTGGGCTCGTATTTATCAAACTTTGGGATTTTGAAGCCCCTGGGAGGGACTGCTTCTGCGACCTCGGCTATGAAGGGAGACCGTCTGGCCTTCTCCAGCCGGGTGTCGGTCTGGCTGATGCCGGGTCGGCAGAGTTCGACCGTGGGGTTCACCCCACAAGCTCTCTTGGAGGGTACGTCCTGTCGATGCCGGGCCTCATGACCAGTGGTACGGACGTTACTTCGCTCTGAAGAGCGCCTCTTGATGTGGTGCTCCCTCACTGCTCGGGCATCGTCCCTCGGATGGGGGTGCACCGCCTCATCTTCGGGGTAGTAAACCCGCGTGCCCCTCGTCCGAGTGTTGACGAGCACAATGCTCCCGTCCTGATGACGGAGTTCATATCTTTCTCCCGGGTCGAGACCCCGACCCTGGTCACGACGCTTTCTCCCAGCGGGGGTGGCTTCCAGGACGTCGGACCCATCGCGATGGCTCCGACGATCGTCTTCGGGGGGATCCTCCCGATTACCCTGCCGTTCCACCGGCCTACCGAGGCGATGGGAAACCGTCCGTCCACCCGATCGGCTCTGTTGTCGGGAATCCGTGCGGTGCACAGTCGGATTGCCTCCTGCGGATCCTCGGCGCACGGATGCCCCTGCGTGACCCTTGCCTCTATCCGAGTCCCTCTGAACCTGCCGTGTATACTCGGGGTCCATGCGAACGTTGGGGGTCCGCGCGCTCGAGGCTGTGGCGCTGTCCTCCAAATATTCAGTTCGCCCTGTCTGCCTTGTGTGGGTCTGCTGGATCCGGGACGAAGCACGCTCCTGGGGGTGGGAATCGGCTCGGCCGCCAGGACCGCGGGGGACAACGAAGGCGTTCCCCCGACTGTCGACTTCGATGATTGGGCCGAGGCGGGAGAACACCGGAGCCCTTTCGCCCTCACTCCTCGTGCTCGGAGGGGGTCTCCTCGTCCTTGTTCGTCCTCCAGATTTCGAGGTCGTTGGCCGTTCCTTGGCTTGCTTCAGAGCCAGCACCTCTTTCCGTAACAGCGCCATCTCGGCCTCAATAGTAAGAGGAGGAGGAGGAGGCAGGTTTTCCCTCTGAGCGGGGGTAGTGAGATTGGCGAGGGAGTGGACGTCCCCGTTCATGCTGAAAAGGACGTTCCCCGTCCTGACGTTGCTGGTTCCGGCGGCGTTGGACCCCACCGTGACCGTCCCGTCCCTGTTGATGACGGGAGAGAGGGTGAGCCCCAACTCTCTCCTAACTTGGTGATACCTGTCACGGTCTGCTGCGTCAACGTATCCTCCAGCGGCGTCGAATGCGTCCAAGCCAAGCGTGAGAGCAGCCATCCCTCCCGCGGCTCTTGGTGAGGCAAGGAGGAGGTCCTGATCAAGAGTGAAGAACCACCACTAGTATAAAAGAGGCTGGGAAAGCTGCGTCCCCAGCAGAGTCGCCAATTGTGGGGAGCTGTTCACTGGAGTGACCTCCTTGGACGCCTGGAACAGTACCGTGGGGGTGGAGCTGGAGATGACCGCTCTGGACCAGCTGGAAGCTCGTCGGAGAAAGTAGCTGGTGCTTCTAGAGTACGCCGGAGAGGAACCTGCACAAGGGAACAACCACGTTAGCGCCTAACCCGGACGGTGGTGGTCCGGGGAGGCACTCCGATGGCTAAGTAAGCAACGGGAGGAGTTGTATAACGGAGATCTAGAGAGAGAAAGTGCAACTGAAAGCCAAATGTAGAGAGAGAGAGAGATTTTGAGTGTTTTTTTTCCGTGTGTCTCATGCAGGTATGTGGAGGCATATTTATAGGAGAGGGAGCGCGTGCCCCACACGCCCCTCGGGGGGACCCGACGCGCCCCGTCACCATCGCCGCACTTGAGTGCACGGATATCTGCCTGTCAGACAAGTGGCAGTTCGGCCACTGTTCCTTCCCAAAGTAGTAACCTTCTACTGATAGTTGCGCCGGTCTAGTCTTTCTGGCAGGCGTAGCCTGTGGAGTTGGTGACCTGCCACCGTTGCAGAGCAAGTGGGGTAGTTGAGATCATTAATGAGCCACCCAGACTGTCAGAGGTGTCTCAACCGAGCACCCATGACACCTGGCGAGTCCATCCCCGGCACCGAGGTCAATCGACTCGGTCTGGGGGGCGCTCGGGGGCCATCCCCGAGCGCTCCTGAGGCTCCCTTTCGCCACGCTGTTACTGTGCAGCCGAGACCCGGGACCCAGGGCGTACCGAGCCCTGTCTTACCGAGCACACTTCCCCGGACGCAGGTATTGCCGAAGCTCCGCGGACCATGGTCCCTCACGACTGAGGTGGCCCTTCTGGACCCCAGCCCATCCGGCCGCTACACGGAGCGTCTCGTTTATGATGCAGTGAAGGTATGTGAGTTTAGAGTGATCATCTTCGTCCATTAGTCGAGATTGTCCAACATGGGAATCGATCTCATCCCTTGCTTTGTTAAATTCATTTGGATGTGAGATCAGAAATGATACTGCTGCTTCTAGGGTAGTTATTGATGTTTCTAATCCTGCTTGCAACATTACCTGAATAGAAATCACCAAGGTCACTAATTAAAATCTGAACTATATTGGTGTTAAGAAAATTTCCAAAATCTGAATTCTCAATTTATAGAAATTGGAGTCCCTTATTTAAGGTAATGACCGTTAAATTTTTCGTTTTATTTAGGTCCCCGATATTCGTCACTATTAGATTTCTTGGGAGTTTTCAACCTAATACTAATTGGCAATAGGTGCTTGAATTGCTTAAGTGAGTGATGTGGAATAACAATAGTCTAATAGTCACATTTACACATTTATCACATTATTGATCATTACAACAAAATAGACTCTGGCGACGAAACCTAGTGCCGAACACAGATCTCTTTCCTTACTATTGAAATGTTGTAGCTTCCATACTTCCCATTGACGAACAATAATTGAATAAAATTAATCGTAAACTTCGACCACTGAGTAATACTATGAAGATCTCAAACTTTTTTATTTTCTATACTTAATTGTGTAAACTGAATTGGGGACCTGCCGTCTTTGGGGTCAGCAAGGGGTGCCTACCCCATTGGGCTATCCCTTTCGCACATCAACGACTCAGTTTTTACCTCACTTAAATGTATCCTCACCGTCCATTGTTTGATGCGATCCGAGTTGTTCATGCACGAAACGGACGGCTTGGATAGTTTTGACAGAATGGGAATTCTGGGTGGGCTTGGTGATTGATTTTTAAGTTGGACTCCCGCTACTTGGGAAGATGAGTTTGTAGAAGGTAAGAAAGAAGGAGAATAGGAAACCAATGTAGAGCAAAGCCTGCATAATCTCCATCTTTGGCATCTCCCAATCTGCTTCTTAGTCTGGCCATTTATAAGAAAGAAATATGTTCCATTCTTTTATTTTTTAAAAGAGGATTTTTTTTTTTGAGTCTTTAATCGTCAAGATGTCTTTTCATTGGCCATGGTGTATTGCAGAAGCGTTAACAAACACAAAAAATGGATGCGATTTATGATATGTAATTGAACAAACCAGAGAAGTCAGAGAGAGAAAAAGAAATCACAAAGAACATGTACAAAGATTTTATGTGCTTCGGCAATGAAAACCTACTCCACAAACAGTCAAATGATTGGGGGTTTTACTAATCAAAAGAGAATCAGATGCCCGAAGGCTATAGTTCAAAGTTTGTGCCTCTCACAGAAAACTAGATGTAAAGGCAATACAATGATAGAAAACCCTAAAAAACTTATTAAATGGGTTGTTGTACGACGCCTTCGTCCAAACCAAGCCCCCATTGTTCCTGACTAGAGTTGTTGAGACCGTTACACAACTAGGATCTCTCGTCCAGACTCATCCGGATGGAACGATTTTCGAACAAGCACTGCTGAAAGCTCTAAAATGTTCATTTTTGCTTGGTCCAGACCAGAGATGCTGTGAACGTGCAAATCGAGCCAAAAACCAACACATGGAAAAAGCTTAACTACCTTTTTTGGTCCAAAATGTTTTTGCAGAGTATTGACGTCGTTGCTAAATGTCAGTTGCACAAATTTAATCTCCAATCTTTCGAATACGTGTCAAGCACATCCTAGTCAGGCGCCGTTGATTTCAACTGTTGAATTTGAGGAGGCATTTCCTGAGGTTTTAAACATATGACTCACATTTTAAAGAATGGGGAGTACATTCTTGCAGTTGATATTTTAGGGGAGACAAGCACAATATATAAATACTTATGGACTGAAAAGGGGAATAGCCTCATATCACACTTGTTGAAAAGGAAAGGATAGTGAGGATTTCACCCATGTTAGTGCTATTTGAGTTGGAATCAGCTAGTGGTATTTTAGTACTACATTTTTGTGATGTCATTGGCTTGGACTGTACAAAAGGGATGTAATGGGGGTTACGTGCAAGTTGAGCTCAATTATTTTTAACCGAGTGAATCAGAACTAATGATTTTGACTGCATAAAGGGGATGTAATAAGGGTTACGTGCAAGTTGAGCTCAATTATTCAATTTATTCTCAAGGAAGTGAATCACAGATATATATGATTTGGACATAAGACTCGAGTTGATTTTGCTTGATTTAAGAAAATCTGGAAATAATGTTCTTTATACAGGCTCTTTTTACATGTAACCCCTGTTACTTATCCGTGATATTTCTTCGTTGTTAATTGTATATCTCCTCCTCGCCCCTTCAAAAAAAAAAAAAAGAAAAGAAAAAGATAAAGAAAAAACAAATTAGGGTTGAAATGGATACTTTCTCTTATTGGTTAAAATGGTATAAATCCCACCAAAAAATACTCTCAGCCTTACTAAAAAGTGTATTGCAGGGTGAGACCTACATCATTTCAACTAATAAGAGAGTGTTTTGTTGACCCACTTTCAGAAGGGGGAATAAAATTGCACACAATTTTTTCCCTTCGTTTTCTAGGTACATTTGGTTCCTACATATTGGTTTATGCTATTTTGTGTGCTCTGTTTTTGCCGAGTGATTGGAATTAACAATCAAATGTGTTTTGTTCCAACCTGTGTAACCGCCATACAAAGGACATGCTTCACTGCAGGGGCGACTCTAGCGTATAATCAGTGAGGTCAAGCGACCACGCTGGGTTCAAAAAATGGACTGAAAAAAATTAAGATATAAATAAAATTTTCTTTAATATTGTCAGCGCTGGGTTATAGTGTATAATTTGCTTCTTAGTCTATCTACTTAGTGTATGATATAATAGTATATACAATTAAGCCTACTATGGTAGAGACAAACAAGAATCATGCATATTCATTAATCTATCTAATTGTGAAGTTAAATTTGCTTCTTCCAGTCGCCACAACAATCGTTGAAAGAGCTTTTTCGTCGATGAAATTGATAAAAATCCAATTGCGTAACCGGATGGAAGATGAATGGTTGAATGATTCTTTACTCACGTTCATTGAGAAGAACATTTTTAAGAGTGTTGATAATGAAGCTATAATTCATCGCTTTCAAAATATGAAGACTCGTCATGGAATGTTGTAATATGTTTGAGTCTCTTTCTGTCAAACGATGTAATGGGATATGTCTCTTTTGCCTAGGCAGAGTTTTTTTATTTTTTGGGAATTGATATTAGCACTCTCCTTTTCTCTATTGGCACTCCCTTTTTTGGGAATTGAAGTGGAGTGCCAATCTCACTTTTTTTTTTTGTTGCATACATTTTTTCATCATAGACACGCTATATATTTTTATCAGCACAGGATGAAAATCCTAGAGTTGCCCCTGGCTTCACTCGAAGAGAATCTATGATCAGACCCAAATCATGTCGTACCTGAAAATCTAGGGGATCTGTTTGTTGTGAGTTTTGGCATATAGTTGGACGCGTGAATGATGTACAGGGCTAAGGCCCAATAGGCCGGCGTCTTAGGCCCCCCCAAAAAATGAAAAAATAGAGCCTCCTAATATTTTTTAGCACCAAGTATGTAGGCCCTTTTTTTTTTTTTTTTTTTTGCATTGAAGCCCATTTTAAAACCCAATTACCCAAACAACTACTCACTCATTTAATGGCCGACCCAATATGTATTTGCTATTAGCTTTGGTGAGTCAGGTTCCAGAAGAAACAAACAGCAAAAGAAAAAACGAGAGAGTCGAGACAAAAAGATTAAAAAAACGATCTGGTGGCTTGGTGTAGTGCAGATCCCGATCAGATTCCCGAAGCCCGGAGGCCCCTTTATAGGTTTATAAAGGTGAAATCCCGGCTTGTAATGGTGAAATCATCTCTCTCTCTCTCTCTCTCTCTCTCTCTCTCTCTCTCTCTCTCTCTCACATATTCTTATTAGTTTGAAAATGAAGATCTAGGGCTACTTTTTTGCTGTCAATACAACCATTTTTTTAATAGTTTTAGAAATGCATTCATTTTTTCTTGTTCTTAATTTCTCTGATTAACTTAGAGATTCTCAATTTGCTTGTGTTGTGAATTGATTTATGGGTCTCCAATAAAGGTATGGCCGTGTGGGATCCGTATGTTAATTACTTTGAATCTCTGATTAGTGATTACCCGACATATGAAGCATCCTACATCCATGATATATCATATATGATAGAAATATAGAATGAATTGCAAAATTGATGGTGGAAATTTTGAAATTTGCAGATTAGAAATAATCATGCCTAGAGTTAGAAAGTATTTGTCTGGACATGAAAAAAGAAAAAAAGAAGCAAAGAGTGGATGCATTGATACAATCCAAATGCATGGGTCACTTATAGAATA
Organism: Vaccinium darrowii; assembly: GCA_020921065.1. Taxonomy (NCBI): domain Eukaryota; kingdom Viridiplantae; phylum Streptophyta; class Magnoliopsida; order Ericales; family Ericaceae; genus Vaccinium; species Vaccinium darrowii. The sequence continues at coordinate 4,952,601 of CM037155.1, forward strand.
CTATTGACTATTCCCGTTACAGTTGCATCTGGAGAAAGAAGTTTTTCAAAGTTGAAGTTGATTAAGTCTTATCTTCGTTAAACTATGTCACAAGGTTAAATGGATTAGCCATCCTATCAATTGAAAGTGAGATGGCAGAAGAGATTGATTGAGAGAGCTTGATTAGTACTTTTGCTGCTAAAACTGCAAGAAGAGTAATGTTTAAGTGATGACGGTGGACGATGCTTTTGATTTTTATAGTATAATGTATGGTTGGGATACTTTTGAGGTATGGTACTTATCTTTTGTATTAGGATAATGTTATTGTTATATGATTTAGTGGGATGTTTTGAGTCACTCAAAATTGTTTTTTTCTATTGTTGATGTGTAAAGCACAACAAAGAATGCCTATCAAAAAAAAAAAAAAAAAGCACAACAAAGAATAAACAAAACAAGGCATAAAAAAAATACTCTAATTGGAAAGAGTTAAAATAGAGAGTTCGATGTGTGGTAGGAGTTTTAAAAGTGACCAGCTAAACGTCAAATAAAAGTAATCCCTCTGTCCCAAATTGCTCGTCCAGGGAAATCCAACTTTTTAAGGAGACAAAATTATTGTGTTAGAGTTCCAAAATTATCCGGCAAAACTATGAAGTTTATAAAGTGGTTTTAAATTGTTTATATCTTTTAATATGAATCCCAAGAAATATGCAATATGGATCTTGTTTGGTGATTTTAAATTTTCCCGTATGATCCCCTTCATGACACCATCAGCGTAAAATTCAGGTAAATTACCTAGATTGTACCTGTGGAGCTATGCTGGACATGGGCGCCCTGGCACCCTGAGGATTTAAATTTTACTAAATCTAATCCCTCCGTCCCAAAAATGTTAGTCCGCAACGCAAAATGAGAACTTAAGAATAAAAACAAAAATTTCAAGAAAAATTGAAACATTTACAACAATTTACAAGGTATCAATGAATTCCTCTAATTTATGAAGGAATTTTTCTTTAAAAAACAAGTTATTTTAAGACCTCGTTTGTGAATCGGGCTAACATTTTGAGATGGAGGGAGTATATGATATCTACTCATGAGTATTATTAACATTACAAGTGTAATAGCTACTTATAGTTTTAATAGTTCTGGTTTGATTAAATAAAAAAATAGGTTATTTTTTATTCTCATTTCTCCATTTTTTTCATAATATAAAAATAAGCATATGACTGTTGCAAATAGCGTAAAGAAATCAAACTAAATAATTCATATGCATTTACTGTATTATGCTAGAATAATTTCAATGTGCAAACGTACAGTACTGTAAACCAGAAGTTCTATAATATCATGGATATATGTTCCGATGAACTAATGTCTATTAATTCGGCCCCCTCAGACCAAAATCCTAGCTTTGCTGCTATAAACATAGCATAGAATGGAGGATAGTTTTGTGTCAAGTTTGCATCGCGTCATGGATAGTAGAACAACAGGGGGCATTGGGAACTTCCCATTCCTCAAGACTCTGTTTTGCTTGGTATAAAAAGGAGTTGAACAGCCATAGGACCACCTAAAACACACCATTGGGGCCTGTTTGCAAAGTGTGTTAGGACTTCGGAGGACTGGGGGGAGGGAGGAGGGAGGTGGAGGAGACGAAACCCTAGCCGCTTGAAACTTTCAGAGAGAGAGAAAGAGGTCAAAAGTGGAGCATTCATGCCCTCCCTTATTTTTCAACTTTGAATAGGCAAAATCTCTACTAGGATTGGCAAACATCGCTTATTTATTGAGATCCAACGAAACTAATTGAGTAACAACTTACATAAGTAGCAGTACAGAGGAAATTGAAACACTGATGTGACTCAGTATTTGCATATTCATAGCTCAACTAGAGTATCCATTAAATCTTTACGAGGCCGAAATACAACATGCATCATATTTTCATTTTCCATTTTCTGTTTCCACCTCCCTCAATATTCTCCTCACCCTTTTCCCAATCAAAGAACTAAATCAGAGTTCCCAGTGTCAATGCCATAAACCTCTTGGCCAAACTTTCCCCTAGGCAAGCCCTTCTTCCTGAGCTGAATGGAAACAACTTAAACCCTAGCTTTTCTCCTTCCACACCAATGAACCGCTCCTCCGGCTTGAACAGAATCGGGTCACCCCAGAACCTAGGATCATTGTGCAAAGCCCATGTGTTGACAATTAACATGGTCCCACTAGGAATGTTGAAACCTCCTACCACACATTCTTTTGATGATTCGTGAAAGGCATTCAATGGCATCATGGGACCCAATCGGCCGGAGCGTTTCATTTATGATGCAAGGAAGCTATGTGAGTTTCTAATGCCAACGTCGTGCATCAACGTCTCCTTTTCCATTTTCTTGACATTTCCATTTCCACGTTCCTCATAATTCTCCTCACCTTTTTCGCAATCAAAGCACTGAATCAGAGTTCCTAATGCCAACGCAATAAACCTCCTGGCCAAACTTTCCCCAGGGCAAGCCCTTCTACCTGACCCAAATGGAACCAACTTAAACCCTACCTTTTCACCTACCTTCCACGCCATTGAACCGCTCCGGTTTGAATAGGGTCGGGTCGTGCCACAACCTAGGGTCATTGTGCAACGCCCAATTGTTGACCATTAATATAGTTCCACTGGGGACATTGAATTGAATCCTTCTACAACACATTCCGTTGATGATTCATGTAGGGTTCAATTGGATTGTGGGACCCAATCGGAGCGTTTCGTTTATGATGCAATGATGGTATTTGAGTTTAGAGAGATCACCGTCGTCCATTAGTCGTGATTGTCCAACGTTGGAATCAATCTCATCCCTTGCTTTGTTGAATTCATTTAGATGTGAAATCATAAATGAAACTGCTGCTTTTAGGGTAGTTATTGATGTTTCTGTTCCACCTATCAACATTACCTATATACAGAAAATGCCAAGGTCACTTAAAATTTCAGATTAAAATGCAAAATCTTAATTTTCATTTTATAGAAATTGAAATATATTTTTGGAGGCGACAAACTCTAAATTTCCCCCCATTACCAAACAAATCTCTCTTTCCTTACAATTGAAATGTGGTAGCTTCCACACTTCTTCTACTTGTTCTTCTTTGAAATTTGGACTTTTATTTAGAACTAGGAGTTTCCGGGTCAATTTGCATACACATTGAAGAATTTTGACGGAATCAATTCCACCGTCCACTAGCAAGGTCTCAATTAAAGCCAAAGCTAAGCTTCGTAAGGACTATCCCTATAAAAGTTGATATCACCTTAGATATTTTGAACTTGAGACCAGTCAGGAACGAATCCCCAAGTGACATGCCTTGACCACAAAAACCAACTTTTTTGGGCTATAATATTCTAGACCTTGAGGTGCATGTCACCGTTGAAACTTGAAATCAATTTGCTACCATTACATGTGTGGCAAGGAAACAAAAATTTAAGGTACGAACTTGAATGAATTAATATTCATCTTGATTGGGGCAAAACAAATTGTGATAAAAGTTAAAAAGACATGTTGAGTTTCAAATTTATAAATCCAAGGACATGGCGTAGTGGTCAAAGGTCTAACACTAACAGATTTACTTGATCCAAAGGTTTCAGGTTCGCAACTCCCTAAGTTTTATCAACTCATTTTACCCCAGCTACTACGATACATGGCTTTGCTCCTACTTCAATCATACACGATTTCTGCTAGTGGACAAAAGGACTGAGTCTCCAAAAAATTTTCGAGGTGTATATAAACTGACCCCAAAACCTTAAGTTATCAAAGAAAAAGGAGTCTCATGTCTAACGTACCTTTATGATGGCCTTGATGACATCATCAGTGTAAAATTCTTCTGATTCTTGTAACAATAGCATAACATCAATGATGTTTTTCCCCTTCTCATCACCCTCCTCTGTATTTGAAAAAGACCTCTTCTTTCTTCTGTGTGTGTCAATGAGATTTTGCAAAAATACGTCCCTCTTTTTTTGCAATCTCTTATTTTTCACATCCCCAATTAAAGAAGTCACAAACTTGAGGACAGGAAAGAAGTCACCTACACCGGGCGGACTAGGTGGAATAAAAGTCATCTTAATGTCATTGAACTCAACCCTCCCCTTTTATGATTCCAATTCATACCCTTCAAAGAATCTCTCCCCCGAAACCATCTTCATCATTAAGTTAAAGGTCAACATATAGAACAAGGATTTCACCTCCACTTTGCGATTTTCTCTGGCAAGCAATTTTTTCACAGGATACTGGACTTCGTCAGCGCGGATTCTTGAAGTCATCTGAAACCGCGCTGACGAGAAAATCTCAGTGGTGGCAAATCGGCGTAGGTTGCGCCAGTGAGGGCCGTAGGGGGTCATTGCAAGAGAATCCTCCTCTAATCGCCTTGTGGAGGCAAAAAATGGTCTGTTTGCAAATATCATGTCATTTTTTGTGAAGCACTCTTCGATGGCGGAGGGAGTAGATATTACTAAAACGGGATGCCACCCAAACCAGATTAATAATACGGAACCGTATTTTTCAGAGAGATTGTGTAGGGCATGGTGTAAGGGCTTTTTCAAGAGGTGTAAATGGCCTAAAATGGGAATGCTAGGTGGGCTTGGTGGTAGATTTTAAGTTGGACTCTGCTACTTGGGAAGATGAGTTTGTAGAAGATAAGAAAGAAGGAGAATAGGAAATCAATGTAGAGCGAAGCCTGCATAATCTGTAAATTCTAGGAAATCAATTGCTTAGCCGTACCTTTTCCCAAATTGATTCCACTAAGGTAGTTTTTTGGCTTTTTGATTTTTAGCGGTTTTTTATATGGCTACAACAAATTCTTGATTTTTTCGTCCACAATTCAAAATCTGATTTAAAACTAAAAGTTAGACGAACCAATCATACATATACCAATCTTCGATTAAATTGAATTTTTATACAGCTATCCTAAAAAGAATTTATGTGCATAGTAAGCATTCTGAATCATTTGTATGTGATCCAAAGTGTTATACATGGGATTGGTACATATAATGGAACACATAGTCGATTTTGCTATGGGTAAATTACAAAATCCATCCCCAAGGTTTCGAACAAATACAATCACAAACCCCACGTACTAGAATTTACAGATTTCCCCTTGACAAATAAATTTACCCTCTTAGCCTTGTTCTGAGTTACTTAGAATTTTATGAAGATTCGAAAAATCTAAACAGTCGCTCTTTTCCATGGCAACACCTTTTATTTTGAAAATAAGACCCCCAACTGCATTTTTATTTGACATTAAGCTCACTCACTTCGCCTGACATTGCCACGAAAGTAGAATTTTCGAAAAAATAAATGACTTAACTATTGTTGCAAATAATGAAACAGAGGTTGAGAGAATGAAGGGAGCTTAGAGAAGCGGTATTTTCTCAGAGGAGGCAAGTTCTCGTATGCCAAGTTTTTGGTTTTGCCTTTGTTAAGATTTGTATAAAAAGGCAAAATTTCTAGTGCTACTTGCAAATATCACTTATTTAATGAGATCCAATCCAAGTACAAGTAACAACTTAAATAAGAAACAGTACACAGTAAATTGAGACACTGGTATGATTCCATTAAAAGTATTGCATGAACGTTCACAACTTAAAAAGAGTATCCATTAAAGCTTCACGCGGCCGAAAAACAACCTGCATCAACTTTGCCTTCTCCATTTTCTTGCCACCTTCCTCATAATTCACCTCAACTTTTTCCCAATCAAAGCACTGAATCAGAGTTCCCAATGCCAACGGAATAAACCTTCTGGCCAAACTTTCCCCAGGGCAAGCCCTTCTACCCAATCCAAATGGAACCAACTTAAACCCTGCCTTTTCACCTTCCACGCCATTGAACCGTTCCGGTCTGAACAAGGCCGGGTCACCCCACAACTTGGGGTCATTGTGCAAAGCCCAAGTGTTGACAATTAACAATGTCCCTTTGGGGACACTGAAACCTCCTACAACACATTCTCTAGATGACTCATGTACAGGGATCAAGGGCACCGTGGGACCCAATCGGAGTGTTTCGTTTATGATGCAATGAAGGTATTTGAGTTTAGAGAGATCATCGTCGTTCATTAGTCGAGATTGTCCAACATTGAAATCAATCTCATCCCTTGCTTTGTTGAATTCATTTGGATGTGAAATCAAAAATGAGACTGCAGCTTCTAGGGTAGTTATTGATGTTTCTGTCCCTCCTACCAACATTACCTGCATAATAGCAGAGTCACCAAAAAAATCTGAATTATTTCGCTTTTAAAGGAAATCTGCAAAATCTGAATTCTTATTTATAGAAATTAGAATCTATTATTTCATGTAAAGAAGTTAAATTATCCATTGTATGCGTCCCATTCTCATTGACACTAGTTGTTCCCTCCCTGCCAAACAAATATTTCTTTCCACCACTAAGTACTTGAAGATCTAGAACTTTTATGTCTAATGACATGTCTTGACCATCTAGTGTAAGGTCAGCATATGGAGATATGTCACCTTTGAAATCAATTTGACGCAGCGGAATTCACGAGAAACTAGTTGCGTATTAGTTCAAACGAAATTAGGTCTCGAATCCACGAGGGTTCTTGAATCCACAAGAAGAAAGAGAATAACTCTGAATTTATAATTGATTAAAAGCTGCATAATAATAGAGGTTACATGCCCTTTTATAGGGAAAACTAGCAAACCCTAGCAAAACTTACCTAAAAAATAAAGTATCCCGAAATTGGGGAAACTTCCAAAATTGAAAACTAGAAAGAAAAAAAATAAGAAATTTCCAACTGGAATCAATGAAAACGGAATTGCACGCTAAGAGTAATTCGTAATCTAATTATTACCTAAAATAGCAAAAATACTAAATTGAAGGCCTAAACGAATGAATTTGGCCGAAATCCACCATCAGTCACGATTAGGGTGGTAAGTATTGATCGCAGCGCGATTCTGCTTCAGCCCACCAAGTTTGGGCCTATTCCGGGCTCGTTGATAAATTGCCGAAATTGGCAATTTTCAATTAGAAGTTGATTGGGCCTCTTAGGCTTTGACCGGTCCAATTGATCATAGAACTGGGCCGCTACTTGTTCTGCATCACAATTTCCCTCCATCGCATTCGTCGAAAGGAAAGAAAAATTTATGATACGAAGTCGAATAAATAGGAGCAAAAAAATTATGATAACGCTTAATGAAGTGATGTTGAGTTTCGGGTCTAATTAAACCAAGAGAGAGCTGTTGACTTAATGCTGGACTTATAGATTTGTTTGCTCCTAATGTCTTATATGTGGTCAATACCTTTAAAGTGTGCACTATCAACTCTTATAATGCTAGCCAATATGATACGGCCTTCGCCTCGGTGTCAAATGGACTCTCCAAGTGAACCGTGGGATCGAATACCCAGAAATGAGTCAAGGTGTGAGTAAACTGACACCAACCGAACACCCAAGTCCTAAGTTGTAATTGAAAAAAAAAAAAAAAAATCTGGTGTACTTTACCTTTATGATGGCCTTGATGATATCATCAGTATAAAGTTCAGGTTCTGATTCTTGTAACAGTAGCATAACTTCAATGATGCTTTTCCTCTTCTCATCACCCTCCTCTGTAGTTGAACAAGACCTCTTCTTTCTTCTGTGTGTATCAATTAGATTTTGCAAAAACACATCCCTCTTTTTGAGCAATCTCTTAAATTTCACATTCCCAATTAAAGAACTCACAAACTTGAGGAAAGGAAAGAAGTCACTCACACAAGGCCCACTAGGTGAACCAAAAATCAGGTTAACGTCATTAAACTTAGCCCTCCCCTTTTCTGATTCTAGTTCATGCCCTTCAAAGTACCTCTCCCCATAAACCATCCTCATCATTATGTTAAAGGTCAACATATAGAACAATGAATTCACCTCCACTTCGCGATTTCCTACGGCAAACAATTTTTTCACCAAACACCGGATTTCGTCAGTGCGGATTATGGAAGTCATCTGAATCCGCGCTGACGAGAAAATCTCACTGGTGGCAAATCGGCGTAGGTTGCGTAAGTAAGGGCCGTAAGGGCTCATTACAAAAGAATCCTTCGCCAGCAGCTTTGTGGAGGGAAATAAAGGCCGGTTTGCAAATATTACGTCGTTCTTTGTGAAGCACTCTTCGATGGCAGAGGGAGTGGATATTACTAAAACGGGACGCCACCCGAACCAGAGGAATAACACGGAGCCGTATTTGTCAGAGAGATTGTGTAGGGCATGGTGGAAGGGCTTTTTCAAGAGGTGTAAATGGCCTAAAATGGGACTTGTAGGTGGGCTTGGTGGTAGATTTTTATGTTGGACTCTACTACTGAGGAAGATGAGAAAGAAGGAGAATAAGAAACCAATGTAGAGTAAAGCTTGCATAATCTCCATCTTTAGCCTCTGCCAATTTGCTCTTTTAGTCCAGCCATTTATAAGAACGAAATGTGGTTCATTCTTTTATTTTATAAAGTTGAAATGTAAATGTTTATGAGTCTTAATCATAACGGTGCTTTTTCATTGGTTGTTGAAAAGGCTTATTTATCTTTTCGGTCCTCAGCATTTTTGCAGAGTGTTATTGCCGTTCCTGATATATCAATTGCACGAATATAATATCCAATCTTTGCTCGTGTTAAGCGTCATGTTCTTTTCAGTAAATTTTGAGAAGCAAAATTTCGTACCAAATAAACAATTTGCTTTTGAGTCTTTAATCATCAAGTTTGGTTATGCTTCCTCTTGAACACCGGGCTAGCAGTGAGCTCACTTATTCTTAAACAAATAAATTGGAAATAATGACTGAGACTTAAGATTCGATTTGATTTTCTTATTTTTTTAACTTAAGGAAATCAGGATTTATGCGTGTCTTGAATACACGCTCTTCTTACGCATTACGTCAATTACTTAACTATGGCATCTCTTTGTCCCTGATTTGATTCTCTGAGTGTATCATAGTACGAAAGATGATCAATTCACTATTGGCTCTCCTCAATACGAAGTTGACAGTTTTATTGTTTCCAACTCCACTAGTGAATAGCGGATTAGTGGAGTCTCAAACACCAGAGCCGGCACTGGGCAAAGACTCAACAAGTGGCTGGCCGGCTGCTTTGAGCTCTTTAAAAATGTGACAAAAATTAAGATTCCAGCGCTGGATAAAGGCTCAACAGGAGGGCCATCTTAAGCTCTTTAAAAAGATGTAAAAATTGGGAACCCGACTGCGTACTTTGATTCTAAGAGTGTATTAAAGTATGATGAGATAAGGCAAGCTCACTGTCAATCTTCTTAAAGAAAAGATGATCAAAACGTCATCATTATTAAGATAAGTATTGTGTATATGTCAATTTGAAGAAAGGACAAAGAATTAAAAATGTGAATTTATTAACTATTGATGTTTAAAATAGTGGATTCTCACCAGAGCCGGCACTGGGCAAAGACTCAACAAGTGGCTGCCTTGAGCTCTTTAAATAAGTGACAAAAATTAGGATCTTGACACTAGGCGAAGGCTCAAAAAGAGGCCCGTTTTAAGCTCTTTAAAAAGATGTAAAAATTATGATCCCAATTACGTACTTTCAGTATCCAATACATACCTTCATAAATTTAGTACCCTATTGCCCTAAATTCACCTTAGGCTGAAAATTACCTCGGCAACGCTAAGTCTCTTCAATGCACACACCAAAAAGAAATACAGCTCTCCAACACCTGGACGACACAGTCCTCCAACCGTGTAGTAGAATGTATCCTCGGTTCATGACAATTTCTACTATGCGTTAAATTTAGAAAGAGTGTCAAGGCTGCATCGCCTTCTGGCATACATGTATGAATTATTGAAATAGCCCTCTGTGTAGGTTTTCGGGGGCAGTACCGTATTGCCATGAATAGTCATGTCAATCCAAACTCGAATCAAGCTTCTTAAATCCAACAATACATATATCCTACACACATATTGTCATATTTATACACGAGTTGTGGCTATGCGCAAAAGAAGCGTAAACGAGCACAGTTGGAGCAATGTACGGATGGGGAGTATTATTGATATTTTAAGCGTAACAGCTTCTTATAATTTCAATAATTTTGATTTGATTTGATTGAATAAAAAAGAGGTTATTTTACATTATCATTTTTCAATTTTTGTCATAATTTAAAACCATGTGACTCACTTGTAGCAGCCTAAAGAAATAGAATAAAATGATTCATGCACAAATGCTGCATAAGGCTATAATGGTTTCTATGTGATATATTGTATTGGAAACGAAAAGTTCTAGGATATCGTAAAAGTATGTTTCGATAGATGTATATCTATTAAGCAAGCCCCCCTCGAACCAAAATTCTGGCTCTGTCGCTGTAAACGAGAGCATAAATGGAAGATAGTTTTGCGTCCAGTTTGGGTAATGTCGTGAATAGTAGAACGGCAGTGGGCCTTGGGAACTTCCAATTCCGCAGGACTCTGTTTTCTGGGTAAGAAGAGGAGTTGAACAAGCCTGGGGACTACCTAAATCTCACCTTTGGTTTTCAATGGAATGGATCAATGGATAATTATCTTATTTACTCAAGACAATAAATTATCTGTTAAATCTGCGTTTCATATCAGAATTCAGAAACTCAGGAACAAGGTGTTCAATTACATGGGAATGAAGTGTATTTGGGATTGTTTGACTGGTTAGCTTGGACTGAGAGAATTGAGACTGCTGATTTGTCGATAAGAATGGGAGTAGATAGAGTAGTAATCAAGCAATTTGCAATTTCTTGGAATAATGAGTGTTAGATATATTGGCGACTTCTGGATTCCGACAAACCATTGGAATCTGTAACTAACTGTTCTTTTTCTATGTTGTTTAGTCTAGATACTCCGCTTGTGGATTATGAATTTTTGAAAATACCATGCAATTGCTTGGGAATTCTATTTTGGAAAGGTGTATATACGGATTTCATATGCATTCACTGGAATTCATGTTAAAGACTTTCTATGTATTAATTGAGTTTTTGTTATCAAGGTCTTTGATAGGAAAAGCTGGTTTAAAAGGGCAAAAGAGTTTATCGTTTGCCTTTGTGTGGAGTAGAGAAATTTTTCAGGCATTGTGGGTATTTAGTATTGCCAAGGATACATGGAGAGAATTTTTCTAAGGCACGTAAGGCTTCATTCAGTTGCACGGAACTGTGTGTCTAGTTACCAAGAAAGTTGTGAGACTTATAGCTTCAATGCTTTTCCCACAAGAAAGTTGTGAGACTTATAGATCTCGCCAAAATGAAGGAATTTTTGTTTTCATGTCGAATTCGTTATCAAGAAAACACACAAAGAAAAGCAAATTAAAATTCATTTTTGTTCACTTCACTTTTCTCAGGAATCCATTTTCCACGCAACATTGTTCACAATTGAACAGAACCTTCGCGGAGAGATTGCAGAGAACCGGTGGCACTCCGGCGCCTCGTAGCACCGACGCGGCGCTCCAGCGCTCTTGGAACCAAATGAGGTGGACCTTATTGTCTACTTGAATAGGCTAAATAAATGTCTACTATTGGCAACAATCAATTATTTATTGACATTCAACGAAACTATAAGTAACAGTATATATACAGTACATTGAACCATTGATATGATCCAGTTAAAAGTATTGCATCAATGTTCACAACTTAACAAAAGTATCCATTAAAGCTCTACGAGGTCGAAAGATGACCTCCATCAACTTCTCCTTTTCTATTTTCCTTGCATCCCCATTTCCACTTCCATTTCCACCTTCCTCGTAATTCTCCTCGGCTTTTTCCCAATCCAAGCATTGGATCAAAGTTCCTAAGGCCAAGCCCAGCCCGATTTAAATAGTAATTTTATTTTAATACTATATGTATATGTTATCGTTGGAACCTAGTTGCTTGGGGTTTGTTTATCTTGATGAAATTGACATTGATGAAGACGAATGCTAGGTACTGCCTATGTAGAGAATACATTTAAAGTAATACTCCTTCCGTCCGAATTTGTTGGTCCACAAACATACTTTTTCAAGTCCTAAAATGTTTGTCTATTTTCAAAAGTTAAAGGATAAAGTATGCAAAATTTACTTTTTTGCCCATTTTCTAAAACTTAAAAAAACAACACAAAAACTAATTTTTTTTAAATAATGTGTTCACATTTTTTAAATTTTTTTTGCACCATATTATAGTCCTCAATGAGATCTATCAAACAAGATCCATATTGATTAAATTTTTCTTTTTGTAACTACATTATTTTTAGTTTGAAAATTGCATGTAATTTTGTAGTCAAATTAGAATGGAGGGAGTATTAAATTGAGGAATTGGAGATAAAATAGGAAATTAACAAACTCAAAAGGTAATGGAAAAAAAGTTGGAATCCCCAAAATGGACCAACAAATCCGGACGGAGGGAGTAGCAATTTGTTAAGAAAACTTTGAAGTTTTTTTTTCCCTTAAATTACTGTCTTATAATAATAACTCATAGTTTTTGTTCCTTTTATTTTTGTTGTGCTCTACAAGATCTGCTATAAGAAGTGTGAGTTTAAAGGAGAGATACTCAAGAAACGTTTTTACATGTTAGAGTTCCATCTTTTAAAGCACTTAAGTTTTATGGGTCTGATTTTAATATTTTGGGGAGAACTTAGAACTTTAAGTATACTATTACGGTTGTGAATTATTATTGTAATTTCTATGGTTGATTAATTTATGTTTGTGATGTCATGCTTTAGAAAAATAAATGGGCTTGTTGGACGGACTTGAGAAGTTAAAATTCTAAATGGGTCGGGCTTGGGCATATTAAATGAAGCCCGATTATTAATGGGCCGGGCTTGGGAATGGACAAATCTCTTTATTATCTAGTATAAGCCCGACCCGAACCCAGGCCGACCTGGTGTTTGTGCATTCCTGACAGATCCATCTAAGTGAGTCGGAGGGGGTGTAACTACATCTGGCCCAAACCACTGGGTGAAATTTGCCCATTATTATTTTAGGGACTGAAAAGGGAAATTATCCCCATATCAAACTCATTGAAAAGGAAACAAAATTTGAAGATTCCACCCATGCGGTTGTTATTGGTGATGTCGTTAGAGCATCTCCAATAGGAGAACTAAAATTTCATACCTATGTGGCAAGTTCAAGACTCATCTAAAAAAAGTCTACTCTAAGAAATCTTCAAATTAATTTTATTATCTATCGATTTATAATATTTGAATTTATTATTCTCTTCAATTCTTGCAAATTTTTTATCATATCGCATTCAATATTGACGACTTGTCCAGTTGAATCAAGCTACTTTTCTTGTAGAAAGTTAAACCTACACCAAAATAATGTAACATCTTGATTCTTCCTTTTTAGGGCATTTTGCTTACGTGGCTCGTCAAATATGGATAAAATTTGGTTTTGATTCCTACCTTGCAGATGCTCTTGGTTTGGACTACGTACAAGGGATGTTAAGGTATTTGTCCTCTTGAACGTTGGGCTAGCGGGGAGCTCAATTATTCTTAAGCAAGTGAATCAGAAATAACGGTTGTGACATAAGATTCGATTTGATTTTGTTTGATTTAGCAAATCGGAAATTATGTGAGGCTTTGAATACGCACTCGAATCTTATACGTCTACTACTTAACAACAGATACATTCTTCGTCGTTGACTTGATTCTTTGGGTACATTCTAGTACGATGGGAAAACGTAGACGTATAAGATTTCGCAAGAAAAAGTTGTTCAATGCATTTCTTTTCCTACAGTTTTCTGCTGATTTCAAAGTGCAAGCCGACGTGTTTCGAATCTCAGAAATCATCCACTTGGAGCTTGGAAAATCATGCATCAAGAGCTTCGGAGTTTGGAAACATCAGTCGACAAAAAAAATTGAAAAATTTAAAAAGTACGGGCCGGGTGGCCAAGGCCCAAGGCCACCCTAGCCCTACTCTCCATCCGCCACTAATTGCAACACTCATTATCTTAACAACACAATTTTGTCATAACAACATAAAAAGGGGACTCACTTTTTTTCACTTTTACGCCATAGAACACAACATTTTTAACTCCACAACTAGAGATGCCTTAGCATGGTTTCAGTCAACACAACCTTGAACTTAACTCGATCGAGAACGGCCTTGATTTAATTTCTAGCAAGATTGATGGAAAAAGTTCATTATTGACGGAAAATGTTAGAAGGAGACAGGCTTCATTGGTATCTATAGGGTCATGCTATCTCCACATGAAATTTATCTTATGTGTAAATTCTTATTTAACTTGAAATCATCATTCATTTTACATAACATAAGATGAGTTGTTTTGATGTTTGATCAAGCAAAATGTCGTAAAATAATCTACTCACGTGTACTGTATTGATGAACTAGATATTGCTCGTGCCTGAAGGCACGATGCAACACGTTTTGAGCACAATTAAATTAAATAACCCTTCTCTTCCGACCAACCCAACAACAAACTTGAACTTTTCGAGAATTTTTTTTACCTTTTGCACGTTTAGAGTTCCATCTTTTAAAGCACTTAAGTTTTATGGGTCTGTTTTTTAATATTTTGGGGAGAACTTAGAACTTTAAGTATACTATTACGGTTGTGAATTATTATTGTAATTTCTATGGTTGATTAATTTATGTTTGTGATGTCATGCTTTAGAAAAATAAATGGGCTTGTTGGACGGACTTGAGAAGTTAAAATTCTAATTGGGTCGGGCTTGGGCATATTAAATGAAGCCCGATTATTAATGGGCCGGGCTTGGGAATGGACAAATCTCTTTATTATCTAGTATAAGCCCGACCCGAACCCAGGCCGACCTGGTGTTTGTGCATTCCTGACAGATCCATCTAAGTGAGTCGGAGGGGGTGTAACTACATCTGGCCCAAACCACTGGGTGAAATTTGCCCATAAATATTTTAGGGACTGAAAAGGGAAATTATCCCCATATCAAACTCATTGAAAAGGAAACAAAATTTGAAGATTCCACCCATGCGGGTGTTATTGGTGATGTCGTTAGAGCATCTCCAATAGGAGAACTAAAATTTCATACCTATGTGGCAAGTTCAAGACTCATCTAAAAAAAGTCTACTCTAAGAAATCTTCAAATTAATTTTATTATCTATCGATTTATAATATTTGAATTTATTATTCTCTTCAATTCTTGCAAATTTTTTATCATATCGCATTCAATATTGATGACTTGTCCAGTTGAATCAAGCTACTTTTCTTGTAGAAAGTTAAACCTACACCAAAATAATGTAACATCTTGATTCTTCCTTTTTAGGGCATTTTGCTTACGTGGCTCGTCAAATATGGATAAAATTTGGTTTTGATTCCTACCTTGCAGATGCTCTTGGTTTGGACTACGTACAAGGGATGTTAAGGTATTTGTCCTCTTGAACGTTGGGCTAGCGGGGAGCTCAATTATTCTTAAGCAAGTGAATCAAAAATAACGATTGTGACATAAGATTCGATTTGATTTTGTTTGATTTAGCAAATCGGAAATTATGTGAGGCTTTGAATACGCACTCGAATCTTATACGTCTACTACTTAACAACAGATCCATTCTTCGTCGTTGACTTGATTCTTTGGGTACATTCTAGTACGATGGGAAAACGTAGACGTATAAGATTTCGCAAGAAAAAGTTGTTCAATGCATTTCTTTTCCTACAGTTTTCTGCTGATTTCAAAGTGCAAGCCGACGTGTTTCGAATCTCGGAAATCATCCACTTGGAGCTTGGAAAATCATGCATCAAGAGCTTCGGAGTTCGGAAATATCAGTCGACAAAAAAAAAATTAAAAATTAAAAAAGTACAGGCCGGGTGGCCAAGGCCCAAGGCCACCCCAGCCCTACTCTCCATCCGCCACTAATTGCAACACTCATTATCTTAACAACACAATTTTGTCATAACAACATAAAAAGGGGACTCACTTTTTTTCACTTTTACGCCATAGAACACAACATTTTTAACTCCACGACTAGAGATGCCTTAGCATGGTTTCAGTCAACACACCCTTGAACTTAACTCGATCGAGAACGGCCTTGATTTAATTTCTAGCAAGATTGATGGAAAAAGTTCATTATAGACGGAAAATGTTAGAAGGAGACAGGCTTCATTGGTATCTATAGGGTCATGCTATCTCCACATGAAATTTATCTTATGTGTAAATTCTTATTTAACTTGAAATCATATTTATCATTCATTTTACATAACATAAGATGAGTTGTTTTGATGTTTCATCAAGCGAAATGTCGTAAAATAATCTACTCACGTGTACTGTATTGATGAACTAGATATTGCCCGTGCCTGAAGGCACGATGCAACACGTTTTGAGCACAATTAAATTAAATAACCCTTCTCTTCCGACCAACCCAACAACAAACTTGAACTTTCCGAGAATTTTTTTTACCTTTTGCACGTTTAGAGTTCCATCTTTTAAAGCACTTAAGTTTTATGGGTCTGTTTTTTAATATTTTGGGGAGAACTTAGAACTTTAAGTATACTATTACGGTTGTGAATTATTATTGTAATTTCTATGGTTGATTAATTTATGTTTGTGATGTCATGCTTTAAAAAAATAAATGGGCTTGTTGGACGGACTTGAGAAGTTAAAATTTTAATTGGGTCGGGCTTAGGTATATTAAATGAAGCCCGATTATTAATGGGCCGGGCTTGGGAATGGACAAATCTCTTTATTATCTAGTATAAGCCCGACCCGAACCCAGGCCGACCTGGTGTTTGTGCATTCCTGACAGATCCATCTAAGTGAGTCGGAGGGGGTGTAACTACATCTGGCCCAAACCACTGGGTGAAATTTGCCCATAAATATTTTAGGGACTGAAAAGGGAAATTATCCCCATATCAAACTCATTGAAAAGGAAACAAAATTTGAAGATTCCACCCATGCGGGTGTTATTGGTGATGTCGTTAGAGCATCTCCAATAGGAGAACTAAAATTTCATACCTATGTGGCAAGTTCAAGACTCATCTAAAAAAAGTCTACTCTAAGAAATCTTCAAATTAATTTTATTATCTATCGATTTATAATATTTGAATTTATTATTCTCTTCAATTCTTGCAAATTTTTTATCATATCGCATTCAATATTGATGACTTGTCCAGTTGAATCAAGCTACTTTTCTTGTAGAAAGTTAAACCTACACCAAAATAATGTAACATCTTGATTCTTCCTTTTTAGGGCATTTTGCTTACGTGGCTCGTCAAATATGGATAAAATTTGGTTTTGATTCCTACCTTGCAGATGCTCTTGGTTTGGACTACGTACAAGGGATGTTAAGGTATTTGTCCTCTTGAACGTTGGGCTAGCGGGGAGCTCAATTATTCTTAAGCAAGTGAATCAAAAATAACGATTGTGACATAAGATTCGATTTGATTTTGTTTGATTTAGCAAATCGGAAATTATGTGAGGCTTTGAATACGCACTCGAATCTTATACGTCTACTACTTAACAACAGATACATTCTTCGTCGTTGACTTGATTCTTTGGGTACATTCTAGTATGATGGGAAAACTTAGACGTATAAGATTTCGCAAGAAAAAGTTGTTCAATGCATTTCTTTTCCTACAGTTTTCTGCTGATTTCAAAGTGCAAGCCGACGTGTTTCGAATCTCGGAAATCATCCACTTGGAGCTTGGAAAATCATGCATCAAGAGCTTCGAAGTTCGGAAATATCAGTCGACAAAAAAAAAATTAAAAATTAAAAAAGTACAGGCCGGGTGGCCAAGGCCCAAGGCCACCCCAGCCCTACTCTCCATCCGCCACTAATTGCAACACTCATTATCTTAACAACACAATTTTGTCATAACAACATAAAAAGGGGACTCACTTTTTTTCACTTTTATGCCATAGAACACAACATTTTTAACTCCACGACTGGAGATGCCTTAGCATTGTTTCAGTCAACACACCCTTGAACTTAACTCGATCAAGAACGGCCTTGATTTAATTTCTAGCATGATTGACGGAAAAAGTTCATTATAGACGGCAAATGTTAGAAGGAGACAGGCTTCATTGGGATCTATAGGGTGATGCTATCTCCACATGAAATTTATCTTATGTGTAAATTCTTATTTAACTTGAAATCATATTTATCATTCATTTTACATAACATAAGATGAGTTGTTTTGATGTTTGATCAAACAAAATGTCGTAAAATAATCTACTCACGTATACTGTATTGATGAATGATTCAGATTACGAGCAATTGTAAGCACATGATAAAGCCCACAACGTCAATTTAAAAGAGTAAAGAGAGATGAGGTACACAAACAAGCTTTTACGGGGGCTTTGGTGCATGGGGAAAGCAATAAAGACAATTTAAGGGCGTGTATGAAGGGGTCTAAAATCAAATTCAAGTTTTTGAGCAAAGTTGAGGAAAATTTATTAGGCAAAGTCTATAAGAATTTGTGAGTCTATAAGCTGTTTAAAAAGATGTAAAAATTATGGTCCCAATTACGTACTTTCAGTATCCAATACATACCTTCATAAATTTTAGGCTAGGTTTGGCTAAATAAGTTAAGTTGTTTTTTACTATTCCTTTTTTTGTCCTTATTCATTTTTTTTTTTTTTTGTATTTTTAGTTTTGCGTCAAACTTTTGCGACCTATTTTTTTTTGTATTTTTATAAGTTGATTTTTATACTTTTTTCAAAAATACAGAATAAGTCAAAATAAGCAGCTTATTTTGACTTATTCTGTATTTTTGAAAACATTTAAGAGTTTCAGTCAAAATTTTTTACTTTTCCGATTCCTCTGGTCGAGACGGATCAATAGGTCGCAAAAGTTTGACGCAAAACTAAAAATACAAAAAAACTTTCTGATTGGGTTGTGAATCTCCAGGACCAGAAGTTTTTTTTCAAGCCCGTTGAGTATTTTTGTCATCAAGCCCAGTCTCACGCACCTATCAATCTTCCTATGGATCGGTGGATCCAACCTATTTTTGATAGGCTATATTTTTTTAATTTGGCTCTTGCCCATATGGCACTTCTTTGCCCCTCCTAATTGGAATGTCTCACGCCGAACTATGTAATGGCTTGTTTCAAGCTTCCCAAGATGATCTGCAAGATGATTACTACCTCAATGGCTAATTTTTGGTGGGGGTGGAAGGATAATGAAAGGAGGATTCATTGGGTGAGCTGGCAGAAGTTGGCAGAGAAAAAAGATGGGGGTGGTTTGGGTTTTAGGGACTGTGAGGCCTTTAATCTAGCGATGCTTGCTAAACAAGGTTGGCGTTTGTTGGAGAATGATGATAGCCTTGTTCAGAAGGTGTTGAAGGACAAGTATTATAAGAGGTGCTCTTTTATGGAAGCTAAGTTGGGGCCGAACCCGTCGTGGATTTGGAGAAGTCTTATTGAAGGGAGGAAAGTTCTTGAAGCGGGAATCAGATGGCGTGTGGGTAACGGATATGAGATTAAGATTCATGATAAGTGGTTACCAAAGGCAGGACCAGCTTCTCCGGTTGGTATTGGCAATTGTGGGTCGGATTTTATGGTGAGTAATCTTATAGATGAGTCTAGCCATACATGGAAGAGTGAGGAGGTTATGAATCGATTTTGCGAAGAGGATGCTAACATTATCTTGCAAATCCCTTTGCCAATATTGTCAGTTAAAGACAAGAGGGTCTGGCACTTTACTCCAAATGGTGTATACGTGGTCAGGTCCGGATATGAAGTAGCTATGATGATGAAGAGGAATGGTTTGCTTGGGCCGAATGGAATTGGCGAGTCCAGCAATAGATATGCGATGAAGGATTTTTGGAAGCAACTCCGGAAGCTGCCAGTAGCAGGGAAGATCAAACATTTCTTATGGAAATGTTGTCATAACGCTATTCTGGTTCAGGAAAATTTAAGGCAGCGGGGTGTTCCTTCGATTTCGGGCTGCCCCTTATGTGGTAGTTCTGGGGAATCTGTTCTTCACCTCGCTGCTCATTGCCCCTTTGCAAGGGCTGTTTGATTCTCAGGCTTTGGAGGGCTGCTCGTTTATTAATTGGTGGTTTGAGCTTATTAGTCGTGGCCAATGTTATTATGATGAAGTGTCTTGGAAAGCGAATGCGGCGTATTTGTTGTGGGGTATTTGGAAGAGTAGGAATCGTGCTTTGTTTGATCATGCTTCCGGTGTGGGTTATGCAGCATGCTGTGGGCAATGCAGCTGAATTCTTGAAAGTTAATAGGGAGAAGGATTTGGATGGGTGTAGCAATAGTCCAAATCAAGCAGTAAGGCAGGATCATTGGAGTTTGCCTTCTCCAGGCTTAGTTAAAGTTAACTTTGATGGGGCCTTTGTTCAAAACCTGAATGTTGGTGGCGTTGCAGCAGTAGCTCGTGCAGATGATGGTTCTTTCCTCTTCGCTCGAGCATGTGGTGGTCTTAAAGCTCGCTCGGCCATCGTTATGGAGGGTCTTGCTCTGAGAACAGGTGTTTTGTTGGCTAAGGAGAGAGGAATTCGAAGAGTGATCTTTGAGGGAGATGCAAAAGGTTTGATTGAGGTGCTTAATGGCAAATCTGCAGGTTGTGAGGATATCCAACTTCTGGTGTTAGATATCTTGCAGCTTTGTAGGTCCTTTTTTGATGTTTTCTCCTTTGTTTTTGTTGGTAGATCTTGTAATGCTGTGGCCCATGAGTTGGCCAAGAAAGGTTGTAGTTTGGGCAATTGCTCAACTTGGTTGGTTATCCCTCCATTGTGGCTGTGGGATCTTGTCTGTAATGAGAAACTCTCTTGTATCTGAATTTTTCGTGGAATGAAAGTTTATTTTCGCTTGGCAAAAAAAAAAAAAAAAAAATCGAATGTCTTGGGTTCAATCACGCCATAGGAGAGTTAGGCCTTGTTTGGTTTGGTTTCCAAAAACCGGTTTTCTCAATTATTATTCAATTATTACTCCTATTTTTAAATATTATTTTTATTTTTCTATCTCTCTCTCTCTAATCATTAATACCTATTTTTTAATTATTAGACATATTTCTCCCTCTAATCATTACAAAAACCAAAACTCAAAACCCAAACTAAACATAACCTTAGTGTTGCAGTAGTTATTTGTACCCCACATCCTCTTTTCCTTCCCGCAAGATAGAAAAGTACTATAAGTTCTCCCAATGTTTGACAAAGAAAACGAAAATTATGTGGGGTATGTATCCCCAAAAAAAGTGAAGTGAATTACTGCAAGAAAAATAAATTCATGCGGGTTTTCTATTAACAACGAATATTGATGGAAAACTAACCTTTTTTTAGTAGGATGTATTTTGTGGGAAAGTGTTTTCTGATCAATTTGAAATTGTGGGCTTGGGAGGTGAACACCAAGAAATTTGTTAAAAAGCTAAAATTTTCATCCTTTCGGTGCAACTGACCGGGACATTTGCCCCACCACTGATAACGCCATATCAACTCAAGCAAGAGTAATGCGGTCTCCGTGGGCCAGGCCCATGATCCAAACATTTAATGAATTGCATATTTTGGGTTCTGATGTTTTCTATCAAAGGCCCAAGTGTAGGGTGGCAGCCACAGATACTAGGGTCCACATCCACATGGAAGTCCCCTACAAACTCCACCGAGCACTGCCACGTGTAAAGTTATTGGACCATGATGTCTTAAGGTCGGTTGATTTGGTGGGCTCTACCGCTTCACAATTAATCCACTTCAAGGCCCCAGTGGGCCACCACCCGAAAGGTACCCTTCGATTTTTGAACAAATACTAAGGGGGTGTTCCACTAACTAGTTTTTTTCAAAAACTAGTTTTTCTCAAAAACTAAGACAAGTCATCCTCTTACAATACATCACATAACACAAAAACCAAGACAGTTTTAAAACAAAACTACCTTAGTGGAACACCCCTAAGCACAAATTATTCACATATTTTGACCAAAAATATATATATAGGAGTAACACATTGTGTTTATAATATATGTACTAGTTTTAGTCCTCGTGCTTTGCACGAGAACGTGTGCTTATTATTTTTTTTATTCCGATTATTGCTTTGTTGGTTCTTTTCACATGCGTAGTAAGGTTTAAATCAAAATTAATGCATTACTAGAGCAAAGATTGTTAGAAGAAGATTTAACCTTATTCCTAAACATGAAGAACCAAGTCCATCTAATATCTACAAGCCAACTTCAGAGGTATCGTAATTGACTAAGTGAGGGTAGAGAGAAGCAAAAATTCTTTTAAATCCACTCTTACGTCCTAGAGCTCAACGCTCCACGCGCCCTAATGAAGTCGATTGCTAACTGGATTTGACTTCGAAAATTTGCATGTAACCCAGCTTTG
>CM037155.1:4974855-5091379 GCA_020921065.1 Vaccinium darrowii
ACGGATATCTGCCTGTCAGACAAGTGGCAGTTCGGCCACTGTTCCTTCCCAAAGTAGTAACCTTCTACTGATAGTCGCGCCGGTCTAGTCTTTCTGGCAGGCGTAGCCTGTGGAGTTGGTGACCTGCCACCGTTTGCAGAGCAAGTGGGTAGTTGAGATCATTAATGAGCCACCCAGACTGTCAGAGGTGTCTCAACCGAGCACCCATGACACCTGGCGAGTCCATCCCCGGCACCGAGGTCAATCTACTCGGTCTGGGGGGCGCTCGGGGGCCATCCCCGAGCGCTCCTGAGGCTCCCTTTCGCCACGCTGTTACTGTGCAGCCGAGACCCGGACCCAGGGCGTACCGAGTCCTGTCTTACCGAGCACACTTCCCCGGACGCAGGTATTGCCGAAGCTCCGCGGACCATGGTCCCTCACGACTGAGGTGGCCCTTCTGGACCCCAGCCCATCCGGCCGCTACAATAGCCCCTCTACTTTGCCAATCCGTGCTCCATCAATTGGGGGAGTAGACCGAACAGAGCGGCCAATGAGGATTCCGAGGGCTTAGCCGAACCCCGAGAACCTTCTGCCGAGGGGAATGGGCAACCGAGCACTCCGCTTCGGAACGTCACATCGTTCTGCAACCGATGGGACGTGTGATGTGACCCGATCTCGGAGGCGACGCTTGAGTTATCCGGTGTCAGAGACTCCCTGACGTGGCACGACGTCATGTGCCACGTGTCGCCTCGGCATTCGCCCGAGCGCCGTCATTTGGAATTCGCGCCAAGACGTTTCAAACGGCGTGGACAGGTGTCACCTCCTGGTTGGCCAGCCGAGGGGTCGCGCCGCTTGCCGAGGCGTCACATCGCTTCCCATTAATGGCGCCGGCTAGCATCCCCCCTCCGCCCTATAAATAGGGACCTTCGGTAGAGAGAGAAACCACTGTTTCTAGCCCAGATCTCGATTCTCAGCCACTTCCTCCACCCAAACTTAAGGTAAATCGCTTTTTCTCATCGTTTTCCTGCTTTTTAGTACCTTTTTCATGCATTTTGGGCCATTTTTGGCCCTTTTTTGTCGTTTAAACTCTGCCCCTGTTTGGGTTGAGTTTTCCGGCGAGACCTGCGGCGGCGTACGGCGGCCGGAATCTGGGCACGTTGAATACTCAACGTGTTCTTCCGAGGCCTCATGCCGAGGGTCGCGACACCCTCCCGAGCGCACACAACACACAGCTTCAGCCGAGAGTATCCTCGAGTGGGTAGGTCCCCTCGGTTAGTCGTGTGTACTCCACATAGGAATACACCATTGCACCCCTGCCCCTCATGCATACAGCTGCTGATGGGTTTCCTTGTGCATTTTCTTAGGTCCTCGGCTGAATGAGCAACGAGCCGTTCGTCATTTCAGACAGCGACGAAGAGCTCACCGAAGAAGTCGTAGCACAAATCAGGGAGCTCGGTAGCCGATACCGCAACCGCCCACCGAGCGCACTCAACATCCCCCCTCTCCAAACCATCTACCCCGAGGAGTACAGCAGAATGGAGGGAGAGAGACTAAACCCTGACACAGGGGCCTCGGCGCCCCATGTGCCCGAGCCCCGAGGTACTCCGAGATCCGAGTCTTCCGTGGCAGAGATCTTTGAGCCGGTCGCCGAGCCGATACCGATCGTCGAACTCAGCAACGGGGATGAGGGAACCCCGGACGATCAAACCGACGCCGCTCCGGCCGAGGGAAGAGAGGGTGAGGCAGCCCCGAGAGGAAACCCGAGGGCTCGACGCCCCGAGGCCCCCACGCTCAAGCTCGGCGATGACTGGGAGGAGGTGCCCCTGCCGAAGGGTGGGGATGAGGAGTGCCCCTATGTCAAGGCCTTCGACCCAGATCATCCCGAACGCCTGGAGGAGTTCAGGCTGCGATACCAAATTCCGGACGACGTGCAGATCGAGCTCCTGTTCGGCGACCGGATCGAGTATGGGGATGACCATATCACGGTCCCCCTTATGGCCATTACCGAGGGGGGCTCCGTTTCCTCTTCCCGAAGATGGTTCGGCAGCTTCTTCACTACTACGACCTTAGTCCCCACCAGGTCGTGGTAAACGTGTACCGGGTGCTCTTCGCAATTTTGAAGCTGGCCGAGAGGCACGAGATCCCCGTGACCGTATACGACGTGCTCGGGATCTACCTCGTGGCCCTGAGCTCCAAGTTCCGACGGTACTATTTCTCCGTCCGGAACGAGTACGACCACCTCATCACCGACCTCTATGACAAGGAGGAGCATCAGTACAACTACGTGGTGGTGAGGGGGAACTATTCCTGGGCACCCGAGGAGCCCCACACTTGGCCTCTCAACCACCGCCGAGGAGACCCCAGTAAGCCGAGCACTTTTCTTTTCATTTATCTTCACCGTGCGTCCTTATTGCATTCATTGTTTCTTGCCGAGTACTGACTGAACTTTTTCTTCTTGCAGGCTGCAGCATCGTCAACAAGAGACTCCTTGAGTTCTCGGACGACGGGATCATCCAGGCCCTCTACGCCCACGGCCAGCACCAAGCCCACGCCCTCCTTGACTACCAGCTGAGCTACCGCGGCTTCCTGAGCCGAGACAAGTCCCCGAGGACTAGTAACCGCCGAAGGAGGAGGAGGTCCACTCTTCCTGACGAGGAGCTGGAACAACTTTGGGGAAGAGAGAGGCAACCCAGAACAGAATGGCCGGTGCCACTGAAAGGCCCTCTCTGGCCCAACTCAGACAACAGCAGCAAAGGGAACGCCGAAGGCAGGCGCCGAGGCCCGGGGGAGGGACTGGTACAAGAAGGGAAAGGGAGGAGCTGCAGCAGGATCCCAACGACCCCGCGGCGAAGAGGCTTCGGGGGAGAGTCCTTCGGGGTGCTCTTGGTGCTACCCCCCTTGCAGGCTTTGTTAACAAAGAAACTCCTTCAGTTCTCGGTACCTGTCCACTGTACGCATTAGCTCGGTCATGTCTTTTGGGGGGTGCACTATAAGGTCTTTGAAGAGGTCTGAGGTGTCCTCCAGGCCGTTTTTGAAAGAAGTGGCCGCTACCTTCTGGTCACAGTTCTCGACCAGGCTGTACACTTCCCAGTAACGGGCGATGTACTCTTTCAGAGTTTCGTCCATCCCCCTCTTCATGTTAACCAGCGCGTCGAGCGTCTTCGCCTGTGTGCTGCTCGTCACAAACCGAGACGTGAACGCACGCTCCAACTCGTCAAAACTGGCGACCGAACCAGGTGCCAACTGGCCGTACCACAGGAGGGCTGTGGTCCCGAGACTCATGGAAAAGGCTTTGCACATTAAGGCGTCACCGTGTCCATAGAGCTCTGAGACCAACCGGTACTGCTGTATGTGGGTGATGGCATCGGTGGTGGGCTCGTATTTATCAAACTTTGGGATTTTGAAGCCCCTGGGAGGGACTGCTTCTGCGACCTCGGCTATGAAGGGGGACCGTCTGGCCTTCTCCAGCCGGGTGTCGGTCTGGCTGATGCCGGGTCGGCAGAGTTCGACCGTGGGGTTCACCCCCAAGCTCTCTTGGAGGGTACGTCCTGTCGATGCCGGCCTCATGACCAGTGGTACGAACGTTTTTTTCGCTCTGAAGAGCGCCTCTTGATGTGGTGCTCCCTCACTGCTCGGGCATCGTCCCTCGGATGGGGGTGCACCGCCTCATCTTCGGGGTAGTAAACCCGCGTGCCCCTCGTCCGAGTGTTGACGAGCACAATGCTCCCGTCCTGATGACGGAGTTCATATCTTTCTCCCGGTCGAGACCCCGACCCTGGTCACGACGCTCTCCCCAGCGGGGGTGGCTTCCAGGACGTCGGACCCATCGCGATGGCTCCGACGATCGTCTTCGGGGGGATCCTCCCGATTACCCTGCCGTTTCCACCGGCCTACCGAGGCGATGGGAAACCGTCCGTCCACCCGATCGGCTCTGTTGTCGGGAATCCGTGCGGTGCACAGTCGGATTGCCTCCTGCGGATCCTCGGCGCACGGATGCCCCTGCGTGACCCTTGCCTCTATCCGAGTCCCTCTGAACCTGCCGTGTATACTCGGGGTCCATGCGAACGTCGGGGGTCCGCGCGCTCGAGGCTGTGGCGCTGTCCTCCAAATATTCAGTTCGCCCTGTCTGCCTTGTGTGGGTCTGCTGGATCCGGGACGAAGCACGCTCCTGGGGGTGGGAATCGGCTCGGCCGCCAGGACCGCGGGGGACAACGAAGGCGTTTCCCCCGACTGTCGACTTCGATGATTGGTCCGAGGCGGGAGAACACCGGAGCCCTTTCGCCCTCACTCCTCGTGCTCGGAGGGGGTCTCCTCGTCCTTGTTCGTCCTCCAGATTTCGAGGTCGTTGGCCGTTCCTTGGCTTGCTTCAGAGCCAGCACCTCTTTCCGTAACAGCGCCATCTCGGCCTCAATAGTAAGAGGAGGAGGAGGAGGCAGGTTTTCCCTCTGAGCGGGGGTAGTGAGATTGGCGAGGGAGTGGACGTCCCCGTTCATGCTGAAAAGGACGTTCCCCGTCCTGACGTTGCTGGTTCCGGCGGCGTTGGACCCCACCGTGACCGTCCCGTCCCTGTTGACGACGGGAGAGAGGGGTGAGCCACAACTCTCTCCTAACTTGGTGATACCTGTCACGGTCTGCTGCGTCAACGTATCCTCCAGCGGCGTCGATTGCGTCCAAGCCAAGCGTGAGAGCAGCCATCCCTCCCGCTCTTGGTGAGGCAAGGAGGAGGTCCTGATCAAGAGTGAAGAACCACCACTAGTATAAAAGAGGCTGGGAAAGCTGCGTCCCCAACAGAGTCGCCAATTGTGGGAGCTGTTCACTGGAGTGACCTCCTTGGACGCCCGGAACAGTACCATGGGGGTGGAGCTGGAGATGACCGCTCTGGACCAGCTGGAAGCTCGTCAGAGAAAGTAGCTGGTGCTTCTAGAGTACAAGGGAACAACCCGTTAGCGCCTAACCCGGACGGTGGTGGTCCGGGGAGGCACTCCGATGGCTAAGTAAGCAACGGGAGGAGTTGTATAACGGAGATCTAGAGAGAGAAAGTGCAACTGAAAGCCAAATGTAGAGAGAGAGAGAGATTTTGAGTGTTTTTTTCCGTGTGTCTCATGCAGGTATGTGGAGGCATATTTATAGGAGAGGGAGCGCGTGCCCCACACGCCCCTCAGGGGGACCCGACGCGCCCCGTCACCATCGCCGCACTTGAGTGCACGGATATCTGCCTGTCAGACAAGTGGCAGTTCGGCCACTGTTCCTTCCCAAAGTAGTAACCTTCTACTGATAGTCGCGCCGGTCTAGTCTTTCTGGCAGGCGTAGCCTGTGGAGTTGGTGACCTGCCACCGTTGCAGAGCAAGTGGGGTAGTTGAGATCATTAATGAGCCACCCAGACTGTCAGAGGTGTCTCAACCGAGCACCCATGACACCTGGCGAGTCCATCCCCGGCACCGAGGTCAATCGACTCGGTCTGAGGGGCGCTCGGGGGCCATCCCCGAGCGCTCCTGAGGCTCCCTTTCGCCACGCTGTTACTGTGCAGCCGAGACCCGGGACCCAGGGCGTACCGAGCCCTGTCTTACCGAGCACACTTCCCCGGACGCAGGTATTGCCGAAGCTCCGCGGACCATGGTCCCTCACGACTGAGGTGGCCCTTCTGGACCCCAGCCCATCCGGCCGCTACACGGAGCGTCTCGTTTATGATGCAGTGAAGGTATGTGAGTTTAGAGTGATCATCTTCGTCCATTAGTCGAGATTGTCCAACATGGGAATCGATCTCATCCCTTGCTTTGTTAAATTCATTTGGATGTGAGATCAGAAATGATACTGCTGCTTCTAGGGTAGTTATTGATGTTTCTAATCCTGCTTGCAACATTACCTGAATAGAAATCACCAAGGTCACTAATTAAAATCTGAACTATATTGGTGTTAAGAAAATTTCCAAAATCTGAATTCTCAATTTATAGAAATTGGAGTCCCTTATTTAAGGTAATGACCGTTAAATTGTTCGTTTTATTTAGGTCCCCGATATTCGTCACTATTAGATTTCTTGGGAGTTTTCAACCTAATACTAATTGGCAATAGGTGCTTGAATTGCTTAAGTGAGTGATGTGGAATAACAATAGTCTAATAGTCACATTTACACATTTATCACATTATTGATCATTACAACAAAATAGACTCTGGCGACGAAACCTAGTGCCGAACACAGATCTCTTTCCTTACTATTGAAATGTTGTAGCTTCCATACTTCCCATTGACGAACAATAATTGAATAAAATTAATCGTAAACTTCGACCACTGAGTAATACTATGAAGATCTCAAACTTTTTTATTTTCTATACTTAATTGTGTAAACTGAATTGGGGACCCTGCCGTCTTTGGGGTCAGCAAGGGGTGCCTACCCCATTGGGCTATCCCTTTCGCACATCAACGACTCAGTTTTTACCTCACTTAAATGTATCCTCACCGTCCATTGTTTGATGCGATCCGAGTTGTTCATGCACGAAACGGACGGCTTGGATAGTTTTGACAGAATGGGAATTCTGGGTGGGCTTGGTGATTGATTTTTAAGTTGGACTCCCGCTACTTGGGAAGATGAGTTTGTAGAAGGTAAGAAAGAAGGAGAATAGGAAACCAATGTAGAGCAAAGCCTGCATAATCTCCATCTTTGGCATCTCCCAATCTGCTTCTTAGTCTGGCCATTTATAAGAAAGAAATATGTTCCATTCTTTATTTTTTAAAAGAGGATTTTTTTTTTGAGTCTTTAATCGTCAAGATGTCTTTTCATTGGCCATGGTGTATTGCAGAAGCGTTAACAAACACAAAAAATGGATGCGATTTATGATATGTAATTGAACAAACCAGAGAAGTCAGAGAGAGAAAAAGAAATCACAAAGAACATGTACAAAGATTTTATGTGCTTCGGCAATGAAAACCTACTCCACAAACAGTCAAATGATTGGGTTTTACTAATCAAAAGAGAATCAGATGCCCGAAGGCTATAGTTCAAAGTTTGTGCCTCTCACAGAAAACTAGATGTAAAGGCAATACAATGATAGAAAACCCTAAAAAACTTATTAATGGGTTGTTGTACGACGCCTTCGTCCAAACCAAGCCCCCATTGTTCCTGACTAGAGTTGTTGAGACCGTTACACAACTAGGATCTCTCGTCCAGACTCATCCGGATGGAACGATTTTCGAACAAGCACTGCTGAAAGCTCTAAAATGTTCATTTTTGCTTGGTCCAGACCAGAGATGATGTGAACGTGCAAATCGAGCCAAAAACCAACACATGGAAAAAGCTTAACTACCTTTTTTGGTCCAAAATGTTTTTGCAGAGTATTGACGTCGTTGCTAAATGTCAGTTGCACAAATTTAATCTCCAATCTTTCGAATACGTGTCAAGCACATCCTAGTCAGGCGCGTTGATTTCAACTGTTGAATTTGAGGAGGCATTTCCTGAGGTTTTAAACATATGACTCACATTTTAAAGAATGGGGAGTACATTCTTGCAGTTGATATTTTAGGGGAGACAAGCACAATATATAAATACTTATGGACTGAAAAGGGGAATAGCCTCATATCACACTTATTGAAAAGGAAAGGATAGTGAGGATTTCACCCATGTTAGTGCTATTTGAGTTGGAATCAGCTAGTGGTATTTTAGTACTACATTTTTGTGATGTCATTGGCTTGGACTGTACAAAAGGGATGTAATGGGGGTTACGTGCAAGTTGAGCTCAATTATTTTTAACCGAGTGAATCAGAACTAATGATTTTGACTGCATAAAGGGGATGTAATAAGGGTTACGTGCAAGTTGAGCTCAATTATTCAATTTATTCTCAAGGAAGTGAATCAGAGATATATATGTTTGGACATAAGAC
Organism: Vaccinium darrowii; assembly: GCA_020921065.1. Taxonomy (NCBI): domain Eukaryota; kingdom Viridiplantae; phylum Streptophyta; class Magnoliopsida; order Ericales; family Ericaceae; genus Vaccinium; species Vaccinium darrowii. Next base: position 4,982,707 of record CM037155.1, read on the forward strand.
TCGAGTTGATTTTGCTTGATTTAAGAAAAATCTGGAAATAATGTTCTTTATACAGGCTCTTTTTACATGTAACCCCTATTACTTATCCGTGATATTTCTTCGTTGTTAATTGTATATCTCCTCCTCTCCCCTTCAAAAAAAAAAAAAAAGAAAAGAAAAAGATAAAGAAAAAACAAATTAGGGTTGAAATGGATACTTTCTCTTATTGGTTAAAATGGTATAAATCCCACCAAAAAATACTCTCAGCCTTACTAAAAGTGTATTGCAGGGTGAGACCTACATCATTTCAACTAATAAGAGAGTGTTTTGTTGACCCACTTTCAGAAGGGGGAATAAAATTGCACACAATTTTTTCCCTTCGTTTTCTAGGTACATTTGGTTCCTACATATTGGTTTATGCTATTTTGTGTGCTCTGTTTTTGCCGAGTGATTGGAATTAACAATCAAATGTGTTTTGTTCCAACCTGTGTAAGCGCCATACAAAGGACATGCTTCACTGCAGGGGCGACTCTAGCGTATAATCAGTGAGGTCAAGCGACCACGCTGGGTTCAAAAAATGGACTGAAAAAAATTAAGATATAAATAAATTTTTTTTTAATATTGTCAGCGCTGGGTTATAGTGTATAATTTGCTTCTTAGTCTATCTACTTAGTGTATGATATAATAGTATATACAATTAAGCCTACTATGGTAGAGACAAACAAGAATCATGCATATTCATTAATCTATCTAATTGTGAAGTTAAATTTGCTTCTTCCAGTCGCCACAACAATCGTTGAAAGAGCTTTTTCGTCGATGAAATTGATAAAAATCCAATTGCGTAACCGGATGGAAGATGAATGGTTGAATGATTCTTTACTCACGTTCATTGAGAAGAACATTTTTAAGAGTGTTGATAATGAAGCTATAATTCATCGCTTTCAAAATATGAAGACTCGTCATGGAATGTTGTAATATGTTTGAGTCTCTTTCTGTCAAACGTGTAATGGGATATGTCTCTTTTGCCTAGGCAGAGTTTTTTTATTTTTTGGGAATTGATATTAGCACTCTCCTTTTCTCTATTGGCACTCCCTTTTTTGGGAATTGAAGTGGAGTGCCAATCTCACTTTTTTTTTTGTTGCATACATTTTTTCATCATAGACACGCTATATATTTTTATCAGCACAGGATGAAAATCCTAGAGTTGCCCCTGGCTTCACTCGAAGAGAATCTATGATCAGACCCAAATCATGTCGTACCTGAAAATCTAGGGGATCTGTTTGTTGTGAGTTTTGGCATATAGTTTGACGCGTGAATGATGTACAGGGCTAAGGCCCAATAGGCCGGCGTCTTAGGCCCCCCCAAAAAATGAAAAAATAGAGCCTCCTAATTTTTTTAGCACCAAGTATGTAGGCCCTTTTTTTTTTTTTTTTTTGCATTGAAGCCCATTTTAAAACCCAATTACCCAAACAACTACTCACTCATTTAATGGCCGGCCCAATATGTACTTTGCTATTAGCTTTGGTGAGTCAGGTTCCAGAAGAAACAAACAGCAAAAGAAAACAACGAGAGAGTCGAGACAAAAAGATTAAAAAAACGATCTGGTGGCTTGGTGTAGTGCAGATCCCGATCAGATTCCCGAAGCCCGGAGGCCCCTTTATAGGTTATAAAGGTGAAATCCCGGCTTGTAATGGTGAAATCATCTCTCTCTCTCTCTCTCTCTCTCTCTCTCTCTCACATATTCTTATTAGTTTGAAAATGAAGATCTAGGGCTACTTTTTTGCTGTCAATACAACCATTTTTTTAATAGTTTTAGAAATGCATTCATTTTTTCTTGTTCTTAATTTCTCTGATTAACTTAGAGATTCTCAATTTGCTTGTGTTGTGAATTGATTTATGGGTCTCCAATAACAGGTATGGCCGTGTGGGATCCGTATGTTAATTACTTTGAATCTCTGATTAGTGATTACCCGACATATGAAGCATCCTACATCCATGATATATCATATATGATAGAAATATAGAATGAATTGCAAAATTGATGGTGGAAATTTTGAAATTTGCAGATTAGAAATAATCATGCCTAGAGTTAGAAAGTATTTGTCTGGACATGAAAAAAGAAAAAAAGAAGCAAAGAGTGGATGCATTGATACAATCCAAATGCATGGGTCACTTATAGAATACTATTGACTATTCCCGTTACAGTTGCATCTGGAGAAAGAAGTTTTTCAAAGTTGAAGTTGATTAAGTCTTATCTTCGTTAAAACTATGTCACAAGGTTAAATGGATTAACCATCCTATCAATTGAAAGTGAGATGGCAGAAGAGATTGATTGAGAGAGCTTGGTTAGTACTTTTGCTGCTAAAACTGCAAGAAGAGTAATGTTTAAGTGATGACGGTGGACGATGCTTTTGATTTTTATAGTATAATGTATGGTTGGGATACTTTTGAGGTATGGTACTTATCTTTTGTATTAGGATAATGTTATTGTTATATGATTTAGTGGGATGTTTTGAGGTCACTCAAAATTGTTTTTTTCTATTGTTGATGTGTAAAGCACAACAAAGAATGCCTATCAAAAAAAAAAAAAAAAGCACAACAAAGAATAAACAAAACAAGGCATAAAAAAAATACTCTAATTGGAAAGAGTTAAAATAGAGAGTTCGATGTGTGGTAGGAGTTTTAAAAGTGACCAGCTAAACGTCAAATAAAAGTAATCCCTCTGTCCCAAATTGCTCGTCCAGGGAAATCCAACTTTTTAAGGAGACAAAACTTATTGTGTTAGAGTTCTAAAATTATCCGGCAAAACTATGAAGTTTATAAAGTGGTTTTAAATTGTTTATATCTTTTAATATGAATCCCAAGAAATATGCAATATGGATCTTGTTTGGTGATTTTAAATTTTCCCGTATGATCCCCTTCATGACACCATCAGCGTAAAATTCAGGTAAATTACCTAGATTGTACCTGTGGAGCTATGCTGGACCATTGGGCGCCCTGGCACCCTGAGGATTTAAATTTTACTAAATCTAATCCCTCCCGTCCCCAAAAAATGTTAGTCCGCAACGCAAAATGAGAACTTAAGAATAAAAACAAAAATTTCAAGAAAAATTGAAACATTTACAACAATTTACAAGGTATCAATGAATTCGTCTAATTTATGAAGGAATTTTTCTTTAAAAAACAAGTTATTTTAAGACCTCGTTTGTGAATCGGGCTAACATTTTGAGATGGAGGGAGTATATGATATCTACTCATGAGTATTATTAACATTACAAGTGTAATAGCTACTTATAGTTTTAATAGTTCTGGTTTGATTAAATAAAAAAATAGGTTATTTTTTATTCTCATTTCTCCATTTTTTTCATAATATAAAAATAAGCATATGACTGTTGCAAATAGCGTAAAGAAATCAAACTAAATAATTCATATGCATTTACTGTATTATGCTAGAATAATTTCAATGTGCAAACGTACAGTACTGTAAACCAGAAGTTCTATAATATCATGGATATATGTTCCGATGAACTAACGTCTATTAATTCGGCCCCCTCGGACCAAAATCCTAGCTTTGCCGCTATAAACATAGCATAGAATGGAGGATAGTTTTGTGTCAAGTTTGCATCGCGTCATGGATAGTAGAACAACAGGGGGCATTGGGAACTTCCCATTCCTCAAGACTCTGTTTTGCTTGGTATAAAAAGGAGTTGAACAGCCATAGGACCACCTAAAACACACCATTGGGGCCTGTTTTGCAAAGTGTGTTAGGACTTCGGAAGGACTGGGGGGAGGGAGGAGGGAGGTGGAGGAGACGAACCCTAGCCGCTTTGAAACTTTCAGAGAGAAAGAGGTCAAAAGTGGAGCATTCATGCCCTCCATTATTTTTCAACTTTGAATAGGCAAAATCTCTACTAGGATTGGCAAACATCGCTTATTTATTGAGATCCAACGAAACTATTGAGTAACAACTTACATAAGTAGCAGTACAGAGGAAATTGAAACACTGATGTGACTCAGTATTTGCATATTCATAGCTCAACTAGAGTATCCATTAAATCTTTACGAGGCCGAAATACAACATGCATCATATTTTCATTTTCCATTTTCTGTTTCCACCTCCTCAATATTCTCCTCACCCTTTTCCCAATCAAAGAACTAAATCAGAGTTCACAGTGTCAATGCCATAAACCTCTTGGCCAAACTTTTCCCCTAGGCAAGCCCTTCTTCCTGAGCTGAATGGAAACAACTTAAACCCTAGCTTTTCTCCTTCCACACCAATGAACCGCTCCGGCTTGAACAGAATCGGGTCACCCCATGAACCTAGGATCATTATGATTCGTGAAAGGCATTCAATGGCATCATGGGACCCAATCGGAGCGTTTCATTTATGATGCAAGGAAGCTATGTGAGTTTCTAATGCCAACGTCGTGCATCAACGTCCTCCTTTTCCGTTTCTTGACCTTTCCATTTCCACGTTCCTCATAATTCTTCTCACCTTTTTTCGCAATCAACGCACTGAATCAGAGTTCCTAATGCCAACGCAATAAACCTCCTGGCCAAACTTTCCCCAGGGCAAGCCCTTCTACCTGACCCAAATGGAACCAACTTAAACCCTACCTTTTCACCTTCCACGCCATTGAATCGCTCCGGTTTGAATAGGGTCGGGTCGTGCCACAACCTAGGGTCATTGTGCAACGCCCAATTGTTGACCATTAATATAGTTCCACTGGGGACATTGAATTGAATCCTTGTACAACACATTCCGTTGATGATTCATGTAGGGTTCAATTGGATTGTGGGACCCAATCGGAGCGTTTCGTTTATGATGCAATGATGGTATTTGAGTTTAGAGAGATCACCGTCGTCCATTAGTCGTGATTGTCCAACGTTGGAATCAATCTCATCCCTTGCTTTGTTGAATTCATTTAGATGTGAAATCATAAATGAAACTGCTGCTTTTAGGGTAGTTATTGATGTTTCTGTTCCACCTATCAACATTACCTATATACAGAAAATGCCAAGGTCACTTAAAATTTCAGATTAAAATGCAAAATCTTAATTTTCATTTTATAGAAATTGAAATATATTTTTGGAGGCGACAAACTCTAAATTTCCCCCCATTACCAAACAAATCTCTCTTTCCTTACAATTGAAATGTGGTAGCTTCCACACTTCTTCTACTTATTCTTCTTTGAAATTTGGACTTTTATTTAGAACTAGGAGTTTCCGGGTCAATTTGCATACACGTTGAAGAATTTTGACGGGATCAATTCCACCGTCCACTAGCAAGGTCTCAATTAAAGCCAAAGCTAAGCTTCGTAAGGACTATCCCTATAAAAGTTGATATCACCTTAGATGTTTTGAACTTGAGACCAGTCAGGAACGAATCCCCAAGTGACATGCCTTGACCACAAAAACCAACTTTTTTGGGCTATAATATTCTAGACCTTGATGTGCGTGTCACCGTTGAAACTTGAAATCAATTTGCTACCATTACATGTGTGGCAAGGAAACAAAAATTTAAGGTACGAACTTGAATGAATTAATATTCATCTTGATTGGGGCAAAACAAATTGTGATAAAAGTTAAAAGACATGTTGAGTTTCAAATTTATAAATCCAAGGACATGGCGTAGTGGTCAAAGGTCTAACACTAACAGATTTACTTGATCCAAAGGTTTCAGGTTCGCAACTCCCTAAGTTTTATCAACTCATTTTACCCCAGCTACTACGATACATGACTTTGCTCCTACTTCAATCATACACGATTTCTGTTAGTGGACGAAAGGATTGAGTCTCCAAAAATTTTCGAGGTGTATATAAACTGACCCCAAAACCTTAAGTTATTGAAGAAAAAGGAGTCTCATGTCTAACGTACCTTTATGATGGCCTTGATGACATCATCAGTGTAAAATTCTTCTGATTCTTGTAACAATAGCATAACATCAATGATGTTTTTCCCCTTCTCATCTCCCTCCTCTGTATTTGAAAAAGACCTCTTCTTTCTTCTGTGTGTATCAATGAGATTTTGCAAAAACACGTCCCTCTTTTTTTGCAATCTCTAATTTTCACATCCCCAATTAAAGAAGTCACAAACTTGAGGACAGGAAAGAAGTCACCTACACCGGGCGGACTAGGAGGAATAAAAGTCATCTTAATGTCATTGAACTCAACCCTCCCCTTTTATGATTCCAATTCATACCCTTCAAAGAATCTCTCCCCCGAAACCATCTTCATCATTAAGTTAAAGGTCAACTTATAGAACAAGGATTTCACCTCCTCTTTGCGATTTTCTCTGGCAAGCAATTTTTTCACAGGATACTGGACTTCGTCAGCGCGGATTCTTGAAGTCATCTGAAACCGCGCTGACGAGAAAATCTCAGTGGTGGCAAATCGGCGTAGGTTGCGCAGTGAGGGCCGTAGGGGGTCATTGCAAGAGAATCCTTCTCTAATCGCCTTGTGGAGGCAAAAAATGGTCTGTTTGCAAATATCATGTCATTTTTGTGAAGCACTCTTCGATGGCGGAGGGAGTAGATATTACTAAAAGTTAGACGAACCAATCATACACATACCAATCTCCGATTAAATTGAATTTTTTATACAGCTATCCTAAAAAGAATTTATGTGCATAGTAAGCATTCTGAATCATTTGTATGTGATCCAAAGTGTTATACATGGGATTGGTACATATAATGGAACACATAGTCGATTTTGCTATGGGTAAATTACAAAATCCATCCCCAAGGTTTCGAACAAATACAATCACAAACCCCACGTACTAGAATTTACAGATTTCCCCTTGACAAATAAATTTACCCTCTTAGCCTTGTTCTGAGTTACTTAGAATTTTATGAAGATTCGAAAAATCTAAACAGTCGCTCTTTTCCATGGCAACACCTTTTATTTTGAAAATAAGACCCCAACTGCATTTTTATTTGACATTATGCTCACTCACTTCGCCTGACATTGCCACGAAAGTAGAATTTTCGAAAAAATAAATGACTTAACTATTGTTGCAAATAACGAAACAGAGGTTGAGAGAATGAAGGGAGCTTAGAGAAGCGGTATTTTCTCAGAGGAGGCAAGTTCTCGTATGCCAAGTTTTTGGTTTTGCCTTTGTTAAGATTTGTATAAAAAGGCAAAATTTCTAGTGCTACTTGCAAATATCACTTATTTAATGAGATCCAATCCAAGTACAAGTAACAACTTAAATAAGAAACAGTACACAGTAAATTGAGACACTGGTATGATTCCGTTAAAATTATTGCATGAACGTTCACAACTTAAAAAGAGTATCCATTAAAGCTTCACGCGGCCGAAAAACAACCTGCATCAACTTTTTCCTTCTCCATTTTCTTGCCACCTTCCTCATAATTCACCTCAACTTTTTCCCAATCAAAGCACTGAATCAGAGTTCCCAATGCCACGGAATAAACCTTCTGGCCAAACTTTCCCCAGGGCAAGCCCTTCTACCCAATCCAAATGGAACCAACTTAAACCCTGCCTTTTCACCTTCCACGCCATTGAACCGTTCCGGTCTGAACAAGGCCGGGTCACCCCACAACTTGGGGTCATTGTGCAAAGCCCAAGTGTTGACAATTAACATTGTCCCTTTGGGGACACTGAAACCTCCTACAACACATTCTCTAGATGACTCATGTACGGGGATCAAGGGCACCGTGGGACCCAATCGGAGTGTTTCGTTTATGATGCAATGAAGGTATTTGAGTTTAGAGAGATCATCGTCGTTCATTAGTCGAGATTGTCCAACATTGAAATCAATCTCATCCCTTGCTTTGTTGAATTCATTTGGATGTGAATCAAAAATGAGACTGCAGCTTCTAGGGTAGTTATTGATGTTTCTGTTCCTCCTACCAACATTACCTGCATAATAGCAGAGTCACCAAAAAAATCTGAACTATTTCGCTTTTAAAGGAAATCTGCAAAATCTGAATTCTCATTTATAGAAATTAGAATCTATTATTTCATGTAAAGAAGTTAAATTATCCATTGTATGCGTCCCATTCTCATTGACACTAGTTGTTCCCTCCCTCCCTGCCAAACAAATATTTCTAGTGTAAGGTCAGCATATGGAGATATGTCACCTTTGAAATCAATTTCCCTCCATCGCATTCGTCGAAAGGAAACAAAAATTTATGATACGAAGTCGAATAAATAGGAGCAAAAAAATTGTGATAACGCTTAATGAAGTGATGTTGAGTTTCGGGTTTAATTAAACCAAGAGAGAGCTGTTGACTTAATGCTGGACTTATAGATTTGTTTGCTCCTAATGTCTTATATGTGGTCAATACCTTCAAAGTGTGCACTATCAACTCTTATAATGCTAGCCAATATGATACGGCCTTCGCCTCGGTGTCAAATGGACTCTCCAAGTGAACCGTGGGATCGAATACCCAGAAATGAGTCAAGGTGTGAGTAAACTGACACCAACCGAAACACCCAAGTCCTAAGTTGTAATTGAAAAAAAAAAAAAAAAATCTGGTGTACTTTACCTTTATGATGGCCTTGATGATATCATCAGTATAAAGTTCAGGTTCTGATTCTTGTAACAGTAGCATAACTTCAATGATGTTTTTCCTCTTCTCATCACCCTCCTCTGTAGTTGAACAAGACCTCTTCTTTCTTCTGTGTGTATCAATTAGATTTTGCAGAAACACATCCCTCTTTTTGAGCAATCTCTTAAATTTCACATTCCCAATTAAAGAACTCACAAACTTGAGGAAAGGAAAGAAGTCAGCCACACAAGGCCCACTAGGTGAACCAAAAATCAGGTTAACGTCATTAAACTTAGCCCTCCCCTTTTCTGATTCTAGTTCATGCCCTTCAAAGTACCTCTCCCCATAAACCATCCTCATCATTATGTAAAGGTCAACATATAGAACAATGAATTCACCTCCACTTCGCGATTTCCTACGGCAAACAATTTTTTCACCAAACACCGGATTTCCGTCAGTGCGGATTATGGAAGTCATCTGAATCCGCGCTGACGAGAAAATCTCACTGGTGGCAAATCGGCGTAGGTTGCGTAAGTAAGGGCCGTAAGGGCTCATTACAAAAGAATGCTTCGCCAGCAGCTTTGTGGAGGGAAATAAAGGCCGGTTTGCAAATATTACGTCGTTCTTTGTGAAGCACTCTTCGATGGCAGAGGGAGTGGATATTACTAAAACGGGACGCCACCCGAACCAGAGGAATAACACGGAGCCGTATTTGTCAGAGAGATTGTGTAGGGCATGGTGGAAGGGCTTTTTTCAAGAGGTGTAAATGGCCTAAAATGGGACTTGTAGGTGGGCTTGGTGGTAGATTTTATGTTGGACTCTACTACTAAGGAAGATGAGAAAGAAGGAGAATAAGAAACCAATGTAGAGTAAAGCCTGCATAATCTCCATCTTTAGCCTCTGCCAATTTGCCCTTTTAGTCAGCCATTTATAAGAACGAAATGTGGTTCATTCTTTATTTTATAAAGTTGAAATGTAAATGTTTATGAGTCTTAATCATAACGGTGCTTTTTCATTGGTTGTTGAAAAGGCTTATTTATCTTTTCGGTCCTCAGCATTTTTGCAGAGTGTCATTGCCACTCCTGATATATCAAGTGCACGAATATAATATCCAATCTTTGCTTGTGTTAAGCGTCATGTTCTTTTCAGTAAATTTTGAGAAGCAAAATTTCGTACCAAATAAACAATTTGCTCTTGAGTCTTTAATCATCAAGTTGGTTCTGCTTCCTCTTGAACACCGGGCTAGCAGTGAGCTCACTTATTCTTAAACAAGTAAATTGGAAATAATGACTGAGACTTAAGATTCGATTTGATTTTCTTATTTTTTTTTTAACTTAAGGAAATCAGGATTCATGCGTGTCTTGAATACACACTCTTCTTACGCATTACGTCAATTACTTAACTATGGCATCTCTTTGTCCCTGATTTGATTCTCTGAGTGTATCATAGTACGAAAGATGATCAATTCACTATTGGCTCTCCTCAATACGAAGTTGACAGTTTTATTGTTTCCAACTCCACTAGTGAATAGCGGATTAGTGGAGTCTCAATCACCAGAGCCGACACTGGGCAAAGACTCAACAAGTGGCTGGCCGGCTGCTTTGAGCTCTTTAAAAATGTGACAAAAATTAAGATTCCAGCGCTGGATAAAGGCTCAACAGGAGGGCCATCTTAAGCTCTTTAAAAAGATGTAAAAATTGGGAACCCGACTGCGTACTTTGATTCTAAGAGTGTATTAAAGTATGATGAGATAAGGCAAGCTCACTGTCAATCTTCTTAAAGAAAAGATGATCAAAACGTCATCATTATTAAGATAAGTATTGTGGATATGTCAATTTGAAGAAAGGACAAAGAATTAAAAATGTGAATTTATTAACTATTGATGTTTAAAATAGTGGATTCTCACCAGAGCCGGCACTGGGCAAAGACTCAACAAGTGGCTGCCTTGAGCTCTTTAAATAAGTGACAAAAATTAGGATCTTGACAGTAGGCAAAGGCTCAAAAAGAGGCCCGTTTTAAGCTCTTTAAAAAGATGTAAAAATTATGATCCCAATTACGTACTTTCAGTATCCAATACATACCTTCATAAATTTAGTACCCTATTGCCCTAAATTCACCTTAGGCTGAAAATTACCTCGGCAACGCTAAGTCTCTTCAATGCACACACCAAAAAGAAATACAGCTCTCCAACACCTGGACGCCACGGAAGCGGATCCGCTATCCCAAACTTCATGTCCCAGCTCCCTGTCCCGTCCATCCAAACCATTCATCCGAGCAATCAACGGCTCAGATTTCATCTCACCTCAAACAAATCTGAGCCATACACATTCATCTGTGAATCTGAGCAGTCGAGTACTCAGATGGACGGCTCAGATGAATGGGACATAGAGTCGGGACAGAGTTTTCGGGATAGCAGATCCGCAACCTCAAGTCCTGGAAGCGGATCCGCTATCCCAAACTTCATGTCCCAGCTCCCTGTCCCGTCCATCCAAACCATTCATCCGAGCAATCAACGGCTCAAATTCCATCTCACCTCAAACAAATCTGAGCCATACACATTCATCTGCGAATCTGAGCAGTCGAGTACTCAGATGAACGGCTCAGATGAATGGGACATAGAGTCGGGACAGAGTTTTCGGGATAGCCGATCTGCAACCTCAAGTCCTCCAACCGTGTAGTAGAATGTATCCTCGGTTCATAACAATTTCTACTATGCGTTAAATTTAGAAAGAGTGTCAAGGCTGCATCGCCTTCTGGCATACATGTATGAATTATTGAAATAGCCCTCTGTGTAGGTTTTCGGGGGCAGTACCGTATTGTCATGAATAGTCATGTCAATCCAAACTCGAATCAAGCTTCTTAAATCCAACAATACATATATCCTACACACATATTGTCATATTTATACACGAGTTGTGGCTATGCACAAAAAAAGCGTAAACGAGCACAGTTGGAGCAATGTACGGATGGGGAGTATTATTGATATTTTAAGCGTAACAGCTTCTTATAATTTCAATAATTTTGATTTGATTTGATTGAATAAAAAAGAGGTTATTTTACATTATCATTTTTCAATTTTTGTCATAATTTAAAACCATGTGACTCACTTGTAGCAACCTAAAGAAATAGAATAAAATGATTCATGCACAAATGCTGCATAAGGCTATAATGGTTTCTATGTGATATATTGTATTGGATACGAAAAGTTCTAGGATATCGTAAAAGTATGTTTCGATAGATGTATATCTATTAAGCAAGCCCCCCTCGAACCAAAATTCTGGCTCTGTCGCTGTAAACGAGAGCATAAATGGAAGATAGTTTTGCGTCCAGTTTGGGTAATGTCGTGAATAGTAGAACGGCAGTGGGCCTTGGGAACTTCCAATTCCGCAGGACTCTGTTTTCTGGGTAAGAAGAGGAGTTGAACAAGCCTGGGGACTACCTAAATCTCACCTTTGGTTTTCAATGGAATGGATCAATGGATAATTATCTTATTTACTCAAGACAATAAATTATCTGTTAAATCTGCGTTTCATATCAGAATTCAGAAACTCAGGAACAAGGTGTTCAATTACATGGGAATGAAGTGTATTTGGGATTGTTTGACTGGTTAGCTTGGACTGAGAGAATTGAGACTGCTGATTTGTCGATAAGAATGGGAGTAGATAGAGTAGTAATCAAGCAATTTGCAATTTCTTGGAATAATGAGTGTTAGATATATTGGCGACTTCTGGATTCCGACAAACCATTGGAGTCTGTAACTGTTCTTTTTCTATGTTGTTTAGTCTAGATACTCCGCTTGTGGATTATGAATTTTTGAAAATACCATGCAATTGCTTGGGAATTCTATTTTGGAAAGGTGTATATACGGATTTCATATGCATTCACTGGAATTCATGTTAAAAACTTTCTATGTATTAATTGAGTTTTTGTTATCAAGGTCTTTGATAGGAAAAGCTGGTTTAAAAGGGCAAAAGAGTTTATCGTTTGCCTTTGTGTGGAGTAGAGAAATTTTTCTAGGCATTGTGGGTATTTAGTATTGCCAAGGATACATGGAGAGAATTTTTCTAAGGCACGTAAGGCTTCATTCAGTTGCACGGAACTGTGTGTCCAGTTACCAAGAAAGTTGTGAGACTTATAACTTCAATGCTTTTCCCACAAGAAAGTTGTGAGACTTATAGATCTCGCCAAAATGAAGGAATTTTTGTTTTCATGTTGAATTCGTTATCAAGAAAACACACAAAGAAAAGCAAATTAAAATTCATTTTTGTTCACTTCACTTTTCTCAGGAATCCATCTTCCACGCAACATTGTTCACAATTGAACAGACCCTTCGCGGAGAGATTGCAGAGAACCGGTGGCACTCCGGCGCCTCGTAGCACCGACGTGGCGCTCCAGCGCTCTTGGAACCAAATGAGGTGGACCATATTGTCTACTTGAATAGGCTAAATAAATGTCTACTATTGGCAACATCAATTATTTATTGACATTCAACGAAACTATAAGTAACAGTATATATACAGTACATTGAACCATTGATATGATCCAGTTAAAAGTATTGCATCAATGTTCACAACTTAACAAAAGTATCCATTAAAGCTCTACGAGGTCGAAAGATGACCTCCATCAACTTCTCCTTTTCTATTTTCCTTGCATCCCCATTTCCACTTCCATTTCCACCTTCCTCATAATTCTCCTCGGCTTTTTCCCAATCAAAGCATTGGATCAAAGTTCCTAAGGCCAAGCCCAGCCCGATTTAAATAGTAATTTTATTTTAATACTATATGTATATGTTATCGTTGGAACCTAGTTGCTTGGGGTTTGTTTATCTTGATGAAATTGACATTGATGAAGACGAATGCTAGGTACTGCCTATGTAGAGAATACATTTAAAGTAATACTCCTTCTGTCCGGATTTGTTGGTCCACAAACATACTTTTTCAAGTCCTAAAATGTTTGTCTATTTTCAAAAGTTAAAGGATAAAGTATGCAAAATTTACTTTTTTGCCCATTTTCTAAAACTTAAAAAAACAACACAAAAACTAATTTTTTTAAATAATGTGTTCACATTTTTAAAATTTTTTTTTTTTGCACCATACTATAGTCCTCAATGAGATCTATCAAATAAGATCCATATTGATTAAATTTTTCTTTTTGTAACTACATTATTTTTTAGTTTGAAAATTGCATGTAATTTTGTAGTCAAATTAGAATGGAGGGAGTATTAAATTGAGGAATTGGAGATAAAATAGGAAATTAACAAACTCAAAAGGTAATGGAAAAAAAGTTGGAATCCCCAAAATGGACCAACAAATCCGGACGGAGGGAGTAGCAATTTGTTAAGCAAACTTTGAAGTTTTTTTTTTTCCCTTAAATTACTGTCTTATAATAATAACTCATAGTTTTTTGTTCCTTTTATTTTTGTTGTGCTCTACAAGATCTGCTGTAAGAAGTGTGAGTTTAAAGGAGAGATACTCAAGAAACGTTTTTACATGTTAGAGTTCCATCTTTTAAAGCACTTAAGTTTTATGAGTCTGTTTTTAATATTTTGGGGAGAACTTGGAACTTTAAGTATATTATTACGGTTGTAAATTATTATTGTAATTGCTATGGTTGATTAATTTATGTTTGTGATGTCATGCTTTAGAAAAATAAATGGGCTTGTTGGACGGACTTGAGAAGTTAAAATTCTAATTGGGTCGGGCTTGGGCATATTAAATGAAGCCCGATTATTAATGGGCCGGGCTTGGGAATGGACAAATCTCTTTATTATCTAGTATAAGCCCGACCCGAAACCAGGCCGACCTGGTGTTTATGCATTCCTGACAGATCCATCTAAGTGAGTCGGAGAGGGTGTAACTACATCTGGCCCAAACAACTGGGTGAAATTTGCCCATAAATATTTTAGGGACTGAAAAGGGAAATTATCCCCATATCAAACTCATTGAAAAGGAAACAAAATTTAAAGATTCCACCCATGCGGGTGTTATTGGTGATGTCGTTAGAGCATCTCCAATAAGAGAACTAAAATTTCATACCTATGTGGCAAGTTCAAGAGTCATCTAAAAAAGTCTACTCTAAGAAATCTTCAAATTAATTTTATTATCTATCGATTTATAATATTTGAATTTATTATTCTCTTCAATTCTTGCAAATTTTCTATCATATCGCATTCAATATTGATGGCTTGTCCAGTTGAATCAAGCTACTTTTCTTGTAGAAAGTTAAACCTACACCAAAATAATGTAACATCTTGATTCTTCCTTTTTAGGGCATTTTGCTTACGTGGCTCGTCAAATATGGATAAAATTTGGTTTTGATTCCTACCTTGCAGATGCTCTTGGTTTGGACTATGTACAAGGGATGTTAAGGTATTTGTCCTCTTGAACGTTGGGCTAGCGGGGAGCTCAATTATTCTTAAGCAAGTGAATCAGAAATAACGGTTGTGACATAAGATTCGATTTGATTTTGTTTGATTTAGCAAATCGGAAATTATGTGAGGCTTTGAATACGCACTCGAATCTTATGCGTCTGCTACTTAACAACAGATACATTCTTCGTCGTTGACTTGATTCTTTGGGTACATTCTAGTATGATGGGAAAACGTAGACGTATAAGATTTCGCAAGAAAAAGTTGTTCAATGCATTTCTTTTCCTACAGTTTTCTGCTGATTTCAAAGTGCAAGCCGACGTGTTTCGAATCTCGGAAATCATCCACTTGGAGCTTGGAAAATCATGCATCAAGAGCTTCGGAGTTCGGAAGTATCAGTCGACAAAAAAAAATTAAAAATTAAAAAAGTATGGGCCGGGTGGCCAAGGCCCAAGGCCACCCTAGCCCTACTCTCCATCCGCCACTAATTGCAACACTCATTATCTTAACAACACAATTTTGTCATAACAACATAAAAAGGGGACTCACTTTTTTTCACTTTTACGCCATAGAACACAACATTTTTAACTCCACGACTAGAGATGCCTTAGCATGGTTTCAGTCAACACACCCTTGAACTTAACTCAATCGAGAACGGCCTTGATTTAATTTCTAGCATGATTGACGGAAAAAGTTCATTATCGACGGAAAATGTTAGAAGGAGACAGGCTTCATTGGTATCTATAGGGTCATAATATCTCCACATGAAATTTATCTTACGTGTAAATTCTTATTTAACTTGAAATCATATTTATCATTCATTTTACGTAACATAAGATGAGTTGTTTTGATGTTTGATCAAACAAAATGTCGTAAAATAATCTACTCACGTGTACTGTATTGATGAACTAGATATTGCCCGTGCCTGAAGGCACGATGCAACACGTTTTGAGCACAATTAAATTAAATAACCCTTCTCTTCCGACCAACCCAACAACAAACTTGAACTTTCCGAGAATTTTTTTTACCTTTTGCACGTTTAGAGTTCCATCTTTTAAAGCACTTAAGTTTTATGGGTCGGGTTTTTAATATTTTGGGGAGAACTTAGAACTTTAAGTATACTATTACGGTTGTGAATTATTATTGTAATTTCTATGGTTGATTAATTTATGTTTGTGATGTCATGCTTTAGAAAAATAAATGGGCTTGTTGGACGGACTTGAGAAGTTAAAATTCTAATTGGGTCGGGCTTGGGCATATTAAATGAAGCCCGATTATTAATGGGCCGGGCTTGGGAATGGACAAATCTCTTTATTATCTAATATAAGCCCGACCCGAACCCAGGCCGACCTGGTGTTTGTGCATTCCTGACAGATCCATCTAAGTGAGCCGGAGGGGGTGTAACTACATCTGGCCCAAACCACTGGGTGAAATTTGCCCATTATTATTTTAGGGACCGAAAAGGGAAATTATCCCCATATCAAACTCATTGAAAAGGAAACAAAATTTGAAGATTCCACCCATGCGGGTGTTATTGGTGATGTCGTTAGAGCATCTCCAATAGGAGAACTAAAATTTCATACCTATGTGGCAAGTTCAAGAGTCATCTAAAAAAAGTCTACTCTAAGAAATCTTCAAATTAATTTTATTATCTATCGATTTATAATATTTGAATTTATTATTCTCTTCAATTCTTGCAAATTTTTTATCATATCGCATTCAATATTGATGACTTGTTTAGTTGAATCAAGCTACTTTTCTTGTAGAAAGTTAAACCTACACCAAAATAATGTAACATCTTGATTCTTCCTTTTTAGGGCATTTTGCTTACGTGGCTCGTCAAATATGGATAAAATTTGGTTTTGATTCCTACCTTGGAGATGCTCTTGGTTTGAACTACGTACAAGGGATGTTAAGGTATTTGTCCTCTTGAACGTTGGGCTAGCGGGGAGCTCAATTATTCTTAAGCAAGTGAATCAGAAATAACGGTTGTGACATAAGATTCGATCTGATTTTGTTTGATTTAGCAAATCGGAAATTATGTGAGGCTTTGAATACGCACTCGAATCTTATACGTCTACTTCTTAACAACAGATACATTCTTCGTCGTTGACTTGATTCTTTGGGTACATTCTAGTACGATGGGAAAACGTAGACGTATAAGATTTCGCAAGAAAAAGTTGTTCAATGCATTTCTTTTCCTACAGTTTTCTACTGATTTCAAAGTGCAAGCCGACGTGTTTCGAATCTCGGAAATCATCCACTTGGAGCTTGGAAAATCATGCATCAAGAGCTTCGGAGTTCGGAAATATCAATCGACAAAAAAAAAATTAAAAATAAAAAAAGTATGGGCCGGGTGGCCAAGGCCCAAGGCCACCCTAGCCCTACTCTCCATCCGCCACTAATTACAACACTCATTATCTTAACAACACAATTTTGTCATAACAACATAAAAAGGGGACTCACTTTTTTTTTCACTATTACGCCAAAGAACACAACATTTTTAACTCCACGACTATAGATGCCTTAGCATGGTTTCAGTCAACACACCCTTGAACTTAACTCGATCGAGAACGGCCTTGATTTAATTTCTAGCATGATTGACGGAAAAAGTTCATTATAGACGGAAAATGTTAGAAGGAGACAGGCTTCATTGGCATCTATAGGGTCATGCTATCTCCACATGAAATTTATCTTATGTGCAAATTCTTATTTAACTTGAAATCATATTTATCATTCATTTTACATAACATAAGATGAGTTGTTTTGATGTTTGATCAAACAAAATGTCGGAAAATAATCTACTCACGTGTACTGTATTGATGAACTAGATATTGCCCGTGCCTGAAGGCACGATGCAACACGTTTTGAGCACAATTAAATTAAATAACCCTTCTCTTCCGACCAACCCAACAACAAACTTGAACTTTCCGAGAATTTTTTTTACCTTTTGCACGTTTAGAGTTCCATCTTTTAAAGCACTTAAGTTTTATGGGTCTGGTTTTTAATATTTTGGGGAGAACTTAGAACTTTAAGTATACTATTACGGTTGTGAATTATTATTGTAATTTCTATGGTTGATTAATTTATGTTTGTGATGTCATGCTTTAGAAAAATAAATGGGCTTGTTGGACGTACTTGAGAAGTTAAAATTCTAATTGGGTCGGGCTTGGGCTTATTAAATGAAGCCCGATTATTAATGGGCCGGGTTTGGGAATGGACAAATCTCTTTATTATCTAGTATAAGCCCGACCCGAACCCAGGCTAACCTGGTGTTTGTGCATTCCTGACAGATCCATCTAAGTGAGTCGGAGGGGGTGTAACTACATCTGGCCCAAACCACTGGGTGAAATTTGCCCATTATTATTTTAGGGACTGAAAAGGGAAATTATCCCCATATCAAACTCATTGAAAAGGAAACAAAATTTGAAGATTCCACCCATGCGGGTGTTATTGGTGATGTCGTTAGAGCATCTCCAATAGGAGAACTAAAATTTCATACCTATGTGGCAAGTTCAAGAGTCATCTAAAAAAAGTCTACTCTAAGAAATCTTCAAATTAATTTTATTATCTATCGATTTATAATATTTGAATTTATTATTCTCTTCAATTCTTGCAAATTTTTTATCATATCGCATTCAATATTGATGACTTGTTTAGTTGAATCAAGCTACTTTTCTTGTAGAAAGTTAAACCTACACCAAAATAATGTAACATCTTGATTCTTCCTTTTTAGGGCATTTTGCTTACGTGGCTCGTCAAATATGGATAAAATTTGGTTTTGATTCCTACCTTGCAGATGCTCTTGGTTTGGATTACGTACAAGGGATGTTAAGGTATTTGTCCTCTTGAACATTGGGCTAGCAGGGAGCTCAATTATTCTTAAGCAAGTGAATCAGAAATAACGATTGTGACATAAGATTCGTTTTGATTTTGTTTGATTTAGCAAATCGGAAATTATGTGAGGCTTTGAATACGCACTCGAATCTTATACGTCTACTACTTAACAACAGATACATTCTTCGTCGTTGACTTGATTCTTTGGGTACATTCTAGTACGATGGGAAAACGTAGACGTATAAGATTTCGCAAGAAAAAGTTGTTCAATGCATTACTTTTCCTACAGTTTTCTGCTGATTTCAAAGTGCAAGCCGACGTGTTTCGAATCTCGGAAATCATCCACTTGGAGCTTGGAAAATCATGCATCAAGAGCTTCGGAGTTCGGAAATATCAGTCGACAAAAAAAAATTAAAAATTAAAAAAGTATGGGCCGGGTGGCCAAGGCCCAAGGCCACCCTAGCCCTACTCTCCATCCGCCACTAATTGCAACACTCATTATCTTAACAACACAATTTTGTCATAACAACATAAAAAGGGGACTCACTTTTTTTCACTTTTACGCCATAGAACACAACATTTTTAACTCCACGACTAGAGATGCCTTAGCATGGTTTCAGTCAACACACCCTTGAACTTAACTCGATCGAGAACGGCCTTGATTTAATTTCTAGCATGATTGACGGAAAAAGTTCATTATAGATGGAAAATGTTAGAAGGAGACAGGCTTCATTGGTATCTATAGGGTCATGCTATCTCCACATGAAATTTATCTTATGTGTAAATTCTTATTTAACTTGAAATCATATTTATCATTCATTTTACATAACATAAGATGAGTTGTTTTGATGTTTGATCAAACAAAATGTCGTAAAATAATCTACTCACGTGTACTGTATTGATGAACTATATATTGCTCGTGCCTGAAGGCACGATGCAACACGTTTTGAGCACAATTAAATTAAATAACCCTTCTCTTCCGACCAACCCAACAACAAACTTGAACTTTCCGAGAATTTTTTTTACCTTTTGCACGTTTAGAGTTCCATCTTTTAAAGCACTTAAGTTTTATGGGTCTGATTTTAATATTTTGGGGAGAACTTAGAACTTTAAGTATACTATTACGGTTGTGAATTATTATTGTAATTTCTATGGTTGATTAATTTATGTTTGTGATGTCATGCTTTAGAAAAATAAATGGGCTTGTTGGACGGACTTGAGAAGTTAAAATTCTAATTGGGTCGGGCTTGGGCATATTAAATGAAGCCCGATTATTAATGGGCCGGGCTTGGGAATGGACAAATCTCTTTATTATCTAGTATAAGCCCGACCCGAACCCAGGCCGACCTGGTGTTTGTGCATTCTTGACAGATCCATCTAAGTGAGTCGGAGGGGGTGTAACTACATCTGGCCCAAACCACTGGGTGAAATTTGCCCATTATTATTTTAGGGACTGAAAAGGGAAATTATCCCCATATCAAACTCATTGAAAAGGAAACAAAATTTGAAGATTCCACCCATGCGGGTGTTATTGGTGATGTCGTTAGAGCATCTCCAATAGGAGAACTAAAATTTCATACCTATGTGGCAAGTTCAAGAGTCATCTAAAAAAAGTCTACTCTAAGAAATCTTCAAATTAATTTTATTATCTATCGATTTATAATATTTGAATTTATTATTCTCTTCAATTCTTGCAAATTTTATATCATATCGCATTCAATATTGATGACTTGTCCAGTTGAATCAAGCTACTTTTCTTGTAGAAAGTTAAACCTACACCAAAATAATGTAACATCTTGATTCTTCCTTTTTAGGGCATTTTGCTTACGTGGCTCGTCAAATATGGATAAAATTTGGTTTTGATTCCTACCTTGCAGATGCTCTTGGTTTGGACTACGTACATGGGATGTTAAGGTATTTGTCCTCTTGAACGTTGGGCTAGCGGGGAGCTCAATTATTCTTAAGCAAGTGAATCAGAAATAACGATTGTGACATAAGATTCGTTTTGATTTTGTTTGATTTAGCAAATCGGAAATTATGTGAGGCTTTGAATACGCACTCGAATCTTATACGTCTACTACTTAACAACAGATACATTCTTCGTCGTTGACTTGATTCTTTGGGTACATTCTAGTACGATGGGAAAACGTAGACGTATAAGATTTCGCAAGAAAAAGTTGTTCAATGCATTTCTTTTCCTACAGTTTTCTGCTGATTTCAAAGTGCAAGCCGACGTGTTTCGAAGCTCGGAAATCATCCACTTGGAGCTTGGAAAATCAAGCATCAAGAGCTTCGGAGTTCGGAAATATCAGTCGACAAAAAAAAAATTCAAAATTAAAAAAGTACGGGCCGGGTGGCCAAGGCCCAAGGCCACCCTAGCCCTACTCTCCATCCGCCACTAATTGCAACACTCATTATCTTAACAACACAATTTTGTCATAACAACATAAAAAGGGGACTCACTTTTTTTCACTTTTACGCCATAGAACACAACATTTTTAACTCCACGACTAGAGATGCCTTAGCATGGTTTCAGTCAACACACCCTTGAACTTAACTTGATCGAGAACGGCCTTGATTTAATTTCTAGCAAGATTGATGGAAAAAGTTCATTATAGACGGAAAATGTTAGAAGGAGACAGGCTTCATTGGTATCTATAGGGTCATGCTATCTCCACAAGAAATTTATCTTATGTGTAAATTCTTATTTAACTTGAATATTTATCATTCATTTTACATAACATAAGATGAGTTGTTTTGATGTTTGATCAAACAAAATGTCGTAAAATTATCTACTCACGTGTACTGTATTGATGAACTAGATATTGCCCGTGCCTGAAGGCACGATGCAACACGTTTTGAGCACAATTAAATTAAATAACCCTTCTCTTCCGACCAACCCAACAACAAACTTGAACTTTCCGAGAATTTTTTTTACCTTTTGCACGTTTAGAGTTCCATCTTTTAAAGCAGTTAAGTTTTATGGGTCTGTTTTTTAATATTTTGGGGAGAACTTAGAACATTAAGTATATTATTACGGTTCTGAATTATTATTGTAATTGCTATGGTTGATTAATTTATGTTTGTGATGTCATGCTTTAGAAAAATAAATGGGCTTGTTGGACGGACTTGAGAAGTTAAAATTCTAATTGGGTCGGGCTTGGGCATATTAAATGAAGCCCGATTATTAATGGGTCGGGCTTGGGAATGGACAAATCTCTTTATTATCTAGTATAAGCCCGACCCGAACCCAGGCCGACCTGGTGTTTGTGCATTCCTGACAGATCCATCTAAGTGAGTCGGAGGGGGTGTAACTACATCTGGCCCAAACCACTGGGTGAAATTTGCCCATAAATATTTTAGGGACTGAAAAGGGAAATTATCCCCATATCAAACTCATTGAAAAGGAAACAAAATTTGAAGATTCCACCCATGCGGGTGTTATTGGTGATGTCGTTAGAGCATCTCCAATAGGAGAACTAAAATTTCATACCTATGTGGCAAGTTCAAGAATCATCTAAAAAAAGTCTACTCTAAGAAATCTTCAAATTAATTTTATTATCTATCGATTTATAATATTTGAATTTATTATTCTCTTCAATTCTTGCAAATTTTTTATCATATCGCATTCAATATTGATGACTTGTTTAGTTGAATCAAGCTACTTTTCTTGTAGAAAGTTAAACCTACACCAAAATAATGTAACATCTTGATTCTTCCTTTTTAGGGCATTTTGCTTACGTGGCTCGTCAAATATGGATAAATTTTGGTTTTGATTCCTACCTTGCAGATGCTCTTGGTTTGGACTACGTACAAGGGATGTTAAGGTATTTGTCCTCTTGAACGTTGGGCTAGCGGGGAGCTCAATTATTCTTAAGCAAGTGAATTAGAAATAACGGTTGTGACATAAGATTCGATTTGATTTTGTTTGATTTAGCAAATCGGAAATTATGTGAGGCTTTGAATACGCACTCGAATCTTATGCGTCTGCTACTTAACAACAGATACATTCTTCGTCGTTGACTTGATTCTTTGGGTACATTCTAGTATGATGGGAAAACGTAGACGTATAAGATTTCGCAAGAAAAAGTTGTTCAATGCATTTCTTTTCCTACAGTTTTCTGCTGATTTCAAAGTGCAAGCCGACGTGTTTCGAATCTCGGAAATCATCCACTTGGAGCTTGGAAAATCATGCATCAAGAGCTTCGGAGTTCGGAAATATCAGTCGACAAAAAAAAAATTAAAAATTAAAAAAGTACAAGCCGGGTGGCCAAGGCCTAAGGCCACCCCAGCCCTACTCTCCATCCGCCACTAATTGCAACACTCATTATCTTAACAACACAATTTTGTCATAACAACATAAAAAGGGGTCTCACTTTTTTTCACTTTTATGCTATAGAACACAACATTTTTAACTCCACGACTGGAGATGCCTTAGCATTGTTTCAGTCAACACACCCTTGAACTTAACTCGATCAAGAACGGCCTTGATTTAATTTCTAGCATGATTGACGGAAAAAGTTCATTATAGACGGCAAATGTTAGAAGGAGACAGGCTTCATTGGTATCTATAGGGTCATGCTATCTCCACATGAAATTTATCTTATGTGTAAATTCTTATTTAACTTGAAATCATATTTATCATTCATTTTACATAACATAAGATGAGTTGTTTTGATGTTTGATCAAACAAAATGTCGTAAAATAATCTACTCACGTATACTGTATTGATGAATGATTCAGAGTACGAGCGATTGTGAGCACATGATAAAGCCCACAACGTCAATTTAAAAGAGTAAAGAGAGATGAGGTACACAAACAAGCTTTTAGGGGGGCTTTGGTGCATGGGGAAAGCAATAAAGACAATTTAAGGGCGTGTATGAAGGGGTCTAAAATCAAATTCAAGTTTTTGAGCAAAGTTGAGGAAAATTTATTAGGCAAAGTCTATAAGAATTTGTGAGTCTATAAGCTGTTTAAAAAGATGTAAAAATTATGGTCCCAATTACGTACTTTCAGTATCCAATACATACCTTCATAAATTTTAGGCTAGGTTTGGCTAAATAAGTTAAGTTGTTTTTTACTGTTCCTTTTTTTGTCCTTATTCATTTTTTTTTTTTTTTTGTATTTTTAGTTTTGCGTCAAACTTTTGCGACCTATTTTTTTTTGTATTTTTATAAGTTGATTTTTATACTTTTTTCAAAAATACAGAATAAGTCAAAATAAGCTGCTTATTTTGACTTATTCTGTATTTTTGAAAACATTTAAGAGTTTCAGTCAAAATTTTTTACTTTTCCGATTCCTCTCGTCGAGACGGATCAATAGGTTGCAAAAGTTTAATGCAAAACTAAAAATACAAAAAAACTTTCTGATTGGGTTGTGAATCTCCAGGACCAGAAGTTTTTTTTCAAGCCCGTTGAGTATTTTTGTCATCAAGCCCAGTCTCATGCACCTATCAATCTTCCTATGGATCGGTGGATCCAACCTATTTTTGATAGGCTATATTTTTTTAATTTGGCTCTTGCCCATATGGCACTTCTTTGCCCCTCCTAATTGGAATGTCTCACGCCGAACTATGTAATGGCTTGTTTCAAGCTTCCCAAGATGATCTGCAAGATGATTATTACCTCAATGGCTAATTTTTGGTGGGGGTGGAAGGATAATGAAAGGAGGATTCATTGGGTGAGCTGGCAGAAGTTGGCAGAGAAAAAAGATGGGGGTGGTTTGGGTTTTAGGGACTGTGAGGCCTTTAATCTAGCGATGCTTGCTAAACAAGGTTGGCGTTTGTTGGAGAATGATGATAGCCTTGTTCAGAAGGTGTTGAAGGACAAGTATTATAAGAGGTGCTCTTTTATGGAAGCTAAGTTGGGGCCGAACCCGTCGTGGATTTGGAGAAGTCTTATTGAAGGGAGGAAAGTTCTTGAAGCGGGAATCAGATGGCGTGTGGGTAACGGATATGAGATTAAGATTCATGATAAGTGGTTACCAAAGGCAGGACCAGCTTCTCCGGTTGGTATTGGCAATTGTGGGTCGGATTTTATGGTGAATAATCTTATAGATGAGTCTAGCCATACATGGAAGAGTGAGGAGGTTATGAATCGATTTTGCGAAGAGGATGCTAACATTATCTTGCAAATCCCTTTGCCAATATTGTCAGTTAAAGACAAGAGGGTCTGGCACTTTACTCCAAATGGTGTATACGTGGTCAGGTCCGGATATGAAGTAGCTATGATGATGAAGAGGAATGGTTTGCTTGGGCCGAATGGAATTGGCGAGTCCAGCAATAGATATGCGATGAAGGATTTTTGGAAGCAACTCCGGAAGCTGCCAGTAGCAGGGAAGATCAAACATTTCTTATGGAAATGTTGTCATAACGCTATTCTGGTTCAGGAAAATTTAAGGCAGCGGGGTGTTCCTTCGATTTCGGGCTGCCCCTTATGTGGTAGTTCTGGGGAATCTGTTCTTCACCTCGCTGCTCATTGCCCCTTTGCAAGGGCTGTTTGATTCTCAGGCTTTGGAGGGCTGCTCGTTTATTAATTGGTGGTTTGAGCTTATTAGTCGTGGCCAATGTTATTATGATGAAGTGTCTTGGAAAGCGAATGCGGCGTATTTGTTGTGGGGTATTTGGAAGGGTAGGAATCGTGCTTTGTTTGATCATGCTTCCGGTGTGGGTTATGCAGCATGCTGTGGGCAATGCAGCTGAATTCTTGAAAGTTAATAGGGAGAAGGATTTGGATGGGTGTAGCAATAGTCCAAATCAAGCAGTAAGGCAGGATCATTGGAGTTTGCCTTCTCCAGGCTTAGTTAAAGTTAACTTTGATGGGGCCTTTGTTCAAAACCTGAATGTTGGTGGCGTTGCAGTAGGAGCTCGTGCAGATGATGGTTCTTTCCTCTTCGCTCGAGCATGTGGTGGTCTTAAAGCTCGCTCGGCCATCGTTATGGAGGGTCTTGCTCTGAGAACAGGTGTTTTGTTGGCTAAGGAGAGAGGAATTCAAAGAGTGATCTTTGAGGGAGATGCAAAAGGTTTGATTGAGGTGCTTAATGGCAAATCTGCAGGTTGTGAGGATATCCAACTTCTGGTGTTAGATATCTTGCAGCTTTGTAGGTCCTTTTTTGATGTTTTCTCCTTTGTTTTGATGTTTTCTCCTTTGTTTTTGTTGGTAGATCTTGTAATGCTGTGGCCCATGAGTTGGCCAAGAAAGGTTGTAGTTTGGGCAATTGCTCAACTTGGTTGGTTATCCCTCCATTGTGGCTGTGGGATCTTGTCTGTAATGAGAAACTCTCTTGTATCTGAATTTTTCGTGGAATGAAAGTTTATTTTCGCTTGGCAAAAAAAAAAAAAAATCGAATGTCTTGGGTTCAATCACGCCATAGGAGAGTTAGGCCTTGTTTGGTTTGGTTTCCAAAAACCGGTTTTCTCAATTATTATTCAATTATTACTCCTATTTTTAAATATTATTTTTATTTTTCTATCTATCTCTCTCTAATCATTAATACCTATTTTTTAATTATTAGACATATTTCTCTCTCTAATCATTACAAAAACCAAAACTCAAAACCCAAACTAAACACAACCTTAGTGTTGCAGTAGTTATTTGTACCCCACATCCTCTTTTCCTTCCCGCAAGATAGAAAAGTACTATAAGTTCTCCCAATGTTTGACAAAGAAAACGAAAATTATGTGGGGTATGTATCCCCAAAAAAAGTGAAGTGAATTACTGCAAGAAAAATAAATTCATGCGGGTTTTCTATTAACAACGAATATTGATGGAAAACTAACCTTTTTTTAGTAGGATGTATTTTGTGGGAAAGTGTTTTCTGATCAATTTGAAATTGTGGGCTTGGGAGGTGAACACCAAGAAATTTGTTAAAAAGCTAAAATTTTCATCCTTTCGGTGCAACTGACCGGGACATTTGCCCCACCACTGATAACGCCATATCAACTCAAGCAAGAGTAATGCGTTCTCCGTGGGCCAGGCCCATGATCCAAACATTTAATGAATTGCATATTTTGGGTTCTGATGTTTCTATCAAAGGCCCAAGTGTAGGGTGGCAGCCACAGATACTAGGGTCCACATCCACATGGAAGTCCCCTACAAACTCCACCGAGCACTGCCACGTGTAAAGTTACTGGACCATGATGTCTTAAGGTCGGTTGATTTGGTGGGCTCTACCGCTTCACAATTAATCCACTTCAAGGCCCCAGTGGGCCACCACCCGAAAGGTACCCTTCGATTTTTGAACAAATACTAAGGGGGTGTTCCACTAACTAGTTTTTTCCAAAAACTAGTTTTTCTCAAAAACTAAGACAAGTCATCCTCTCACAATACATCACATAACACAAAAACCAAGACAGTTTTAAAACAAAACTACCTTAGTGGAACACCCCCTAAGCACAAATTATTCACATATTTTGACCAAAATATATATATATATATATATATATATATATATATATATATATATATATATATATAGGAGTAACACATTGTGTTTATAATATATGTACTAGTTTTAGTCCTCGTGCACGAGAACGTGTGATCATTATTTTTTTTATTCCGATTATTGCTTTGATGGTTCTTTTCACATGCATAGTAAGGTTTAAATCAAAATTAATGCATTACTAGAGCAAAGATTGTTAGAAGAAGATTTAATCTTATTCCTAAACATGAAAAACCAAGTCCATCTAATATCTACAAGCCAACTTCAGAGGTATAGTAATTGAGGGTAGAGAGAAGCAAAAATTCTCTTAAATCCACTCTTACGTCCTAGGGCTCAACGCTCCATGTGCCCTAATGAAGTCGATTGCTAACTGGATTTGACTTCGAAAATTTGCATGTAACCCATCTTTGCATGATTCACAAGCTTTCTTGTATCCCAGGGGTGAGCACCAAGCCTAGCTAAGACCACAAGATTGTTAGAAAGAGATCCAAGGCTGACATTCGCCAGTTTCTTTTGGTCATCTAACCACATGTTTACAAAATACAAAACCGAAGGTTACATTTGTTGAACAGGCATGGCCCCGTATTATGGCACTGTTGATACTTTAAAATAAAATTTGCTCTTAAAGGTATTTTCCCTTTTCTTCCTAACCTCTTTAGAAGCCCTATTTTTCTTTTTCTGACATTTGAGACGTTCGATTTTCTAGGTCGATGTGTGTGATTATTATAAAGCTCACATTTCAACCTTTTATACATCTTCCTTTCATTATCACAAGCTTAAACAAACACACCATTAAGCGGCAACAAAATTACTTCCATAAATGACTACCAAACATTAGAGCAACTAAGAAATCAGATCAAAAGGATTTATACCTGTTTCCAATAGCATCAATGCAGTAATTACTGAAACAATTTATGTAAAACGACGATAGTCAACTGCATCCCTTCAAGAGTTTATTGAATTATCCCTACGAACAAAAATAAATTAGATTAGAAATGAAATTTAGACTTTCCAGCCATTTATCCTCTCTCCCTCTCTCTCTCTCTCTCTCTCTCTCTCTCTCTCTCTCTCTCTCTATATATATATATATATATATATATATATATATATATATACCTTCTTGCAATATGCTCCATCCCAATTCTACTCCTCTCTTTGTTCTTGAGGAAGCAAAATGGTACAAAACTTTTTGGACTTGGGCACCAAGGAAGTCCAAACCATGGAGCAAATTAAGGAACCAACTTTGACTTTTGAGGCAAAACAAGATTCATGCTTGTACTAGAGCAGTAATTGAATGGAAATTGTGAATTACCCAAACTAGCCCCAAGAGTACAAGGATACCCAACAAAAGGAGAGAGGTATTTTGGTCCAAAATGGCAAAAATTGTGGCAAGCCACATTCTCCCTTATATATATAGGTCTTTGATTAGAGGTGTCAATATATTTCCACAACTCACACTTTGTATATTACCAGCACCGGTTTGTTATTTGTGTTCCGATGAGGCACTGAACGATATTCGATCGAGTTAATTTTTGGTACGTACAATTGTAGTTCTCGACGAGCTCTACGCAATGAACATCTTCGATCGTCGGAAAGATGCTGGCGAGGCCACGTCATGGGATTGCACAGCACGGTGCTGTGCATGGGGCTCCATAGAGGCTACAATACACCTCCACTAATATATGCACCTCTAAAATGTTACGAGTTATTAGTATAGAAGTTAAGACATGCACCCATATATTATGATTTTTATTTCTGAGAAGTTATGAGAAGCAAATTTTACTAATTTCTACGGAAAATGTTATAAATTATATTACTGAAAAATTACGAGTTTTTAGTATACAAGTTACGAGTCATATTAAAATGATATGAGTTTTTATGAGGTGACACAATTTGGACCACACATTAAGTGTATATGCACGTTACACGCTAGTATATATTGGTGACGGGTGTGATAATTTTTTGATCATAATCTAGGCAACCATAATGTTGATCCTAAATTTCAGAGAACCTATGTATTAATATATACTAGCGTTGTTTCCATTTAATGCACAAGACAATATAAACGATGTGAAACTCAAAATTGTTAAGAGAGGAAAAAACATTAAAAAAAAAATAGGATTGCATCTGTACAACTTTAATCAAAATTATGGTACTTACCCCAACAGAAAAATTATGTTCATTGTCCGAATTGTTCATATGCAAATTGCATTGGTTTAGGGTAAAGGGTTATCTTCGGGCCGGGCTGCCGTGGCCTGATAGCTATACATGCATCAATGTGAAGTCCCAAACAAAAGAACAAAGACATGGAAAATTCCATGGTACTTGAAAGACAAAGATTACTAAAAGGGGTTTGACTTTTGGTGCTGGAATTTGAAAGACGCGTGTGAGAACCCTTTCCTTGAATCACAACTTATCAAGATTCAATTAAACGTTATAATACCAAAATAGACTTGTGTCGCCATAAAATCAAACTTAAATCCAAAAAAAACCCAAACCCCTAAATAGAAGAGCAGTTGTAGAACTTACTCCGAGTCAGCTTGTTGATTAGGAGAATCCGAGATTCAAAACGAGATGTGGAACAATATTTTAATCACTCCTAAAATAATCTCCCCTTTAGTTGGAGAATTGGATGATGGTGAAATGGAAGACCAATTAAACATTTTTACCAAGACAAAACCTATTAAATAAAAAATAAATCTTTTTGCAGTCCTTGGGTGCTTTCTTTTTCACCTTATTCAATCTCAATTCTCAAGTGACTAACAGTAGCAAAAAAGGACTCCACTATGCGTACAGAAGCTATGGAGTACACAAAATGTACAACGGCTTGTGGGACCCGCTTTTGGGTCCCCCACGAATAATCCAAATCGTTCATTAATTTTAAAATAAATTTTGGAAGGGTCTTGCAAAAAATTAGCTTAACTGGGTATGTGTAAATGGTCGATCCAAACTGCAAGTTTTCAACCAAAACAAGATTCTGAATAAGAACTGGAAATTTGGATCGACCAGTTACACATATTCAATTGAGCTGATTTTTCCCAAGATCATTTAAAATTTTATTTTAAATTTAATGAACAGTTTGGATTATTTTTGTGGGACCAAAAATGGGCCCCACAAGTTATTTGTACATTTTCTGTACTTAAAACTTCTGTACCCTTAGCATTATTCAGCAAAAATAAATCCTTTTGATGGGTCTCTTGGGAGTGCTTTCTTTTTTAATTTTTTTTCATGGTTCTGTTTAAAAATACCCGTTTTTCGAACCATTAACGATTTATTAACCTTTTGGTCCTCAAATTATTATGATTGTCTGTCTCCAACATAAACATTAGAGATAGTCCCCAACGTTTCAATTATGCATCAATCAAGTCCCCATGCCTAACACAGTGAGCCTTATAAGGGGCATTCTCTATCTTCAAAGTGATCTCCATAATTGCCCTTCTAAAAATTAAGTATTTGTGACTGTACTTTTAACTTGCCATTAAACAAAAATTATAGGAAAAATACTACTCCCTCCATCTCTTTTTAAATGTACTGTATTCCATTTTGGATTGCCCCTTAATAAGTGTCCCTTTTGTAAAGTTACTGGGTAAAATTTGGTACATTTTTTATTTTGCCCTTAAAAAAATGTTACTTTTTGAAAAGTTAGTGAAAAAAAATGCACTGATGATATCTCTACAGAGGGTAAGTATAGAAAGTAACATTTTAAAGGTGCAATTATGTTGTCTCCTGAAAAAGAGTGATATTAAAACTAGAACACTTAAAAAAAGGCGGAGAGAGTAATTAATTCAAAATCAACTCTCATAACTACCACCCCACTATCGACACCCCTTCTTAAAATGTGCATCCACATAGTGTGTGTTCCCATCTTCTGGTATTCAATTAATTAGACAAATTAAACTTGGAAATGGCTACAATACACACCCCTTATTTGGGTGTGTATCATACACACCCCTGTAAAAGTTACGAATTTTTTGGAAAAATTATGAATTTTTTGTAAAAGTTACGAATTTTTTTATAAAAGCTACGAGACACACCAAAATGTTATGAATCATAGAAAATGTTACAAATCATATTGCTGAAAAGTTACGAAAAACTAAAAAATGTTACGATTGTCGATGGGGTGACACAATCTGGACCATACAATAGGTGCATATGGTACACCCAAATAACGGATGTGTATTGTAGCCTTTTCCATTAAACTTTGGATGGAGGGCAAGAGGACCCAAAGAGGGATAACGATTGGAAACTAAATACTATTAGGTAGAGAAATTGGGTTATTGTACTAAAATATTGCCCAGAAAACATATTTCTACTCCAGCAAAAATTGAGAAGATTAGATCTTGATTTTGCAAATTAATCCGCTATATGCAGCAAACAAAACCTAAGAACTCAAAAATTGAGAAGATTAGTGGGGAGAGAGAGAAAAGGAGAGCTAACAGCAATCTGCTCAATATTTGACGTACATTAAGTTTTTCCATGTCCGCTGAAGCTTCTGTTTAGATGTTGACACGTGTACAGCTCATACACAACCGGAAGTGACCAGATACTTAACCCTGTTCATCATCTTCCCCAAAGATAATTTTTGCAGATGACCCAAGAGGAATATTTTCACCTCGGTGGTTGCTTCGATGGCTACCATAATTGTGGTAGTAGGCTTGATGTTCCCCAAAATGGCATAGATGGTAATAGCCCGGTTTCAATTGATATGCTGAAAGATCGACATTGATGACATTTTGATGAGAAGAGGCTTTAAGGTGCTGGCTACCTTTTGCTTCAGGCTCATCATACACAATCTGAACTCCAATTTCCTTTACGAAAGAATAACTGAATTCTCCTATGCCTGCTGACACATTCACTTCATCACCGGCTTCCAATTTTAATTGATTCCCAACCTTCCAATGGTTTAACCATACCATCTTACCATCATCTGGAGGAATGGATCTGATCCATGGGGAGTAGGCCCACTTCAAACCCTTGGTCATATTGTTGAGTGTGAGATAGTAGTAAAACTCGTAAAACTTTTCCGGGTCATAATCACTGGAACGTCCAAAGACAACATATATCTTCAAGGCTTCGATCTTAAGATTAGGAACCGAAGGCAAATTGAATGTAATCGAGGATCCCATTGTCTTATTGTTGTTGCACCAGCTTGCTGGCACCTCACTCCTAGGAAGAAATATGTTGTATATACCACATTCATATAGCACCTAAGCCATGGTATTCATAATAATATTGAAAATTGATTAGGCATTTAACAACTAGGGACAAACACACACACACACACGCACAGAGAGAGAGAGAGAGAGAGAGAGAGAGAGCGCACCTGAGGTGGACTCTTCTTGTCTATCTGGACACAATACGGGTTAAACAGTATCACCTCAAGGCTTTTGATGGTTTCCAACTCAGATGATAAGCCCAACAGGTTAATGATTTCTACATCAACATTGCCAATGGGCTCTACCTTGAACATCCCCTGAATCTCAACTATATTACAATGAAGCATCCCAAAAGATAGATATGTAAAAAGATTAGGAAGATTTGTTATCCTTTCCAGTGACCTACATTCAATCAAATCCAACCTTTGTAAAGTCATTGGAAGTTCTGGCAGCGATCGGAGTCTCGTGCAAAAACTTAGGTCAAGTGATTCGAGCACAATAAGACCTTTAATGTTCTCTGGCAAGCTAGAAATTGGACTCTCGCTCAAATCCAAGACCTTCAACAGATGTAAATTCCCAATGCATTTTGCAAGATCATCACTTAACAGGCTGCAGTTTGAAAGACTTAATTCTACTAGAGAGCCAGGGAAAGAAGGCAATGTTTTCGGACTTTTTCTCGGATTCAATACCAAAGACAAGACGAGGGAAGCCCATGATCTACCCCCACCAACGTCTTGGGAAATTCCACCTGCATGAAGCACGGTTAAAGATTTCATCTGTCCAAGCTCTGCAGGCAACTGATCAAGCTTTGAACATCCAGAGAGAATGAGTTTTTCTAGGGATGTTAAATGACCAATTTCACAAGGAAGCTTCATAAGATTTTTGCAGCCTTTGAGATTCAACAAAACAAGACTCCCCAATTCCCCTATTGATTTGTGCATCTCTACCAAACTTATGCAATAGTTTAGGACCAATATCTCAAGATTAGGGAGTCCAGTGAAGTTGGGCGTATTCTTGAGGCCATGGGAATGGCTGAGATTGAGGATTTTCAATGACGTTAGAAACTGTAACATAGACAAAAAAAAATTCCAATAGTCATATGTGGATCCTCAAGAGAAAAGAAATATAAAAGAGAAAAAATGGAAGAGGGTTCGAATCACACCATTTCTCCCTTCCAAACTTGCTGCAATTTGCTATAGCGCAAGTCAAGACCAACTAGTCTCTTTGGAGAAAAATCAGCAGGTATGGATGTTAAAGGGAAGCCATGCCAAGTCAAACATTTTAATCCTGCAGGGAAGTCTGCGTATCTTCCCATGATTTCTACATTATTGAGTTGAAGCAATTCAAGATTGGGCAACCTTGTAAATGCATCGGTCCTCAACTCCACATGATATGAACTTCTTCCAACATTGTTTGTCTGGCGCCAAATGAACAAACTAAGACAACGCCGTTTCAGTGAATAGCCTTGTTCTGCAAACGACGATTCATCATTAAGTTCTTCAAAGCGAGGACGCTTTACTTTGCTAACACACGGACCATCTTTCTCCAGCACATGAGGACTATCTTCCTCTAATACGTGATTCATGTCAAGGTAGAGGCCCTCAATTGTTTCTGTTCCCTGATAAGAGAAACCAATTCCGATTAGAACAGAACCTCCATGCAAAAAAACTGAATACTGGAAAACAAGAAGAAGCATGTTACTCACAGTTTTTTCACTTAACACTCTAAAGGAATCCTTATAGTGCCACAATCTGCTCCGTTTACCCGGCTCCTTGGGTGATTCTTGGCGAACAATTTCTCTTCCCATTTGCCCGAGAAGTTGGTGCATCATCAACTTGTTACATTGATCAACGGTTAAGAGACATCTCTCAATGAGAGTTTGAATCCCAACTGTTGGGTAGCGATCACCTAGAATTCTTACAACAAAATCTTTGCGCTTTCCAATAAAAAAACAAGCAATATGAAGAAACAATTCCTTGTCATTGTCATCTAGACAGTCATAGCTTATTTGCAACTTTTTCAGGATTTCTGAATTGGGAATAGCTTTCAATTTTTGTAATGTGTTTTCCCATATGTCTAAGCTATGGTCAGATAGAAGAGAACCTAAAACTTTAAGAGCCAAAGGAAGCCCTCCACAGTATCGTACTACCCTTTGTGAAAGCTCGGTGTAACCCCCAATCGGATGGCATTGTCCAAAGGCATGCCAACTGAAAAGCTCTAATGATTCATCAAAATTTAATCCCACCACCTCAAATGTCTCATCAAGTTCATTAGCCTTCAACAGATGACTGTTCCTGGTGGTTAAGATAATTTTACTTCCTGGATGAAACCAATCACGCATTCCAATTAAGGCATCAAACTGGGCTCGATGATCCACATCATCAAGAACCACAAGAACTCTTTTGCAACCAATGACATCTTTAATCTTACCGATTCCTTCATCAACACTCCATATTTTTTCCTTTTTTCTTTTTAAAATGTCTGAAAGAAATTGCCTTTGTAAACGAACTAAACCCTTGGGTCCTTCCGAAATGTCTCTAATATTTGCAAGAAAGCTACTAGCTTCGAATCTTTCTATGTTTAAATTATATACAAATTTGGCAACAGTTGTCTTGCCTATTCCACCCATCCCATAAATCAACGCTATCCCAACATTGGACTCATCTTGCAACCATGAATGGATGTCTCTGACTCGAGATTCAATTCCAATTGGGTTGTGGGCAACATGTAAAACTGGCCGGTTCAACTTATCCCCAATCACTCTTACAATTTTCTGGATAAATTTCGACTCGTGCCTACAAAGTTAAATGGAAAATAAAGCACAATAAGTTTGTCACAACTTAAAATAATACCAAACAAAAAAAGAGAGAGCCTATTAAGCAAATAGAGAGGTCAAGACCATTTGATAAAAAGAAACGATTAAGAATGCGTTGTTGCATAACGCAATTTATAACTTATGAATAGACTAGCTCTAAGCCAGGACTGTTGAGAAAAACCAAACAGTATGTAACTACTCATTTACTTGTGGAATTTATTTTTTCAAAACGCATAACAATTCATGAAAGATAAAATCAGATTTGAACTGAGCACACAAACAACTATCCACTAAAATAGCCATAAATGTGATATTTATGGTCGACGGAACCATGATTTCATATATGCAGTGGCCATAGAAATTTAAAATTTTAAGGTTCATGAGTATAAAAAAAGTTTGGATGGCTATAATGCCACGACTATTTTAATAGTATGACAATTTTAGCCTTACAGAGCACTGACGCTCTCCTTTCTCGAAGTTAACCTGGCCCACTTTCCTCTGTGCTTGCTTCTATAGTTCTATAGCAAATCATCCCAAGGCACATTTATCCTTTCTTGTTGTTAACTTGGCCCTCAGATGCCAAAATAAATTCTAAACAAAGGAAGGTCCTCCAATGATCGATTTATATCGAAGGACCATTTCAATCCACTAGCTCCGCTACAATTTCAACGAAAATCTCAAACGACCACCAAATCGTATATTTGTCACAAATTGGTGCAGCTCCGCGCCTCTAAAGCCCTAAATCACCCTTTGAAATTGACTAATTCGTACCAATATTATCTGAGTGATCCGCTGATAGTTCACATGGATGAGGTTGAAAAAGATAGGAGAAGAGAGAAGAGTTGGATCTGGAAAAGAAGAGAGAGAACGAGCAGAAGACAGATGGCTGTTCAGGTCGCTCATGTGAGGGTAAATTTGTCAGGTAGCTAAAGTAATTGTGGCAGAATAGAAAATGGTCGTGGCATTATCATCAGCCAAAAGTTTAATCTTAAATTATTAACCGGTAGAAAGAGACACTGAGGTAATTGGTGAGGTTTTTCTTTTCGTGGTCTGAGAGAGATGAGTGTTGGGCCAGGCCCAAAGGATAAAGAAACGTGTGAGACAATGGTCCAAGTTTGTAAATCCTATCTAAGTTTTTGTATATGACAAATTACGGGGCCGACAAGTGAAGTCTTATATGCTATGAAGCACCGACACTCCTAGAGGCCGGCATGTCCCCGTGTCCGACATGGAGACACGAGGACATACGGGGATACGCCAAAATACTTATGGGACACCAATAAATCTAATTTATCTTTTTAGGGGACACGCCAGGGACACCGGAGTGACACGTCGAGGACAAGGGAGGAACACGGCAAGGATTAAATATGCAATTTTTTTACTTTCCCTTTTTTTTTTTTGGGTTGGGAGGGGGGGGGTGGGGGGGGGGGGAAGGGAATGTGTATTACTTCAAATATTTCGGGTTAAAAGTGTAATATGATGTAAACATGATAATGGTTCATAAATATTGAAGCTTCATGCTTATACATCTAACTATATTTTCATAGGTATAAAATAAATATTTTACATTTATTTATTTATTCTTGCCGTGTCCCCATTTTCTAAGAAATCTCGTG
The DNA here is from genome assembly GCA_020921065.1 of Vaccinium darrowii. Taxonomy (NCBI): domain Eukaryota; kingdom Viridiplantae; phylum Streptophyta; class Magnoliopsida; order Ericales; family Ericaceae; genus Vaccinium; species Vaccinium darrowii. The sequence continues at coordinate 5,019,431 of CM037155.1, forward strand.
TCCGTGTCCATGTTACATAGCTTATATGTAAAAAAAGAACTAGGTGATCGTAAGTTTTTTTCAAATTGGGGGGGCCTGTGGGACTTGCCAACCTTTGGTTCCGTCTTCGTTTAAGGGCGAAGGCTATTGCTAATGCTATTACAAGTTGAGAACTATCTTTGATTCTAGTATATGGAAAGAGATCAATATTTTTAAGCCGAGTCACTTTATTTTCATGCCAAATTCTCAATAAATTAACTGGTTTAGTTCTTTTATCCCAAACCTCTTTCCTCCCTCTTCTGCTTCAAATTTTTGTTAGCTGCTTAAATTTTTTACATTCTCATGAAGGAAATCAATGAATGAATATATTTAAAAATAATGTCAAAGTGAGGAATTCATGAGATTACCCGTCAGCTTGATTTTGTAAGACCATCCCTGCTAGATCAGCTACTTCTCTAAGTGCTCTCCTCCATACTTGCACCTTTTTTTTTGAAGGCCTCCTTTTCTATTCCATTGGTTTCCTTGTTTAATCGCTCTTCATGTCTACAGAATGCCTCTCCAAAGCTCCCTGTTTGCTTCCTAACTTGAGAGGGATCCACATCATAGAAGACAGGTAAAACTACATGCCCGGCCCCCGATGATGTCCTCTTGCGTTCGAGGATCATCACGAGTTCATCAAGGCACCATCCGGAAGAAGCATAGTCTTTGGAAAACACAACTATTGAACTCCTTGCTTCTTTTATAGCCTTGTCCAGTTCTAACTCAACATTTTTACCTCTCTCAATCCCATCATCATCTCGAAATGTGCGAAAACCTGCACCCGACAAAGCGGTATAGAGGTGGTCGGTGAAGGTCTTGCGGGTGTCTTCACCTCTAAAGCTTAGGAACACGTGATAAGTCATGGAATCCATTACACAGAAGATTTATTCATATAGCTGCAAGGGCCAAGGACAAACAAGTATCAGCTAATTCTTTTCTATTGTTATAAATACAAGCAGGGGAGAGAACAATTATCAAAATTACATGGAACTGGAAACATTCAAAATCGCAATAATTGCAACCCAACTAATAGCACCATATTAAGGGGAGAAATAATCCCAACCAATACAACGGGAATAACACCTGCACTCTTAAGGTGGGAAGATTCGAACTCCTAATCTCCTAGCGAGATGCAAGAGTCTTGGCCAACTTAGCTAGCCCACTTGGTTAAGTACTCCTATCAGATAATTCAGTAACCTGTACATGATATCATTCAAGTTTCACACAAAGCAGAAATATGACTGTTTGCTGGGTAAATTACTACTCACAAGGAACATAGTAGAAACTTTATCCAAAACAAAAAAGAGAGGATGAGTACAAGGTCACTCGTGCCATTCACAACATTGCTTCAAAATAGTAAGAAAAGAAAAAATTGCTTTAATCATGGCGAGCGACACACCTTGTTTAGTTAGTTTTGAGATTAAAAAGTACTATAGGTAGACTTAATTTTTTTCTTTAATCAATTTTTTTAAAAATTTTAACGGTTTTTTCCTACTTTTTTAATAGAATAGAGGTACGCTACCTGCATCTAGAAAGTAAAAAGTAAATTGAAAATTTTGATAACAAATCACTAATGCCGAAAAAACACGAAAAGTCAGACATATTGATAGGAGAACCAAACAAGGTCCTTCAGCAAATTCAGTATCCTATACATGAATATCATTCACATTCCACACAGTGGGAAAAAGTAGAAAGATATATACCCCTGAATCGGTGTCGATGCAGATGACTGGTGATGATTAGGAGATATTCTTTCCCAATTTCAGATTAGTTTTCTCCGGAACAAACTTCAATTTCGTGGTCGTGTTGAAGGTCTCAAGCTACCGGCTTTTTTTTCTCTTCTAATCCATGAAGTGGGAGAAGAAATTCAAGCTTGGTGTGAGTGTTGATCAGCAAATTGAACTGTAAAGGTCAATTATCCAAATAAATCCCAACAGGGGTAAGCTTAAACACCTCGAACCAAAATCAGGGTTCCAAGGATTCCCAGTTGAATTAAAACTCCCAGCAAGCAACAAACGCATACTCCCCCATAGAAATTAAAGTGGGTCTATACAAAAACTCACAGATGCACCATATAACTCCTTAAATAAAGAAACTACACTCAACTATTAATTCCACAAAAGACTTAAAAAATTAATGGAAGAAAACTAGAGGTAATTGATATTGGCAACAGGACATGCAGAGTTGGCTTCCATGTTTCCGGTATTGATTTTGGCAACAAGTTAGGGACTTTTTAACTTCTTGTTTCAACTAACTTGCAACTTGGAACAAGTAGTCCATAAGTTACCGCTTACCGGAAACACTTCGGGAGTATTTTCACTAATAATTTTGGCTACAACTTATTACTTACCAGAAACAATATGATATATTTCAATTAACTTATAGATGAAACAACTTGCTATTATTTATTAACAGCATACCCATCCTTTAATTATTACATAGTGAGCCATAAACGAGAGAGAGAAAGAGAAGGAAAGAGAGAGAGAGAGTCATTGTCTGGTCAAACACGGTGTTAACTGTTAAGACAACTTCTCCATACGACTTTTCATTTTCCTTTCACCAACAGTAGTTGTGTCAATCTTTTCTAACCGCCAGATCTACTCACCATCCTTATTTTTACTAGACGCGTGATGCCCAATACTCATCACCATATCCACAAAAAAAATTACTAAGATGCATATATTGCATATTATACGATTTTGTTAAAAAAATCAAGGAGAATTTTTTATAGGTCCACTGTGAGCATTTTGTAATGCCACGCATCCACCCAAAAAAAGGCTGCACGATGATAGGACCCAAAAAGTGGCCACACGTGACAGACCTCAAATGCGGCTGCACGTGAGGGGGGATGTTAAGGAATATTGTCCCACATTGCCTAGGAGTGGAATGGGTGATCACTTAATATATGCTAGGACCTCTCCACTCATTGCTGCCAATTGGTTTTGAGATGGATATAAAGTTTCCACATGGTATCAGAGCGGGGCCTATTCCACTCCACATTAAAAAAAAAAAAAAAAAAGTTCACAATCTACGCCCCACGATGACAGACCAGCAAAAAGGCTGCACGATGATAGGACCCAAAAAGTGGCCACACGTGACAGACCTCAAATGCGGCTGCACGTGAGGGGGGATGTTAAGAAAATATTGTCCCACATTGCCTAGGAGTGGAATGGGTGATCACTTAATATATGTTGGGACCTCTCCACTCATTGCCAATTGGTTTTGAGATGGATATAGAGTTTCCACAATAGTTTCAACACATTTCTAGTCCACCACGCATCTAAAAGACTAAATCCCCCTCCCTTACAACAGAATGACACACGTACTTTGTCCTTTATTTCCAGTCCATCGTGCTTCCAACAACAGCTGGGCCAGATCTTGTCGGTGATGGAGAGGTTGACGGTGCCCCAGCCTGACGGAGGTGGGGCAAATGTGGATGAGGATGAGGAGGTAAGCATGGTGAAGGACAGTTGGAATCTGGGTATAACCAGAGTGGAGTAGAAGCTTGCCAGAAACAATGGTGATCGGTGGTTGTAACTCTGCAGTAGAAGCTAGAGAAAGCCGAAAAATAGAAAAGGAAATGGAGAGACAGAGAGAGAGAGAGAGACGGTACACTACATGAAGCTAGAGAGTTTGTATTTGGAGTGTAATTCATTATAGGGCTTGCCACCCGGTCTTCCGCCCGGCTTGCCACATTAGATTTTGTTGTACTAAAAAAAACAACATATGTAGTTATCTGTGCAAGTCTGGACTAGTGCTATGGTAAACTAGCAATAAATCAACAGATAATGAGATCTGTCAACACTGTCCTATGAATGTCAAGAATATCGTTCTCTATTTAAATCTAAATTCTTTTAGAATTTTACGACACATGTCGAAGTATGAACACATAAGCTCATTTGTTTTTGTTCTAGACAAAAGCAGAGTAGCGATATTAGCAGATAAGCTTATCTTTTGAAATTTGAAGACGTGACTGCATAATATGCACAGATAAGCTCATCTGTTTCAGTTTTGCACAAAAGCAAAGTAGAAATATGAACATATCAGCTTATCTGCAATACAAACCATAAATCATGAAAGTATTACAGAAATTCAACATAGAAATAGCTACCAAGTGTGTACAAAACACCCCCAATAAACCACTACCAACTACAACAAGACAACTGTTGTTAAAATTGGAAAATCATAACTGAAAGAACACATTTTCTTCTTATACTTGAAAGAGTCTTGAATCAAGTGTATTTTAACTTTCAAGGATAGAAAGTTCGTTTGGGCAATTCGTCAAACACATGGCGATCTTAGATTGTCCGAAGAATATGATTGGCAATGCATTCGAGAGCTGATCTTAGATCATTGGAGTGCGAAGCTTCAAGCATGCACTGTGAGACCTCAGCTTCTAAAGAGCTTGAAAGTCGTTGGCTCCGTCACATACTACAAATCGAGAGAAGAACAGCATAACGTCGAAGAAGAAGGTGGCCACCGGCGAGATTGCTGCAGATAGGGGAAAAGGGAGAGAGGCGCCAGCACCTGCTTTAGATTGGAGAGCGAGAAGACTGACGTATTGTCGGAGAAGAAGGCTGGCGAGCTAGCTACCAGGGGGGGGAGGAGGGGGGAGGGGAGAGAGAGAGAGAGAGAGAGAGGTGGGGGTGGTGCTCTGATGTCTGATATAACGCACCCTTGACTAATGGAGAAGAGGTTTTGAACAAAAAGGGCATTCCGTCTCTGAGAATAAAAGGTTTTGAATGAAAGTGGACCTCAGGCTTTGCAAGGCAAATTCTATTTGCAACCCCTCATTTTCTAAATACATCCCACCAATTTTTGACCACTTTTAAGACAAAAACTACTCTCATACAAAATGACAATACTATCCCTCCATTTACTAAACATAATCCACAACCCACAACCTTACAAACCCTAAATACATCCTACACCCTGAAATTAAAAAACCCATCTCCAAAAATCAAATTTTCATTTCCCAGATATCTGGTTCATCATAGACATCGTCTTCTTTAGAGGATTTGCCATCATCCTCTTCATCAGATGTCTGGTTCGTCGTCGTCTGCTTCTTCCTCCTCCCTAACGTCTTCTTTTTCCTCTCTTCCTCTTTTCTCTCTATTATCATCTCTATCTCCATGGAAACAAGATCAATGGAAGTTTCCTCTCCATCCATTGAGCTTGACCCCATTCTCGCTTTTTGAAGCTTGAAGATGCACCAATGGGACTAAGATCAACTCTTTCATCCATGAAAGAAGTGGAGGAGGAAGGTGGTGTGGCGGATATGGTGGTTTGGGAGGGCAAAACGCGTGAAGAGATAATACACTTTTAACAGATCGCAAAATTTCAATTTAAGATTTTTTCACGTGTTCGGATAAGCAGTCCCTTTGTACTAGTAGCGCGTACTGGTAAAACATGCAATCAGATTCTACAATCTGAGAACTGCTAAACGCGTCAACATGTCGTATTTTAGAATCCGACAAGTTACATTTGTTTCAGATTATACAATCCAACAAGTGACATTTGTCTCCGACAAGCTTTATGACTTTCAACCATAAACCAACCCTAGGGAATTAAATCTAATAAAGCAAACCACAATCATAAGGATCAAAGTAGTCCAAAATAAGTCATCCTTCACACAACCATAAGTCAAAAGAGAGCGTAAACACGTCAAAAGATGACTTTCCGTTCGGATTTTACAATCTAAAAACTGATAAATACATCGTATTTTAGAATCCAGAAGATGACTTTGAGTTCGGATTGTACAATCCGAAACGTTAGATAGCTTTCGTATCATACATCTGTACTGATTAACCTTTGTACTGGTGGCTTACTGGTACAACTGGAGATTTCAAGAAAAAAAATTTACGAAACGGTGGACTCTCTCTCTCTCTCTCTCTCTCTCTCTCTCTCTCTCTCTCTCCTCCCTTGCATGAAAAAAATCCCATCGTCCTCTTCAACATCCCCTCTTCGAGAAAACCCTGGCCACCATATCCGTTCATTTCTCTACCAAATCACCCCTCTATAACTTGATTTGTCTCACTAAATCACCACATCCTGCACCCCATTCCTCTTATTTTCCGTTAAAACCTCCATTTGAAGCCAATTTTGAACTATTTTTCCCTAAATCTGAAAACCAAACCTGTCGAACCCCCAAATCCAAAATCTCTCTCTCCTCTCTTACAAATCGAACTCCAAATCACCTACCCATAACACCCCATTCCCGCGATTTCCGTTTTCTCTTTTCCCTCGTTACAGTATGAACTCGAGGCCTAGTTTTATCGAATTTCTTGGTGATGGCATGTTGGTAGTGGTGGTGCTGGTGGGTTACAGCGTGTGTGAGGAGGAATGGGGGAGGGGAGAGGTCTATTGAAGGAGATGGGGGAGATGATGGGAGAGGGAGAGCATGGGAGAGATAGCGAGAGAGACGAGGGAGATATAAAATTATTTTAAATGTTTTGTTTGTTTTTTTTATGGGTCAAGGGTATTTTTCAAAAATAATTGTGTTTTTTATAGGGAGGGGGCAAGTTGGGGGATTTTTGGCAGGTTGTATTTAGCCATTTTAGTGAAGCCCTAATTAGGGGGTGGGATGTATTTAGCAATGGGATGTACTTAGTAAATTGAGGGTTGCAAATAGAATTTGCAAACATGTTATATTGGACCCAACACCTTACAAAAGAAAGAAGTGGACTGGGCCTTGGCCCACTTTCAAATATTGGACCCTAGACCAATTTTTTTTAAAAAAAATCTATTACTATTTATGTAGAAGGTCACCCTCAACGAGCATCGGCGGTCTTCCTTCATATTTTTATTTTGCAAGTTTTTCGATTTTTTCATTTCTAACGTCAATCACCTGTAGTAATTTTTTATGCGGGCATCGGAAAGCATTCGAGAACAAGACAGCATTTTTTTTTTCAATTTTGAACCCAGTCTTACTAGTAGGGGAAGAAAAGTCGTATCGGTAGGGGACAGGTCAGATTGGCCACAATATGAGCAACCACATGTCTACCGGTAGGGGAAGAAGAGTCCTACCAGTAGGATGGCAATTTTCAGCATTTTGGGGCTTTAAGAATTTGATGCAATCAAGAGTTCCCAACAACAGTAGACACCATTTATCAACCATACAACTCATCTATTCTAATACATAAGGGGGGAGCAGCACTTCGGTGTCCTCTTTTTTTAAGGGTGTATATTTTTCCTACTTCCCAATTTGTCCCTAAACATAACGTTTTTGACGATTTCCAAATGTCTTGATCTGTGTAACTATCAAGTGCAATCAAGTAAAAGAGATTTTAAGAACATTGAACAGCCAATTATAACTACAACTCAGAAATCTCGGCCATTAATTGCCTCCACATAAGAAGCACAAAGACCCATTATCTCAAGCTACTAGAGAGAGAAATCCCAAGAGAAACTGAGAGAGGGGAGGGGGAGGAAGATGGAAAGATACATAAGACCCAACTTTTGCTCCATTTGCAAAAACCTACTTCCGCAACAGTACCCATACCAAAATAATGTTGCAATTCTTTTTCTTCTTCTTTTTGTTTATTTACAGAAATCAAGTTCCAAATGAAGACGTCGACCAGATCAAAGGTAATTTCTCCACCATTTTAAGAAAATTGTCAAGTTAAATGAGACAAAGTTTCAAGATCAGTATGATCGATTTTCATACAATGTAGACTTGGATTGTTAGTTTTTTAAACAAACCTTTTTTTAAGATGCAATGGAATCCCAGAAACTTTTGCCTACATATGAAACATGTACTCCTATTTTGGAACTTTAGATATCCTTTCTTCTTCCTGTTAATGGTTTCTTTGTCTCTCTCTTAAATAGATGTATATATAAAGCTGTCACACATTTTAACAAAATTCAACTTGCACACGAATTGCGTGTGCCCAACCTCTATTTTATAAAATGGATGTTTTTTGTTAAAGTTAACACGATTGATTTAGTAAATTTGACAGAAGAGTACTTAAGCATTAAATCGTGGGAAAAGCGGCGTTAGCATAGTGTATGATCTTAGTACATGCCATTTGTCACAATACAGTGTATAGATATGGAAAATTATGAATAGTTTATTTGATGTGATATTTACTTATATGTCAGTTTATTTGTCCCGTTATGTTTACTTCATTCAGTTTGATTGTCGCATAAAAGATGATTGCCATGTAAAAGATAATGATATGTACATGAGATCAAACGATAAGCCGGAAGTTTTTGTGCACATTATTTGTCAAAATTCAACTTGCACATGCATTGCGTGTGTCCGACCTCTAATATTCAAGTAACGAGAGCCAAGAAATTCCTACCTCAAAGGGTTTTGAGCAAAACCCAATCCAAGCCAACTCCTGGGACTTTGATCTTGGAAACGGGCCAAAGAACGAACAATCCGAGCTCAACCACGCGATTCAGAAGCCGAGATCAACGACATACGAAGGGATTTTGGAGTACTTTGGTTGAATTTTTTGTGATATGGAGAAGGAGAGAACCGGGTGGGTGAGGGAGAGAGGGAGATGGAGAGGCAGAGAATCGGGATGTGGCGGATACATTACGCACGCAGAGTCGCAGATACTATACCCACTTAAATATGAAAATTGCACCACACCCCTCATATACTAACACAGTAACACATTAACCCAAAGCAAGATTTTATTTACACCACGAACCCACAACACATAGGTAATTTAGGGGTGCTCATGGTCCGGATCGGTTCGGATTGGCATGAATCCAATCCTAATCCGCGAGTCACGATTTTTTGAAAATACAATCCGTGTCCGATCCAAAAGTCTCACGGTTCGGTTCCAATCCGAACTGCGAGTCACGGATCGGTTCCGGATTAATCCGCAGATTTTCAATTTATTCGGAAAAAACAACAAACAATGGTAGTAAGGCACTAGCAAGTAGCAAATGCACTAAATAGAAAGTTTAAAGTTGAAAATCCCAATAAAAAACAACAAAGGCAGTTAGGCAGATAGTTATATAGGAGTAACTGAACAAACAAAGGCACAAACTTATATTACCACAAAGGATAGCAGATAGTTACTTCCAGTTCACTCACAAAAGACAATAGCAAATAGTTACTTCCAAATCACTCACAAACAAATAGTATATATAGTAGCACTTATAATACTTTAACCCCATAGATTTTATAGAGATAACAATATTCGCACCATAACTTTTACAACAGTACAACCAAACCGTAAGTCTACTAAATTAACAATATCTATATAACTATAATTATAAAAGTGATAAAATTATATATAATAAAAATCTCACGGTCCGGATTGGTTAATCCACGGTTTCAAAATCAAAATCCGTGTCCGATCCAAAAGTCACGGTTTTTTATTTTTTGAATCCGTGTCCGGACCATTAATCCACGGTTAAAATCCAAAAGGTACGGATCGGTTCGGTCCGGACCGGATTCACGATTCATCGGTTTTTTTGAGCAGCCCTAACGTAATTACAAGGTCCATTAAAGTTTCATGATAATAATACACGAGTCGTTACAAGGTCGTTCAGTAATCGAGCTTAAACTCGAATTTTAGGATTGTTTACTAAACGAGCCAAGTTCAACACTCAAAAGGCTTGCAAAAGCTTGGCTCGTGTAAAGAGGCTTGTTATATTAATTAACCTAGTTTGGCTCGTTAAGGGTTTGGTTCGAATTTTAGGCTCGTTTATCAAGTTCAAACACTGTAAAACTCGGCTCGGCTCAGCTCATTTGCACCCCTACTGAGTGCTGACCTAATATATTCGGCGAATACAGTGTCATAGTTTTCTCATTTCCACATCAATGACATCATATAAAACAATGTGTGTGTTGCTTGGTGATCAACAAAATTTCATTACTCTATCCAAAAACTCTTTTTCCCCACAAGACTTTGTAACCAAATTCCATATTGTTTGCCTTCTTGTCTGTCCTAATGTTTTGGAACAAGAAACATTGTTTCATATCTTCGAGGAGGAAAGATGGTAAGTACATACCGTTTCAAAATTCCACCTTTTTATGCTCAATGAAATACAGTTTTGCACCCCTAGATTACTAGTTTACTACTTCCTCCGTCCCATAATGTTTGCCCGGTTTGCAAAACAAGGATGTAAAAATAATACAATTTTTGTAAGAAAAATTAAAATTTATTTCCACAATTTATTAGATATCAATGTGTTCTGTTAATTCATGTAAAACATGTTCTTTATTTCTCAAAAGAAATGCATTATTTTTAGTCCTCATTTTACGAACCGAACAAATATTTTCGGACGGAGGGAGTAGAACTTTAGAACATGTGTGAAGTCCTTCGGTTATGTTCAATTACGTAGCTGAATGAGTAGATGTAAGCAACACAAAAATAGATTTTGTAGTCCTTAGCGCAAGTCTAATGGTAGCCATTTGGGATGCTATTCCTATAATTTGGAACAATAAACTAGAACTTGGAACTACAATGGGGGAGGCAAATTTGGTTCTAAAATGGATTAATGGTTCCATCCTTGCCACATCACTAATCCAACTAAAATTAACCGTTAATCCAACACGTAAAGCTACCAAACTTGACACGGCATCACCAAAACTTTACACCCCATCGCCAAGCATTACATACCATCACCAATCTCTTGGATGCATTACCAAACTTTAAAATTTATGCCCAGCCTCTACACTCCATCTCCAATCTTTACATTGCATCACCAATCTTCAGTGGCGTAGCCAGAGATGATGAGTAGTGGGTGTACAATGAAAACACAAATTCAAGAACTATTTTTTTTTTTTTTTGTCATTGAAAACAGTAACACTAGTAAAAAAAAAAGTAACATATTCATTCACCAACAATAGAGTTAATGACCTTTCTATTAAAGATACTAACAAAACAACAATAGGCCACGAGAGTTTTCATGTTGTGAAAGTTTTGAATTAATAGTTTTATTGTCAATACTTTCAAATGTGTCTCTATCTAAATATATGCAATCATGTTATCACTCACCCATTAATCACCCATTCGGTTGTGCCATTGATTCTTCACATAATTCATAAATGAAAATGCGCTCTCTATAGTAATAGTTTTTTTTTTGCCATTCGTTAATCGTAAAAAAAAAAAAAAAACTAATAGAATCAACACATGAAGATCAATATAAGACACCAAGTTTTTCTATTGGTTTATTTGCTTTTTTTGTGTTGATCTTCATGTGTTGATTTGGGAGAGGAAAAGGCCAAAATATTGACTTTAGGTCAAATTTAAAAGCACAAGGTGAAAAAAAAGAATCAAAATTTCCACTGATCCAAAGGTAAATCCGCCATCAATCATTAGTACATTATCAGGAAGGTCTCCACACTGAATCACAAAATTTTATGTGGCATCACCAAATGTTAGACTTCACCACGAAGGTCATTATACCGAGTCAGCAAATTTTACACAGCTATGACGCCCCATCATCAATTGTAGGATTGCAACTTAGATTTCCTGGTGAAGTCCAAAGTTTGGTGATGGCGTGTCAAGGTTGGTCATGAACTGTAAAGTGTAGTTTAATATTGAAACTGTTTGGCTATAAATAAATTTTTTTAAAAAAAAAAACCAATCACTAGAGGTGCAGTGCCAAAATTTGATCAAAAAACACTTTTTGGTGTCAAATTATGCAATCGGCTCTAGCCATTTTACATTAAGCATTGGACTTGCTCTTGGTGAATGGCATTTACCCCACCATTGATAGCGCCCTATCAACTCAAGCAAGAGCTCCGCGGGCCAGGCCCATGATCCAACATTTAATGAATGGCGTATTTTGGGTTTAAATGGGTTCTGATGTTTTCCCGAACGCGGCTATGGGTACGCACACTCGCGTACGCCATATGCACGCAACTCATCTCAATCGTCCATCTAAAAAATCAATGGTTCGGATTTTAAATAATTTATTCGCGCAAACAAACAAATTGTTCGCGTGAACAATTTATTTAAAATCCGGACCGTCGAAAATGCGCACAGACGGTTAAGATACACCGTCCGTGCATTTGGCGTACGCGCACTTGCGTACGCGTAGTATTTTTGTTCTATCAATGGCCCAAGTGTAGGGTGGCAGCCACAGTTGGCAGGGTCCAGCATCCACATGGAAGTCCCAGTACAAACTCCACTAAGCACTGCCACGTGCAAAGGGATTTGGACCATGATGTCTCAAGGCACCCCTACATTGGTCGGTTGATTTGGTGGGATTTATATAGTGAAGTTACTACACAGCTATAGTGGCCTTATTTATGGGCCTTCTATTATTTGTATTTGGGATCGAACCGCTTAAAAGGGTAAATTTCACTGACCTCCCCTGAGGTTTCTGACAAATACACGGATCTACCCTATGGTTTTTAAAAAGAAAAAGAGGTCAGTGCATTTTCAAAAACCACATGGAAACTCAGTGTATTTTTCAAACACCTCAGAGGAGAGGAGGTCAGTGAAATTTACCCTTTTGATTATAACAGGTATATAGTACTGTACTTATTTTTTTCCTTGTACTATAAATGGATACACAGATAAACTACTTCATAACCATATGCAAGAGAACTGACCACACTTATGTTGGGATAAGAACCTGGAAAATGGGTGCGTAATGTCGCAAATCTATCTGTTTGTTCCCCTAGAAAAAAGAAGACATGAAACGAAATTTAGGTTAAAGGAGTAAGAGAGAGGAAGAGAGAGAGTTCGGACGCAGACCTTACGGACAAAGCCATGCACTCCGACGAAGGTAAATAACGGGAATGAACCCTATTTGAATGAAACCAACTAAAAAGGAAATACAAATATTGACAATCAACTGATAAAGAAATGTTACTGTATTTCCGTGTGTTTATATTAATAGGCAATCAAAACTTGTGAATCAAAAGGAATTCAAAAAGCTTGGCTGTGTTTGGTTGATAATTTTGAGAAGAATATTTTGAAAAATATTTTGGAGATAGTGTTTGGATGAGTTTTTGGAAAAAGTAATAATTAGAGAGAAGTGTAATAATTGGAGAGAGATAGAGAGATAAATGAGAATAATGATTGGAAAGAGAGGTATGAGTAGAGAGAGAAATGTGATTAATGATTGGAAAGATGAGAGATGGGGAAAGAATCTTTTTGGAATTTTTTTTGAAAATGTGAAGTGAACAAAGTGCTTGTAATTCCTTTTTATATATATCCCGTGCATATATCAAAAAGCTTACTTTTAAGTAGTCTAGGTTAATATATAAGAAAATCAAAGGAGGAATAATCGAACAGTTACAATTTTTAACGTAAAAGAAGATCGAACAGTTAAAGAGTTGCTCAAGTTTATATGTAGTCGACATTTTCAAAAAAATTCGCTCTATCTATATTAGTATTGCAGGATGACTTTTGGTGAATAGAACTTCCTAAGCTTGCAACGTGTCCCCTAATTCTTTGCATTTTTTTGGCAATTACTAAAGTCCTAAATGATAGTATTTAATTCTTTTCCGAGTTAAGCTTTGTTAAGGTTTTGTGGTGATCAATTTCAATAAAGGAAAGTAGTTATTCTTTTCCAGCGGATACTCAAGAAATATCGGCACAAGAAATTCCTAGGGCAGGAAAGAAGTTGTAGAAGAAGAGTGAGGGACAGAGAGGTCTGGCTGTGATCAAAGGAAGAAGAAGAAGGATGGCAGAAATTTAGAGAGAGATGCTCTGAGTTTGATCGAAAAAAGAAGAAGTGGAGAAATGGAAAGGAATGAGATATTTATAAGGAGAGAAAGGAGGAGGGGAGGGCCCTCGAACGGTCACAATCAACCATCACGTCGGAGACGAAACGTCATCAAATAATGATGACCTCGGACAACTGAAAAGGCGCCCCCAAACGGTCGCATCAATCAGCTGAAAAGTTGTCAGAAAACGGAAAATGCGCTGACGTCACGCGCGCGTAGGAAAGCGCGTGGAAAGCACGCCACGCGCTTATGTGTCCCACACGCGCGTGGGGGCCATTGTAGGAAAGGTCAGCACAAGACCCTTGTTGACCAGAGTCAACGTTGACCCACCATTGAAATTGTGACATCTGTCATCCAGGTGGCATAACACCCCCTCGACACGTGGCACTCTCTGCGGCGGTCTCCACTCGGGGGGAGGGGGTCACTGCCGTGGGTACGAGACTTCGCGCGATGGGGGCCACCGGTACGGGACCCCATCGTGCAAAGCGCCTCCACGGCGCGCACCTTAGGCCCAACGAGGATGGAGCTTAGACAACCATAGGCCATCCGAAAAGGAGAACAGCCTATGGTTCAGATGACTAGCGCGGCTCAGAACATGAGCGAGAACGCGAGAAGCTAGTCCGAATTAGCTCAGGTAATTATACTTGCTGCGGTCTGAAGGCAGGACCCCGGGGGACCCCTGAGGCTTGGCTGCAGTATAGGCGCGACCGAGTAGGTCACGACCTTGTCTTTACGGGAATAAGGGAGATTTAGTGGCTTGGTGGCTATAAAGAATAAGAGGATCGTTGAGCAGGGGAATGGCTCGTCACCGCGCGGGTCAGCTGCGGGGTGATGACGTCACCCGTACAGTCAGGTTGTACGCAAAGGACACGTGTTATCATATTATAGGGCGACAGCCTGACACCTGATGATTGGTGCAAGGTGCCTATAAATATGGGACATTCTCTTTCAATGCCCAGAGGTTGGTGAAATCTTGGCAAAGGTATATGCCATTCTAGAGAGAGAAAAGGGAAATCACTGAATGAGAGGAGAACATTCTCTCTGGTGAGATTCAGGCCCCATCTCCTAGGTCACCAAGGGTATCACGGATTAGATTGAGAGCAATCCACTGCCTTAGTTCTTTCTGTACACACCTGCTCTGTTCTTCACCCTTCCTCTAGACCACCTCATTCTCTTTCTTATTGTGTCTTTACTGTTAACTATCCATACCTCTCCAACTCATCATATTCGGCTAAAAAGCAAGAACCATCTCCTACAGTGTTCAATTACATGGGAATGATGTTAGGAAATCGAAACAACAGCCGTGCGTAATGAAAAACGGCAAAGAAAGCGAGACACAAGATATACGTGGAAAACCTCAACGCGAGGAAAAAACCACAGAAGCCACACCAATCCACTATGAAATCAAAAATAGGAGTACAAGTCTTCTCGCAATCTCTCTGAGATCTGTATTTTCTCTCGTCTCTCTCTGTTTTTCTCTGAAAACTGATAACCCTAAAATTTAACAAACTGCTAAATAGGTCGGGCTCTATGACCGAAATTACACCCCGAGGTCCAAAAATATCGTTTTAGCAGTCTCGTGGGGGCGCTGCCCGGGATTGACCACTGCTGAAGGTTGTCTGCACCCCAACAAATGAAGTGTATTTGGGATTGTTTGACTGGTTAGCTTGGACTGAGAGAATTAAGACCGTTGATTTGTCGATAAGAATGGGAATAGATAGAGTAGTAATCAAGCAATTTGCAATTTTTTTGGAATAATGAGTGTTAGATATGTTGGCGACTTCTGGATTCCAACAAACCATTGGAATCTGTAACTATTCATTTTCTATTAAGGTTGGTGAAGTGTTTCTATGTTATTTAGTCTAGATACTCCGCCTTGTAGATTATGAATTTTTGAAAAGTCTGTACCATGCAATTGCTTGGGAATTCTATTTTGGAAAGGTATATATACGCATTTCATGATATGCATTCACTGGAATTCATGTTAAAGACTTTCTATGTATTAATTGAGTTTTTGTTATCAAGGTCTTCGATAGGAAAAGCTGGTTTAAAAGGGCAAAGAGTTTATCGTTCGCCTTTGTGTGGAGACAGTGGAGTAGAGAAATTTTTCTAGGCACTTAAGGCTTCATTCAATTGCACGGAAAGGATGGAAAAATCAGCGTCCTTGTAACTTTCTATGTGTTCAATTACCAAGACAGTTGTGGGACTTATAGCTTCAGTGCCTTTCCCACAAGGAAATATTTTTCTGCAAAATAGATCTCGCCAAAATGAAGGAATTTTAGTTTTCATGTCGGATTCGTTATCAAGAAAACACACAAAAAAGCAAAATTTATTTTCCATCACTTTCTCAGGAATCCATTTTCCATACAACATTATTCACAACTGAACAGAGCCTTCGAGGACAGACTGCAGCGCCCCTGTGGCACTCAAGCTCCTTGTAGCACCCACGAGGCACGCGAGCGCTCTTGGAACCAAATGAGGGTGGTCCAAGCAATTATTTATTGACGTTCAACGAAACTATAAGTAACAGTATACACAGTACATTAATTGAATCACTGATATGATCCAATTAAAAGTACTGCATTAATGTTCACAACTCAACAAGAGTATCCATTAAAGCTCCACGAGGTCGAAAGATGACCTCCATCAACTTCTCCTTTTCTATTTTCCTTGCATTTCCATTTCCACTTCCATTTCCACCTTTCTCGTAATTCTCCTCGGCTTTTTCCCAATCAAAGCACTGGATCAAAGTTCCTAATGCCAACGCAATAAACCTCCTCGCCAAACTTTCCCCGGGGCAAACCCTTCTACCTGACCCAAATGGAACAAACTTAAACCCTACCTTTTCTCCATCCACCCCATTAAACCGCTCTGGCTTGAACTGGGTTGGGTCGTGCCATAACTGAGGGTCGTTGTGCAAAGCCCAAGTGTTGACAATTAACATGGTCCCACTAGGGACACTGAAGCCTTGTACAAAACAATCCCTTGAAGATTCATGCAAGGTGTTTAATTGGACTGTGGGACCCAATCGGAGCGTTTCATTTACGATGCAATTGAGGTATTTGAGTTTAGAGAGATCACTATCGTCCATTAGTCGAGTTTGTCCAACATTGGAATCAATCTCATCCCTTGCTTTATTGAATTCATCTGGATGTAAGATCAAAAATGAGACTGCTGCTTCTAGGGTAGTAATTGTTGTTCCTGTTCCACCTATCAACATTACCTGAATAGAAAACACCAGTCAGTGAAAAATTGTGTTTTTTTTCCTTTGAAGCAAAAAAATGCAAAATCTGAATATTGAAAAGTCCTAGCTTCCACCTTGTTATTAACCATCGATAATTGTAATGAAAGTAATGGTAAGCTTCCAACACTTGTTCTACTTTGAAGATCTAGACTTTTCATTTATAAACCAGAGTTCCGGGTCCGTTTGCACACACAGACTACTAGCGGGGTCGCAATTGAAACCGAAGCAAAGCACCGAAAGGATTAATCCTATAAGAGTTGATAGCACCTAAGAGGTTTCGAACCTGAGGCGCAAGCGGGAGCAAATCTCTAAGGGACATGCCTTGGCCACACAACCAACTTCTAGGGCTAGAATATTCTAGACCTTGATATGTAGCATGTGTTGTTGAAATTACTTTGCTCCAATCGTATGTGTGCAAATGAAACAAAAACTTGTGGTACAAAACTTGAATGAATTAATATTCATCTTGATTGGGGTAAAAGAAATTGTGATTAAAGTTAACGAAAGCATGTTGAGAAGTTTTGGGTTCAATTAAGTCCAAGGAGATCGGCTACGTGGTCAAGGCTTGACACTTACAAATTTGCTTACTTCTAGAGTCTCATGTTTCAAACCCCTAAGTGTTATCAAAATTTATAACACCAGCCCACTACGATACGGGGCTTCGCTACTTCAAACAGACTAGTTCTCTGTTAGTGGACGGGGATTAAGTCCCATGAATTATTTAAGTTGCACATAAGTTGTGTTGAACACTAAGTTTCAACGACGACAACAACAACGACAATAATAACAAGGTATTAGGTTTAATTTACCTTTATAATGGCCTTGATGATATCATCAGTGTAAAATTCTTCTGATTCTTGTAACAATAGCATAACATCAATGATGTTCTTCCTCTTCTCATCACCCTCCTCTGTGTTTGAAAAAGACCTCTTCTTTCTTCTGTGTTTAACAATCATATTTTGCACAAACGCCTCCCTCTTTGTTTTCAATCTCTTATTTTTCACATCCCTAATTACAGAACTCACAAACTTTAGGACAGGAAACATATCAACCACACCAGGCCTACCAGGTGGACTAAAAGTCCTCTTAAAGTCACTCAACTCAAATTTCCCCTTTTCTGATTCCAATTCATCCCCTTCAAAGTACCTCTCCCCAGAAACCATCTTCATCATTATGTTAAAGGTCAAGAAAGCGAACAACAGTTTCACCTCCACTTTGGGATTTCCTATGCCAAACAATTTTTTTACCAGATACCGGACTTCTTCAGCTCGGATTCTCGAAGTCATTTGAAGCTGCGCTGACGAAAAAATTTCACTGTTGGCAAATCGGCGTATGTTGCGCCAGTGAGTGCCGTAAGGGCACATTGCAAAAGAATCCTTCTCTAGTCGCCTCGTGGAGGTAAACAACGGTCTGTTTGCAAATATTATGTCATTTTTTGTGAAGCATTCTTCGACGGCGGAGGGAGTAGATATTACTAAAACAGGACGCCACCCGAACCAGAGTAAAAATACTGAGCCATATTTTTCAGAGAGATTGTGTAGGGCATGGGGTAAGGGCTTTTGCAAGAGGTGTAAATGGCCTATAATGGGAATTCTAGGTGGACTTGGTGGTAGATTTTTATGGTGGACTCTACTACTAAGGAAGATGAGAAAGAAGGAGAGTAGGAAACCAATGTAAAGCAAAGCCTGCATAATCTCCATCTTTAGCCCCTACCAATTTGCCTCTTAGTCCGGTCCTTTATAAGAAAGAAATGTGGTTCATTCTTTTGTTTCATAAAGTTGAAATTGAAATGTTGTTGAGTCTTTAGTCGTCAAGGTGTCTTTTTATTGGTTGTAGAAAAGGATTATTAACCTTTTTGGTCCTCAATGTTTTTGCAAAGTGTCATTGTTGTACCTAAAATATAATTACACGAATTTAATATCCAATATCCTTTGAACATGTCTCAAGTAGCACCATTGAATTCAACTGTCATATTTGAGGGGGCATTTCTTGAGGTTGAAAATGTATGACAGACATTTTAAAGAACGAGGGATAGTGAATTTAATCACCAATCTTTTGAACATGTGTCAAGTAGCGCCATTGAATTCAATTGTCATATCTGATGGGGCATTCCATGAGATTCAAAACGTATGACAATTTAAAGACTGAGGACTACATTCTTGCAATTTGGCGTGATGGTTATGCGCTTTAGGGGTTTTTGTTATACCTCTTAGGGGTTTTTTAGAATTACTTTTGGGGAGACCTGTTGAACGGGTCATTTTTGCCTACATGACATCATCTCAACCATTGGATGAGGAGGATATGGTGTCCCCGACAAAGGGGGGATATTGAAGCATTTTCGTTGATATT
Organism: Vaccinium darrowii; assembly: GCA_020921065.1. Lineage (NCBI taxonomy): Eukaryota > Viridiplantae > Streptophyta > Magnoliopsida > Ericales > Ericaceae > Vaccinium > Vaccinium darrowii. Next base: position 5,038,693 of record CM037155.1, read on the forward strand.
ATATAGAGACGGCAAGGACACTCTACAAAATATAGGGCAAAATTCATTTATAACCCCTGTGGTTTGTGTCATATACAATCACCCTCCTCTGATTCACTTTATTGCACGTATCCATAAGAGAACATGGGGTATAGATCCTAGGGATGCACACCGGCCCGGTAGCCCGCCCAACCCAACTTGGTTTTTTTAGGGTTTGGGAAAAATATTTAGGCCCATAGGGGCGGGGCGGGTTGAGATTTTAAGCCCATTTACTAATTGGGCCGGGCTTGGGAAATTCCTCTAAGGCTAAGCCCGGCCCGATTTAAATAAATTTTATTTAATACTGTATATGTTATCGTTGGAACCTAACTGCTTGGGGTTTGTTTATCTTGATGAAATTGACATTGATGAAGACGAATGCTAAGTACTGCCTATGTAGAGAATACATTTAAAGTAATAGCAAATTGTTAAGAAAACTTCGAAGTTTTTTTTCCCCTTAAATTACTGTCTTATAATAATAACTCTTAGTTTTTTGTTCCTTTTATTTTTATTGTGCTCTACAAGATTTGCTGTAAGAAGTGTGAATTTAAAGGAGAGATACTCAAGAGACATTTTTACATGTTAGAGTTCCATCTTTTAAAGCACTTAACTTTTATGGGTCTGTTTTTAATATTTTGGAGAGAACTTAGAACTTTAAGTATATTATTACGGTTGTGAATTATTATTGTAATTGCTATGGTTGATTAATTTATGTTTTTGATATCATGCTTTAGAAAAATAAACCGGCTTGTTGGACGGGCTTGAGAAATTAAAATTCTAATTGGGTCGGGCTTGGGCATATTAAATGAAGCCCGATTATTAATGGGCCGGACTTGGGAATGGACAAATCTCTTTATTATCTAGTATAAGCCCGACCCAAACCCAGACCGACCCGGTGTTTGTGCATCCCTGACAAATCCATCTAAGTGAATCGGAGGGGGTGTAACTACATCTGGCCCAAACCACAGGGTGAAATTTGCCCATAAATATGTTAGGGACTGAAAAGGGAAATTATCCCCATATCAAACTTATTGAAAAGAAAAAAAAAAATTGAAGATTCCACCCATGCGGGTGTTATTGGTGATGTCGTTAGACCATCTCCAATAGGAGAACTAAAATTTCATACCTATGTGGCAAATTCAAGAGTCATCTAAAAAAAGTCTACTCTAAGAAATCTTCAAATTAATTTTATTATCTATCGATTTATAATATTTGAATTTATTATTCTCTTCAATTCTTGCAAATTTTTGATCATATTGCATTCAATATCGATGACTTGTCCAGTTGAATCGAGCTAATTCTTCCTGTAGAAAGTTAAACCTACACCAAAATAATGTAACATCTTTGATTCTTCCTTTTTAGGGCATTTTGCTTACGTGGCTCTTCAAATATGGATAAAATTTGGTTTTGATTCCTACCTTGCAGATGCACTTGGTTTGGACTACGTACAAGGGATGTCAAGGTATTTGTCCTCTTGAACATTGGGCTAGCAGGGAGCTCAATTATTCTTAAGCAAGTGAATCAGAAATAACGATTGTGACATAAGATTCTATTTGATTTTGTTTGATTTAGCAAATCAGAAATGATGTGAGTCTTTGAACACGCTCTCGAATCTTATATGTCTACTACTTAACAACAGATACATTCTTCGTCGTTGACTTGATTCTCTGGGTATATTCTAGTATGATGGGAAAACATAAACGTATAAGATTTCGCAAGAAGAAGTTGCTCAATGCATTTCTTTTCCTACAGTTTTTTGCTGATTTCAAAGTGCAAGCCGACGTGTCTCGAATCTCGGAAATCATCCACTTGGAACTTGGAAAAACATGCATCAAGAGCTTCGGAGATATCAGTCGACAAAAAAATATATATATTAAAAAGTAAGGGCCGGGTGGCCAAGGCTCAAGGCCACCCCAGCCCTACTCTCCATCCGCCCCTAATTGCAACACTCATTATCTTAACAACATAGTTTTGTCATAACAACATAAAAATGGAACTCACTTTTTCACTTTTATGTCATATAACACCACATTTTTAACTCACGACTAGAGATGCCTTAGCATTGTTTCAGTCAACACACCCTTGAACTTAACTCGACCGAGAACGGCCTTAATTTAATTCCTAGCATGATTGACCGAAAAAGTTCATTATAGACGGAAAATGTTAGAAGGAGACAGGCTTCATTGGTATCTATAGGGCCATGTTATCTCCACATGAAATTTATCTTATGTGTAAATTCTTATTTAACTTGAAATCATATTTATCATTCATTTTACATAACATAAGATGAGTTGTTTTGATGTTTGATCAAACAAAATGTCGTAAAATAATCCACTCACGTATACTGTATTGATGAATGATTCAGATTACGAGCGATTGTGAGCATATGATAAAGCCAACGACGTCAATTTAAAAGAGCAAAGAGAGATGAGGTACACAAAGAAGCTTTTAGGGGGGCTTTGGTGCATGGGGAAAGCAATAAAGACAATTTAAGGGCGTGTATGAAGGGGTCTAAAATCAAATTCAACTTTTTGAGCAAAGTTGAGGAAAATTTATTAGGCAAAGTCTATAAGAATTTGTGAGTGTATAAAAAGCGAAAAAATAAACCGGAGTGTGCGTTTTCTTTTTTTTATTATTCTTGTTACCTTATTAACAACCCAATAGATTAACAATAGAAGGATTAATAAAAGTTGCTCTTAAAATACCGTCAAGTACTGAAACTTCTACTATCGCTATAACCCCATGCACATTCATGCTATTGCTAATGTATCATCGACCCCAGTGTGGGTCACATCTTGGGTGCTATGTAGATGATCAACGCTACTCTTTCTGTCCATTTTTAAATGTGTTACTTCGTAAATCTAACTTATTAAATAAACATCATAAGTACACCTTTTACATCAACTTTTTTCTCTACTTTACACTTTTCACATCAACTTTTACCTCTACTTTCCAAAATTATCCTCCACTTTTACCCATTGACTTTTTACCCACTAACTTCTTCAAAAGACAAAATGATAATTGTACAAACTTTTACGCATTAACTTTTCAAACCACACACTTAATTAGGGACAACCCAAAATAAAAAATTAAACACTTAAAAGGGGAGGGAGGGAGTACTATTTATTTCATTACATGTTAATTGTAATGTCACACGAAAAATTAATTGAAACTGATCGATAGCATAAGTTTGTTGTCCAATAATTTTGAAATAAAAACTACACGAATTGATTACGTTTTTATTGAATTGAACTTACATGACATGTTGCAAAAACTACACGTATTTTTTATATTTTTAATAAGCTTTCACATATATTTTGATACTGTATACTCCTTCCGTCCCAATTCAAATGTTTGGAAATATATTTATTTTTAAAGTTAAAATGACACGACTTTATGTAATGGACATTTAAAATGGGACGGAAAGAATATTTTTCACGCATTCTAATGTACATGGGCAATTGTTTTGAATCATTTTTACGTGATCCTCATTTTTCGGTACCCGTAGTCGGACGAATGATGGCATTTGTAAATTTTCTGATATTCGATTACGACTTGAGTCTGTTTAAGTACGACTTGATTGATGGGGTTTACTATGGGGTTGAAGATAGGGCAGGAGAGGAGAAGGAATAATTGGAGGCCCCAATTTTTGTACATATTCTTTCTTTTCTTTTCTTTTCTTTTCGTTTTTTGTATTTGTTAATTTTGCTTTGTTTTTTTTATTTTTTATTAGAGCATCAATATCAACATCTCTACGTTAAATTTAAAGTTAAATTAGAGAGAAAACTCCTCCAAAATTTCAAAAATCTGCATCATCAAACGAACTCACCAATTTGAAGATTTCTTAACTTTACTACAGTAACTTAACAAATTTGGTGACCTACTGTTCACTCACCAAAAGAGATGGAAAAGGAAAGTTTGAATATGGAGTCTGATTCTGTAAGTTTCTGATAAAGTGACTTGCTAAAGTTTAAATAGGGAGTCTGATTTTGTAAATTTTTTGAAAAATGACTTGCTAAATTATAAAATGTGTTTTTGAGGTTAAATTTGGTGGTTTTTTTTGTGTGTCAGATAAGGATGCCCTTAGTTCGTCTCAGTGAGAGGAATCTAAAAAATATAAAATTATTAACAAAACTTAAATTTTGTGAATAAAGACAAAAATAATCCAATAAATCATAAAAATTTGAATTATTTTTGTCCTTAGTGAACTTTTTTTTAAATTTGATCATGATTTTATGCCTTTTAGATTCATCTTGTCGAGATGAACCAATAAACAACAAAAAAATCGATACAAAACTAATAAATGCAAAAATATATATATGAATAAGGGAAAAAAATAAAACCATTTTGGTTTATTTAGCCAAAACAAGCCTAAAAAACGTATGCTCAACCAATTATTCAATAGTCATGGAACACCGTCATGTGCTGACCAACGTTGTTATGAAATTCACGACATTACACTCAGGCCTTGTTCTTGAATGGATTTTATGAGATAAAATCTAATTTTGGAAAAATGTAGTTTTGTTTAGAGGTGTGATAAAATGACATTGTTTTCCCAATGGATTAAATGTAGGGTTGATAAAGGCGTTTTTAAATGATTTTGTGAGATAAAATCAAGTGTTGATAAAATCTAATTTTGCTAAAATCCGCATGTTAGATTTTATCATAAAATCTATTCAAGAACAAGGCTTGAGCCAAACACAATTATACGATGAATCGAGTATTGGAACACCACATAACTGTGACTCACTATTACTATAGAATAGTTATGTGAAAACTTTATATCCAACTCAAAACCAATTGGCAATGAGTGAGAAGGTCCCAACATATATTAAGTGATCACTCATTCTACTCTCAAGCAATGTGGGACAATATTTTTTAACATCCCCCCTCACGTGCAGCCGCATTTGACGTCTATCACGTGTGGCCACTTTTTGGGTCCTATCATCGTGCAATTTTTTTTTTGATGGTCTGTCATCGTGGGGCGTGGATTGTGATTTTTTTTTTTTAAATGTGGAGTGGAATGGGCCCCGCTCTGATACCATGTGAAAACTTTATATCCAACGCAAAACCAACCATTCCACTCCAAAACAATTTGGGGTAATATTTTTTAACATGCCCCCTCACGTGGAGCCACATTTGAGGTCTATCACGTGTAGCCACTTTTGTGTGATCTGTCACGTGTAGCCATTTTTTGCAGCCTTCTTGCTGGTCTGTCATCGTAGAATGTGGATTGTAATTTATTTATTTTTGGAATGTGAGGTGGAATGGACGCCGCACTGATATCATATGAAAACTTTAAATCTAACTCAAAATCAATTAACAATGAGTAAAAAAGTCTCAGCATATATATTAAATGATCACTCATTCTTCTCCCAAGTAATATAAGACAATATTTCTTAACATTTCATGGGCTCACACTTTCACAATGAGCCAGTGGCTCTTTAGCTCAGTCAAATCAAAGCCAAGGCAAGAGAATCTCACGGGTACTGACCATATTGATATGCAGCATATGCTCTTTCGCTCTCGGTCCTTTCAATTAGTTCGCGCTATCAATTTTCATTCTCGTGAATTTCATTAGTTGCTTGTTAGTATGTGTTTTAAAAATGCTGCCACAGTTGCGAAGGAGTTTGCTCTCTTTTAAAATCACACGTTGGAAACCTTTCAAATGCTCTCAACTCTTTTAAACCTTTCAAATGCTCTCAAATCTATAAGGCCAATAGAGTTTGTCCAATTAAGGCTGAGTTTTTCAAATGATTTTAGCAATCTAGTTGCTAAAATAAATTCAGATTTTAGCACCTGATGAACTCATTTGTTAAAATCAGGGTTAATTTTAGCAACAATTGCTAAAATCAAACGGAAAACTTAGCCTTACAATGCTATGGATACACCTAACTTGCACCCCACATACACACCATGGTGATGTGGCAGACAATGAGAAACCCATTATTTCAGATGGGCCACACATTGGGCTTCTCCTTGCGTGCCACATCACCTTGTTGTGCGTGTGGGGTGCAAGTTAGGTATACCCATATCATTTTTCTTGTCTAATTGTTAACTTAAGACATCTGAATTAGTCAATATACAAGTAAGCTGGCCGGACACTTGACTATAAAGAACATACTTCTAGTATTATACTACTAAGACTCCATTCCAATACGTGAATCATTGGGGATATTGACCTTCCATTTTATGAGACAAGTCGTTCTTCTTGCATGCATCAACGAAAAAAACATAAAAAAATAAAAAAGGTCAAAAAGCGAAGCTTTTAGTGTGAAACGAAGCCTAATGTTTTGCTAAATTTGTGGAAAATGAGTCAAACTATACCAACTTCTGGTGAACAAAATTCAAAGGAGGGATGCAATCTACAAAGACAAACCGGCAACCCCCGCCAAACATTTGACAAAATACACCGACCTATGGACGGCTGTTGAAACCGGGTTCTTGCTGTGCATTGACTGCTGCCTGTGCAAAACGGGCTCATTTCAATCCCGAAAATTGAACCGGATTGTAAGTTTACGTGTAGAGCTTGACGAGTAGAATTTCCTAACAAAAATATAATTAATCGGATATCAATAAGTCAAGTAACCAAAATAAACTGTTCTCGGAAAAAGAGAACCGCGCAAACATTAACTTTAGAATTTTACTTCAAAATCAATTCCATTCGAGATCTACACTCGGGTGGAATCAGAAATTTTGGATAGTAGTGTCAAACCTAGGAGTTAGGACATACCCAATCTTTCTTAGTAATTTAGTGATCCAATTAAGACCTAAATTTGTTTTACCAGTAGAGAAATGCGAACTACCATTTTTACGGTGAAGCTAATGCGTAGAAAGTGTATTAATATTGGTAAACAATTGCGTAGAAATTTTTTAATGTGTGTTGTTATGTGCATCGAAATTTTAGTGGGTGTTCTTCAAGTTTGAGGCAATTCCATTCTACTTGTGGAGGGTACTTCATGTGACGGGTATGAATTTTCTTCCTCTCACAATGGAGTGGGATTATACCTGTTACATGATTTAACCTAAACCCATTGTATGGTGAGATGACGGAGATTCATACCCGTTAAATACACGACCATGAAAAGAAAATTTCAATTGAATAAGAGACAGGAAGTTGGAAGTCAATGGGTTCACATGACCCCACTTGACTGAAAGTACCTTTGTTAATCTCTACACCATGAACGGTTCAAATCAAATTTTCAAACTCGGAACGAAACCCCTTGTTTAGCACAAGCATTACATGTTATGTTCCAAAACACCTAAGCATAGCAAGCCCCAAGCCCCATTTTGTATATCCTTCTTCACATTTTCTATTCCTCTGCTTTCTTTTCTCTGAGCCTTCAACAAACAAAACAGAAAAAATAATGTCCATAGCCATAACAGAGCCTTTTTTTCAACGGTTGTGAAGAGGGTCTGAAGCATTTGGAACTCTCCTCTTGCTTGTGAAAAACATGTCCATTGACTCCCTCAAACGCTGCTGTTGTCTTGCCTGATCTTGATGCTGATTTTCTTGCCCTCTCTGTTGTGACGTTCTGTTCATTCCAAAGGCTGAATTTTGCTTTCCAAACGATACTAACAGTAGAAGAATCAACACCATTAGCTTCATCAATTGCATTTTCTTGTCTAGAAAGGGAAGAAGAAGAAGAAGAAGAAGAAGAAGAGTGCCGATAATGGGTTGTGCTTGAAAGAGAGAGGGGAAAGAAACAGAGGAAGCCTGAAAAGTTTATGGCTTTACTTGGAAATGCAAGAGAACTTTTAGAATGTTAGGAATTTGTGGAAGTTTTTAACACCTTTTTTAAGGGACACATGTATAACTAAATAAACCATATAGCACAAAGACACTTTAGCGAAGAAAAACGCGTATGGAACGTAGAAATTACTTAGGGCCTAATACCCTAAGCATAAAACCACGGTCTTACTTCACTTATATTTCATAATTCAAAAGGTACAAGAAGTTTAAAGACAAGAAATTTACCCACAAGCCACTTGCTATTTCTAGCTCCAATTCTTGAACTAGCACCCCGTGCTCCTTCTTGAATTCATGAACCCACAAGAATCACCATTTCAATCTTCGCATCACCACGACTCCGGATTATCCGGTCAAGTAGATTAGAAGGCACCCAAACATGACTAATGATAAAGATTCGATTTTTGAAAAAGTTTTTGGAAACTAACTCAATCTAGAGCCAATCCATTGAAGGAAAAGAACTAGAAAGAGTAAAGAAGATTGGGGGAAGCCCAAATCATCTCAGGAAGAGAGGTAGCACACAAGGAAAAAATAGTGAAAGGGGGAACACACTCTCTCTCTAAAATGGCTTATTTTTCTCTCAAGTGGGTGTGTGAAAATGGAAGAAAAATGGTTGGGTCCTTTTTCGTGGGCAGGAAGATAGCCACTCAAAATTTGACATTTGGCCACTTAAAAAGTCTGGCAGACGCGTGTAGACGCACACATACTCGGACACTCGGACACTTGGTTATCCTAAAAAAAAAGGTTTGTGTAAGCCGAAAGTAAAAGAATAATTTAGACAAGATAAATAGACATTTTACCTAACTCTAGTAATATTAGGGACTATTTTGGAGTATTTCTAGGGATCAAATATGCAATAATAGACTAACAACCGGAAGGGCTACCAGACCAATTTTGGACTCGATGAGGTCAAATGATTCTACTTGTTGAAATATGCGTCAAAACTATTACTCCTATTTGTTTGTTTTTGGAACACCGCTACGTAATGCTTCCAAGATCTTTACCACCACATATTTTTACAGGGCTCAAGAGTAAGCGTTGGATTTCTTATAAATGTATGATGGTAAAAATGCTGCAAAATTACGTGGAAGTACTCCAAGAGCATTGAATAATCACTTTCAACTCATGCGTCTTGATGTTCCACTAAGCACCAAAAAGAATTCCAAAATTATAGAGAACCCCACGAGATGTTTTTTTAGTAAAATTATAGAGAACCCCACGAGATGTTTTTAGTATTTCTCATACATGATTAGCATTGCCGCCAATATGTGCAACAAAAACTATCCTTTATAGTGTCATACTTTAGAATTAGAATTGTTTAAAGAAATAACTTTGCAAAATTTGCCGTATGATAAAAACACATAAATGCGATAAAAGACACCAAGAATACTAACTATGACTGTATAAGTACCTAGCACTGCTGTTTATTTTGTCCGGAAATGTTATAGACATAGACACCGGCCAAAAAATCCAATCACAAATGACTTTACGATTATGTGAATCTCATGCGCATCAAACGGTTGAAAAGTCATTTGTAGCCGGATCCATGTATTGCCTATTTTTCAAGTGATAAGGTACAATACTAGTAAAAGACAGTGGTATTTGAGTACACCCTGCAAACAAGGGACACATCTCACGATGGAACTTTTTTCCCCATTACTTTATAAATTCTTTATGCTTCACGAGAACTTTTTCCTCATACTTTTGCTTTTTCCATCTAGCTTTCAGTCCCTTGAAACAAGGGATTCCATGCCCAATCCAGATTAATGTGTGCATGCAAATCTTGGCTCTTGTGCTTTTTCTTTGTCTGGGGGTTGTGTTTTGTCTGCTTTGCAATTGGTCAATTTGCTTTTTATATCTACTTCTGCTGAGACCCCACCCCGCGACAAGAAAGAAGAAGAAATCTGAGTACAATGCGTTTGTTTTGAATCTTCAGTCATCAGGTCATATACATATTATCCTTTTAGTAAGCAATCTTGGTCTATGATTCGGTAATTCTGCAGTGCAGAACCGCATTACAATCCTGTAGTATTGCAAGAACCGCATTACAATCCTGTAGTATTGCATCCAAACTGTTGATCTCGGTAATCAATAGCTCGGATTCCATCTCGGTAATAAATGGCTCAGATCATGCAAGTGTCGAGATGAAATCACGATCATTGATTGAGCGATCAACGGTTCGAATGCCACACTACAATCCTGTAGTGCAGCTCCGCACTATAGGGTAACGTTCGACTCATATGAAGTTCTCTTTGGAATGTGAAGTTTACGATTCGACTCGTATGAATAAGAGATTAATCTTCCTAGTAATCTAAGATATTTTACTATTTTAACATCTTATCCTTTCATAAAATAAAGTTTTAAAAAAAAAAAAAAAAAAGACCCTCTCCTAAAGGAACCAAAAAACGTAAAATGTTGCCCTGTTTAAGTACTACAAATACTTGAGTGGGTCAACACTTGGGTAAAAGCATAAATTGATGACTTGAGACTGCAGGGTCCTTCCCTATGAACTGACGAAGTGAGGCCTATATGAGCATCTCTTCTTTCTTTTTTGCACTTGTTGTGGCCCTACATTATTTGAATTGAAGAGAATTTAAGAGAGAATATACTCCCTACCTCCCCAATTTTGTGTCATTTCATACTTTTTGTTGTTCCAACAAATCTGTCCCAACTTGAAAAATAATTTTCTTGTTCTGGATTTTTCAGTGAGGACAAAGGTCGTTGCGTGTCGTGCCAGCTTCTTGAAACATCCCATACTTCAAGTTAAGAAATAATTGGATCAAACTAATTAATAGCCTTACCGTCAAGTTCACCCCATTCTTCGTTTGTGATCTTCTTAAGCTTCTTCGCTTTCCCTAGTAGTCTTTGAGACCCCTTGTTGGATCAACAAATCATTCATCCACCGTTGCGAAAGAGAAAAGTTATTCTTCCCGTTAAACTTGTCCACCTCACACTTGATGCTTGTCATCTTTTAGAATAACCTATATCAAAACCCCAACTTGGGCCTTTGATGCCATTTTCTTTTGAATATGCAAAAGAAATTAATCAATCTATATCGTGAATAAGAAAGATGAATGAAATCAAGTGATGTAGAACAGATTGCCATAGATTTTATGGAAAGATTTGACAAACAAAAAGCAAGAAAGAATCATTTATAAGATCTTCCATTATGGCAACTTTGGGTAGGAAATTTTAATTTATAGACACGTTTGATATTCTAGAATTTTATTTTTAACTTGCGCCGCTTATTTTGGCAACTTTTATTAGGGAATAATGTTAGTAGTAGATTTTATTTAGTGTTGCTTGTTTAGCACGATTTAGTTTCCTATATTTTTAGTTTTCTAGAGTTATTTTATTTTATTATTTTGTTTTGATTTGTCTCCACTCCAAGATATATTTTTGGTAGCTAAGCATTACCTTATTAGCTAGGCCTACTGCTAGTATAAATAGGTGCAACTCTCCTATGTTAAACATTCAATTCTTCATCAATAAAATTCTTGAATTCTTCTCTCTATTTTCCTTGTGCACATGGTCTATATCATTTCTCTTGTGGATTCAAGAGTTCATCTGTTAGAATGATATCTAACCAATTCGTCTACTAGAACGATATCTAATCTTCTTCTACTACAACGCTCCGTGATCAAAGCAAGTGATAACTAACCAATATAGGAATACAATACAGGAATACAAGGTTTGCATGGTTCGATATCCAATCTTTGTATTTTCTCCAAAGGAAGGGGATGATCAATCTACTATAATCAATAATAATTACAAACACTTTGATTTCCTCTCAAGTCTATGTTTTCTTGGTTTATCTTACACAAACATGTTTACTGTGGCGGTCGGGTTCATAAGGGCCACCGGAGGCCCACACTTTGCATAAAAAAGAAAAAGGGTCACATCCTCAAAATCTGCAAAATCAAATGCAGATCGATCAGTCTCTCCCTCGCCAAGCGTGGGGTGTTCAGCGTGGGGTGTTCTCGGCTCACGGCGTGGTTGTCCAGATTTGGACGACTATTGATTTGATGGAATATGCCGAGCCCAGAGATGTCATGGTCATGACACTTCCGGCATGACTCCCAGATAGCCCTCGGGGGCTCCTCCGCTCGGCGTGCCAACCGCCCAAGTGTCCCACGGGCCGAATTGGTTGATGTCAGTCGTGTGGGGGCTCGAGGACATTGGGGTCGGCGGTAATGTGTCATGAACGCTAGGCGGGTTATGATGGATCATTAAATGCGATTATCACCTACCCTGCCATTGCCACCTGCAGAATCACGTGGGTGATGGGGAATGTTTCAAGGTGAGTTAACCCTTCAGACCCGTGTGACATGACGTCAGCTGAAGCACGGCGCCTGCAACAGAGATTGAGGTCGCATCAGCCGTCATCCTTGGTACGAATAACAAGCGTGTGAAGGCCACCGAGCGCATGCAAGGCACGCCCCCTCTGCCTATAAATGCCTAGCCCCAACTACCACTCTAGGCATTCCTCTCTCCTCATTCAATACCCTCATAACTCCACTTCTCTCTCTAAGTTTCAAGTATACTTCTTCTTCTCCGGTCACTGACTTTACCATTAGAGTGCCTACTCGGACCACCACTGTCCGGGCTAGGCACTAACTGATTGTTCACGTGTGCAGGTTGTCTTCTCAGTCAAGCAGCTAGGGTTTAGGCGAGATTCAACCATTCTACCACCTTTCACTCCACACCAGAAGGTTCAAAGAGGTTATTCCGGCGAAAGCACCCCCACAATTACAAAATCTTAAAACGAATGAGATAGGAATTTATAAAGTTGTGAGTCTTGCGACATGTCCAAATGAACTTGACCAGCGTGCGAATGAGATTACCAGAAAGTCTAACTTGAGTCGAATATGTGCGTCTGGACGACACTCAGTCACATCCGGACATTCCTTCCTTCTATGCCCCATTTTAAAACCACACACGACACCATCGCTACCTTTATATTATTTCTTATTAATATCTGTCATATGGTTAAATTCTTTGCGTTCATATCCCTTTTAAAGCCACCAAGCAAAGCAACAAAGACAGGGGAGTAAACATGTCATTTTGTTCAGTTATGTAATCATAGCGGGATTTCAAGATCCTCCACATCACACATTTTCATCCTGAAATTTATACTTTCTTCGTGTCATAAAGTTAGTCTTCTATTCCGTTTTAAGATGTCTCAAAATATTAGTTCTATTTAACGAGGTGAAAAAAAGTGTAACGATTTCAAAAATTAACATCAATAAATAATACTCCCTCCGTCCCACATTGTTTGCCATTTTTACTTTTTGATTTTTCCGAACAATTATCTATATTTCACAATATATAATGTTTTTTATAATTCTGAAAAATATGTTTAATAAAGTTAATTGAGATCTATCAAACAAGATCCATATTGTAAATAAAAATATTATAGATCAAAAGATATGGATGATTTTTGTAGAGGTCCCAAATAGTGACATGGTACAAGAATTTGGGATGGAGGCTCCACATTGTTTGCCATTTTTACTTTTTGATTTTCCCAAACAATTATCTATATTTCACAATCTATAATGTTTGTTATAATTTTGAAAAATATGTTTAATAAAGTGAATTGAGATCTATCAAACAAGATCCATATTGTAGATAAAAATCATTATAGATCAAAAGATATGGACGATTTTTGTAGAGATCCCAAATAGTGACATGGTACAAGAATTTGGGACGGAGGGAGTAACTTTAGAAGTGGAATTCAAAGGGTAAAAAAGGAAATTAATGTTCATTGCAAATATCCCCTTAAAAAGTTAGTAAAATTTCCAGAAAGACCAACTTTGTAGGACGATTCTTTACAAAAAGACCAACTTTGTATGGGGTGAGGAGAAAAGGTGAGTATTTTTCTCCTTTATAACACAAACTGGGATATTGTCATGTCAAACACTTTCCGCCAATTGGCTTTTGTAGTTTCACTAATTTGTACTGTAGTACTAAGTGGTTATTGCAACTTGTATGCCTAGAAACATGGTTTTTTAGGTTGTTTAAAATTGGCATCCAATTTTTTCCTTTTCTTCTCTGAAATGGATGAGTTTGAAAACTTTCAAAATTTCCTCATTTTTGGCAAGGAAACATTCCATTAAAAATTGCAAGCAGCATATACAATGAGTTCCAACTAAAAATACAAAAATTAAAACTAAAACACTGCTAGAAATAAAACACACATTAAATTAGGGGACTAGTGCCTATGATCTATACATTAACCTATGCTCTCTAACAGACGCAAGGGTGTTGGAGAGCAATGTTGCCAACGTGAAATCTGAACCGTTAAAAACACATCTGACGCCCGACAGCACTGATGCCGCACACAAGGGTGCTCTCCAGCACTCCGGGTCCCTCTCTAACACAGTAACGCACAGCAGATCGGGAAAAAAAGTTTTGCAAAAATGCAAATCAGAGCCAAATGTTGTCAAGATTCAGATCAGAGTAATAAAAAGGTGTCCATAATTCTTCTACTAGCTATATACATCAACATAATCCATACTTAATGTTGCATGTAAACTTGCCACGGAGAAATATCTCTTCCAGCAAATTTTGATCACAGATAAAGCTCAAAAACAACCTAATCAGCTAAAAGTCCAACCTCTTGCTAATAGGTTCAACCAGCTAACCTTCTGGTATAAGAACTCTTATGAGGAAAATTCGTTTCCTTCTTTGGATTAACTGATGGAACACGAAGCAATTTTCTGTCGCAAAATCATTCACAAGCTTTATCCACATGCACAATCTTCTCTTGATCAGCTCACCTGCTAACTCCAACTATGATTCTTTAACATCTTCGAAAAAAGAATTTGGTATCTCTGGAGGAGAAGACAATGTGGACACACATTTGAACTGTTCCAAAGAAACACCGGAATTCAGACCAGATACCAATTTTACAGATAATTGTTGACAAGACAAAGCATTCGGAAGATTGAATAAAATGGAAACCTGATGTTTCTTGTACTTCTCTCTTACTGCTCCCAAAGAACTTGCCCTTTTGCTTAATTGTAAATCATATATACGAAGAACACATTCCTTCAAGTCTGCCGGCTTGTATCCAGAAAAATGTTGCAGGGATAAACTCTGTGAAAGCATATAAAATTAGTTTATGACTACGCAAATGAGGATGAGCCATGCACATACAAGAGGGTCAACTGACCCCACTCACATTGACATATTGACTTGGCATTTTATATCTTTCAAACGATTTTCCTATTTTAAACCCACTAATGTAACATATTGCCCAAAATTTCAAGAACTGTTTATCATTCTTCCACTCTTAGTCTGTAGTAAGCTTGCTTTTTTTTTTTTTTTTAAACTGGAAAAAAGGGTTTGCTTGCGTATGGAGAAAGACATTTTTCAATAGAACGTCCAATTGCCATGCGTCATTTTGCAAATATAATTGTCGTCGTACTTGTAAGCCAAAATAGTGAACAATAAACGTAGACCTACTTATTACCCCTAACATAATTAGCTTTCACAATTATCAAATAGGGCATACAGATTACATATCATTCTAAACTTTACACTTCACTACCTAAAAATCTTGGCTCATCTCTTCTGTACATTAGCTTAGGGCTAAAACAGGTGAGTACGAAAAATCAGGTTCTTACCCAAGGATGCAACTTTGGTCTGATTGTGAACCTTGAAACAAAGATGACAGATGCAGCCACCAAAGATGGTAAGAATTTAACACAGCCATAGTCCAACAAAGTCAACTCTGATAGGTAGTAACACAAGAACTCCAGCTTCAAATTGGGGGACTGCACAAAGATAAAAACACAAATAAGCTGAATGTTTCAACTAAAAACCCAAACATTTGTCATTATATAGACACAGAGAGAAAGAGAGTTAAGCTTACTTTGTAATCTTCTTGAGCAATTCTTATGAGTTTTCTGCATATGAACAAACAAGCCAACAATAGTCAGTGTCAGTCAATAGAAGTGAAAAACTTCATCAATACGTTTGGATAATAAAGCTTCAATGTACCTCAGAAACGTCTTGATTGTGGGACTACCAATTTCAAACTTGAGATATCCAAGTATATCAGCTTCCATTTTTACAACCTCTTTCTTTGAATATGTGTTGTCTGTTATGTAACAGAAATCTCCAACTTTTGGAGGATTAATCTCCTCATACTTTCTGCTTATCACAATGGAACAAAGAAACAGAAGCATCAATTACCGAGATGGATTCTGTTCGAGAACGAAAAACATAAGTCAATGCAGGAGACCGAGATGCTTACGATGCAATGAGCATTGAAGAAACCCCTAACAACTGAAGCCTCTGCCTATTGAGAGCATTCACTGACAAAAATCTATCAATGTACGATATGGATAGATAGAGAGTATCGGAGAGAAGCTTGTACTCCTCTGCAACTTCCACTAGCCAATCTACCAAAATCCCCCTCATGGTAGGGGTCACGTCTTTCTGGACCTTCTCAATGTAATCTGGTAATGGTCTCCTCTTTGCCTCCATCTGAGTTACAAACCCGATTAGTCAAGAACATGATAACCCTTATCAATACCAACCAAAACACATAAACATGAAAGCCAATCTTCTTTGTGCTGAAAACAACGCATGAACCGAACGCAGAACACTCTAACTGATAGCCATCACAAAATTAAAAGCAGAACACATAATTGACCGATCAAATTGAACAAAAGCTTTATATTGACATTCGATACCAACCCATTTCGCAATGCACAAGATTAAGAATACCCATTTTCACTAAATCCGAAAACAAAAACACAAATTGATACTACCAATCATCAACTGAAGGCAAAAGACCTACATTGTCATGTTTCGAGCAATCAACAAAAGCCTTAAACCCCTCATCAAATTAAAGACAAAACCTATCAATTTCCATAAAAGATCAAACAAATTGAAAATATTGATGGTGTGGACACCAAACCCATTCCAACTCTCAACATGCCCATTTCCACATGGAACAGACCAACCGAACGCAAAAACCCTAATCTAAACCCATCATCAAACTATATTAATTAGTAGGGGGGATACAATCAAATGGAACGCAAAACAGAGAAATTTACATGGAAAGCACAATCAAGTTGAAAAAGTTCTTCCTACTGACACCAACCCAATCCCATTCTTCAATTTCCCAAAACTCAGCATACCCATTTCCAACGAAACCAAACTACAGAGAACAAATGTAAACCCACTAACCTCCATGTTATGAAGATACTCAAACATCTCAGATTCAAAAGGCTCACACAAATGGGGATCTTCCGACTTCGCCTCAACATTCGTACTAGTCACGGCCTTCTTCTTCGCCTTTCTTCTCCCCCTTTTTGGTTTCGTCTCAAAACCCAGATCCACAGTCGCAGGAATATTCGACTTGGTCGGAATCTCACCCAACGCCACCCGCTTCCTAGTGGCCTGCTCTGGAAGCTCCGGCGCCGCCCTCTTTTTCCCTAAGCGCGTGACCCGCACGCTGTTTTCCTTGTCCGCCATTGTTACTTTTTTTTTTCTCACTCTCTTGTGGACTAGGATAGTAAGGTTAGAGTTTGGAGGGAGGAGGCAGAGAGAGGAGAACGGGGGCTGAGGAAGTGTCTGAGTGAGCTGTGAGGCTATGTAGCAAGAAGAGGGAGAAACACCGCCATTTCTGCAGTTTGAAATTTTTTTGTGTGTTGCGATTTGCGCGCTTTTAATCCGAAATTCGTGTTTCTGATGTTGATTTTTGTGCGTAAAATTTGGTTTTGAAGTTTTGGGATTTCAGTTCAAAAAAAGTTTTGGGAATTGGAATTTCCGGTTGAAGTTGGTGATTTCCCGCTCAACCCAAATTACAAAACCCAATTAAAAAACCTATTGGGGTGGAAATAAAAATTGATCGGCCGAATCGAACCGAACCGAAAATTAAAACCAAACCAAATCGCTGATTTGGTTTGCTTTCTAGAGGTAAACGGTTTGGTCCATTTGAGTTCTTGTCAAATCAAAAAAATTCGGTTCCGAAAAGTTTGCACTCTCCTATTTGGAAAAAATCAGACACGGACCGAATTTTTATTGTATCCAATTTTTATATACATAAAAAAAATATTAACGTATTTGTTGAGATTCCCGTCTCAAAATGTCTGTTAGAGAGCAATCATATGATGTGGAAAATGTCAAAGAAAGAAATTATTCAATTTAGTTTTTTACTTGATTTTTTTATACTTTGTGGTTTAATCTAGTTTTTTACTTAATTTTATGATATTTCGTTATTTAATTTTGTTTCCTTACTTGATTTTATGATATTTGTGTAGTTTAAATGGAAATTAATATGGCGGAAGTATATTGTAGTTCATTAGTTCGTTTTCTTGCTATAAAATGCACGAGTAATAGATCGAAAGTAGGAATAAATCGATCAAACCAAACCAATCTATTAATATTTTGTTTGTAAAATGTTCAGACCAAAATGTTCGATTCAGTTTGAAAAAATGCATAAACAAAACCAAACTGAATTATTTACATCCCTACTTTTAAGCGTACCTCGATTTCTTTTGTACTAATGAATTAAAAAGCTAACAATTTTGCAAATCGACTATGAGTTTAAAAAACTTTGTGCGACCAACAGAAGTCGAACTTACAAAGTAATTAGCATGCCACCAATTACTCTAAAAATATTTTAACTGATGACAGGATTTCAACTTGCAAACTTAAATCAGCATTTCTTCGTTTTTTAAAATTTAGATTAAGTGAAACAGAGTGAAGAATTGAAAAACTGGCAGTAATGATAAAAAGGAACAATTTGGCCCATGAACATATGAACAAAATTTTTTTTTTAATTACCGAAAAAAAAGAAAAAGGAACAATTTGTTTGTGGGCTAAAATGGCTCTGTGGGCCGACTTTAGTTCATATGTTAATGGGCCGACATTAGTTCATATATTCATGGGCAAAATTGAACTTACTTCGACAAGTAAAAGTGTAGCCTTTAGGCCTTGCTTCCATAGGATTTTTAAAAAATCAAAAGTGTTAAAATGAGAAATTCTATAAAATCTCATTGGAAACAAGGCCTAATTTTTATATGCTCCATAATATATAATTGTAAAATTGAACATATTTTTATTAGTCAGTGACTTAGAGAATTTATTTTATCTTTTGGGTGAAAACATACAACTTTTCAATCGATAAGAGAACTTAAGAAACTTTAATAATATGTATTAAAATTGAAAATAAAACTCAGAAAGTACCAAAAAAATTAATTTTCTATTTTCCTTCATCATTTTTCAAGATTTGATCATATATTTTTAATTTCTAGATTTTTCTCAGACGGACAAATAAGCAAAAACATTAAAACAAAAACCTACAAAATTCAGAAAAAAACAGATTAAAAAAACAAAGCTACAATAAATTAAACAGTAGTACAATATTAGATACAAGATTCTTGATTACTTAAGCTCCATACATATATAGTTCCATATATGATTCCAAGCCAAGTTCTCAAACCAACGGATGATCATCACATCAAATTATCAAACCATGTTCATCTAAACACTGAAGGGTGGACCTCGCGCAGCGGTAAAACTACCTTATTATGGATCGTAGGTCACGGGTTGCATTCTCAAAAACAACCTCTATGCTTGCAGGGGTAAGAATGCGTACATCAACCCTTCCCCACATCCATGAATAAGCGAGAGTTTCGTGTATTGGGCACCCCTTTTGTGTTCTATCTAAACAATAGAAAGAGAAACTCCAAAAACAATTGCATACTTCATGGTAAATTTCAAATAACAAATAAACAACTATAGAGTACTGTAATGAAAAGTTTCATGGAAATTCTCTCAACAAATATGATTTTGATTTGAAGGCGTCAATTGTGACAAAAACAGTTCTAGAAGCGCTCTCTCTCTGGGCTCAGCATCAGAATATGGGCCATTTCCTGCAGCCAAAATACATAATATTGCACTGTTAAAATTACTGCACTAACTTAAGATGCATGGCTAATTACCTTATAAGTAAAATTACTTTGATAGTTTGATATTAATTAACTTCTTTGGTATACTACAAAAAAAAAAAAATTGTTACAAAAGAACTCATATCATCTTGTTTCACTAGCAGCAAGGATGGAGTTAGAGGAGAACAAGTACTGGCGATTGCCACCACAAAAAATTTTAAAAATGATGTTTTGTATATTTAAAATAGAAAATTCGTCTCCAAATTACATATGCCCGCCACCACCAGATTTTTTCATTATTCTTTCCTCATACCGAAAGTTTTTAGTCTTCCAGTTTGCCAAATTTAATGTGTCAGATGAAACATGAGGTATAATAAATGAAGAAAAACCAGACTTCAAACTAATGTTTTTTTATGCAAACTCTGTTTAAGGTGTTAAATCAACACAAAAGGAAAGAAACCTAGTTGTAATCCAAAGAAAGGAAAAGGGAGTTTTAAGTGACATCCACGAACTCAGGTACTAGAGAGATAGCGATATTTGTTGTGATACGTGCATATGACAAACATTGTTCGTTACCGTTTTTTCCAAAGTCCATAAGTATTCATATTGTGATTCCTTTATTTTTATTTTTTTAGTATACGTGTTCGCCACAACTAGAATAAAATCCTATCTCCATCCCTGACTTGTAGCAGTTGGCTTTTTAACTGTATAAGTAATTCGAAAATATTAACTTGATATGACCCGTTTTTTAACTATATAAGTAATTCAAAAATATATCCGACATTGTTTTTACTAGCATGTTTGAAATCTAGGCTTCGTTTATTTCGACGTTTTGGCATGACGATTGACTCATGACTTTAGTTTATACGAAATGAAAGATGATTAAACTTTTTTGCCGTTCAAAAAAAAAAAAACATGTTTGAAATCTAGGCTTCGTTTATTTCGACGTTTTGGCATGACGATTGACTCATGACTTTAGTTTATACGAAATGAAAGATGATTAAACTTTTTTGCCGTTCAAAAAAAAAAAAAAGGATGATTAAACTGGAAAAGAAAGCAGTACCTGTGGGGTAAAATTCAACCCAAGGTGAGAGATTGGGATCAGGAATGAACTGGCCGAACTGCGGTTGCGGGTGCTGCATGTTGTCATGATCATCCTCCATGCCACTGCTCGGGCTCGTCTGATCCTCCATCTGGATGTTTTGCCCTTGGAGGCTCAAGGTAGAAGATGGTGGTAGCATGTTGTCTATGCCATTAGAGGTTTCTCTAATTAAAAAAAAAACACCCAGAACAAATTTAAAAATAAAGGAAAAATCCAACTAAATCATTTTTAGTTTTACTTAAATGCTACATCTATCTATGTCTTTCTATCTATACATACGATATGGTATAAAGGTGTAGTCCATGTTCTGAACTCTAAATTTATTAAAAATTAACGATACATGAAAAACGCGCTTTTTCTGTTGCTACAGCTTCACCTTATAATCTCCACTCTCTCCATTTTCCATGCATTGTGCGGGGTGTCACTTGTGTAAGTCTATCTTGATGATATTAATCTTTTTTCCAAGTTCTTTTTAAAACTTTAGTTATACAAAAAGAAATTTTACCTCTGCTATTCAATTTGACTAGATAAATTGAAAAGTACTATTAAAAGTCCAAAAAAAGATATCTATATTGGAAAGAAATATAATCTTAAACACAGATTTTTGGATTACTTTTTGCAAGTTCGTTTCCTTTATTTTTTTAACTTTTCTGATTCACTTGGCAAGACGAATCTGAAAATCAAATACTTTGACCAAAAGAAAAATAAGCTATTAACAACAAAAATCAGCCAACGAAAAAAGAAAATACGTCAAGACAATAAAAACCTAAATTACCAACCACAAGTTCATTGTCAGTACCTCAGGGGAAGAAGGCCATTTGAATCCAAAAACTTCATGATCTGAACTTGTGGGTCTTTATGTGGTGGCAGCCAATCCAGGATATTATTTGGATTTCTTGCAACAAAACCATTCACATTCACACTCTCAGCAGACAGCTGCTGCATCTAGCAACAACAAATACAGAAATAGGCTTTAGTTTGTACATGAGTATTATTTAGTGGTGTTGGGGTTGGGACATCGTCACTTGGTATCCGACTGTCCAAGGACCCTTGTCTATCATATATTTTAATGGAGTCCAGACCCTTAGTACTGAGCCCCACAAAAATGTGTGATGAATAAGAGTGTTGAGGCACCACGTGGCGGTATCCCAAGATCACTGAATAAGTGGGTAGTGATCCAAGGGAGATTGATGGGGCCAGTGGCGGATCCAGGAATTTCATCCAGAGGGGTCATCTTTCGAGTACATGGCCTGCCCTTAGATTTTAGGGTCCAGGGTGTCCAGTCTTAAATATGGATCGTCAATAAATTGTTAGAACATTGTTATGTTTTGAATGAGATCATGTAATGGTCACAAAATAAAAACTTGCTAAGAGTGTGAAAAAAAAAGTGCTCTATAATTACACTCATAACTGAACTACCCAAGTATCAAAATTATCCAAATACTTTCAAAAGTAAGGATGTTCACCATTTGTTACGGAGAATGATTTTGACACTTCACTTTTTTATAATGATACTTTAAAAATCGTCTTTTCGTACCTCTGTCGTGCATAATATTTGCATTAAAAGACAAATTTTAGCTAGTTATTATAAAAATTAAAGTGCCAAAATCATTATCTAATACTCATTGAATTATTAAATAATACTGAAAAAAAAAAAGTTTTAATGGAGTAAGTTACACTGAGACGAAAACTTTAGACTCCTTTTGTTTCAACTCGGTTCATTTGATCACGTCTGGGAGCATCTAAAACAATAAAAACACAGCAGAGTAGTAGGGGACAAAATTGGAATCCGCGACCTTCTTGTCTTTGAGCAAGTTACTTACCAGCTGAACCACAAATCAATTTGGTAAAATGGTTAATATATCTGACAGTTATTCCAAAGTCAGGGGCGTCACTTGACCCCCCTGTGCCTCAAATGAATCCGCCCCTGGATGCGGCTAACCTAGTCCCGCTAGCTAGTCGAACAACGGCGACGGAAGCATAAATTTCAGGAAACAATCAAAATGTTTGAATTATGCAAAGTTTGGGAGCAAATTATAAAAATGATTCAGTTTAGAGGGCTAAAGTACAATTCTCAAAAGTTTAAGGGATTCAAAATATTGGTTTTTAATGTGTGTGTGTGTGTGTATATATATATGCCAAAAACTTAAGTACAAGATATGAGATTATGCAGATTTTCATTGATTAATAACTTCTTATGAAAATTCAACCATTCAAGCTTAAGATCGAACATGATTCGCATATCGAATATGTAAATTTAGTTGGATCTCATTCAAATATTCAAGCTCAAGAACATGATTGGTATATCGAATCTGTACCTGTGAAGTTGTTTCTGGATTGGAGAATTCGTAATTTTCCTCTAAAAATTGCTGTTGAATTGCAAATTTCATTAGTCCTACAATACAATCAAGTATACACAAAAACTACAATCTTCTATCTTAGATAATTAACATGGCTACGAATTTGAGTCCTAAATATATACTCACTCTGCGTATGCGGACACGTTTCAAAGTCTCCTCAAGAATTTGCTCCCGATACTGGGCCTCACACAAAGTTGTCATTTCAGAAGGATCGCCTTCAAAAATCCTAAAGAATAGATACAAGAGGTGGATTTGGATCATACATAATGCATAATATTTTCAGACAGAATATTGTGATATTTCACATAAATTTTGGATTCATTTTTTTTCATTCTTTTGTTGATATATGACACTCCCTCTGTCCCTTGATATATATTAACTTTTATTTAATTTTGAAATCTTCCGAATTAATAATAACTTTTTGAAAATTCAAGCAAAAAGTGTTTATATTTTCAAAAGCTACCCATCATACATAATTATGAATAATTTTAAAAGTAAAAAAATAAAAGGCAATATTAGAAATCAAAACTAACTTTTTAAGCAAACATGCATTAATTTAATTCCGTAACGCCTTAAAATTAAGTTGGTATTGGAGGGAGTATTTGGTTTTCCAGGTGGGGCTCAAGTGTTATTGAGTAGGTACCTTAACCGCCTGTCCATATCCTCCAATTGAGACTTGCATCTGAGAATTTCTTGTTGAAGTTCCTGTAATTAACCCATTTAAATTAATCATTTCCAATTAAATAATAACCTAAGAAAGTTATTTCTTTATAAAATTGAAGTCTTTATTTACTTGCATGATTGAAGATGTACAGTCAAATACCTCAACTTGGGAATCAGCACTCACTGGGCTGCTTCATATTTATGACAGGGAAAAAAACAATTTAACTAAGTTAAAAACAAAGGAAACAGATATGTGAAATTTAAAATAAAAAAACAAAAGAAGGGGAAAAAGTTAAAAGTTACAATACACAATCCTATATTTTGGTTGCATACAATATGTAAGATTTACCTATTGCATATGATGAAAATGTATCATGAAAAATAATTTTCACTCTCCCTTTTTATCTATCTTTTTTGTCTTTATTTATGTGAAATTATACTAAATTTCTTTCATATGTAAAAAGTAAATTTAGAATTGAGGACAATTTAATAATTTCAACAACAATATGACAATAAAAGGAGTGAGTGTGTATAAAAAGAGAGTGAAAATCTTTTCCCTTTATCATATTTGCATAAATTCGTAACATTAAGACCAAAATTATAAAAATAATGAATTCAAGTTTGATGTAATGAATTCAGTGCAAATACTAGAGTACCATAAATTTCTATGCAAAACCTACAAAAAAAAATTTAAAAAATTGATATACTCGAGACAAGCTATTTTCTTAAGGGAAAAAAAAAAATCATTTTTGAGGATAAATCCAAACCTTGCTACTTGGTAGCTTCTATCTGTTTCGCCTTTCAGCTTGGCCAGAGCTCTATGCAAATACTGTACCAATCAATCAATCAATTAAAATTACGATCAGTCTTTTAAATAACAGCATTAGGAGTATAAAATAAAAACGATACAATCTCATTGAATAGCTAGCACAGTTTAGGGAGAGCTTACCTCTTGATTATGCAGCCTTTTTGCCATTGATCATATCCATGAGAGAGAGAGAGAGAGAGAGAGAGAGAGAGAGAACCATCAATATACCAACACAAGAGTAAGTTACTGTATATAACTATATACCGTCACAAATATATATATTGGAAATCTGGTCTTCTGGAATTGGAAAATGGCGTCGTCTTTACTGAAAAATCTAAATACATACCGTCCTCGCTCGTGCTCAGGAAGATTCAGATACCGAGCCATAATCTCTTCAATGCTTTCCCAGACACAATTCACATAAAAAAAAGAACATAATTAAGATGATAGATCTTTGAACTGATTCGATGTCTTGAATTCAAATAAAAAATGGAAATAAGATAATTGTACAATTTAGGTAGGCAGGGTTAATTATTAAGATGAGAGACCTTCGATTGCCAGAGAAGAGGCTGAGTCTTCCAGAAGGGGAAAACATAATAAGAGCAACATCAACATCACAAAGAACAGAGAGTTCATAAGCTTTCTTGATTAGCCCATTTCTCCTTTTCGAGAATGTCACTTGTCTGTTTGTTGTGTTCTCTATCTTCTTGATCTGCAGCTTCACTCTCCCCATCTCTCTCTCTCTAACACTCTCTCTAACTCTCTCTGTTTTTCTTGTCAAATGAATATGTTTATAAGGCTTCGTTCCTCTTTTCGTTTTTATTTTTATTTTTTGTTCAAAAATATTTAGAAGTCTCTTCTCACCAAAAAAAAAAAGAGTCTTGAAAGCTTAAAAAGCTATGATAAGAGAGATAACCTTAATATTTGTGTAGTTTAAAGGGAAAAAAAAAGCTACAAGAAACACACCTTAATTTTATTATTTGTTTGCAAACCCAAAAAGGGTTTGATATGATGACGACCTGTTTGGATGCTTCCTTTTCTACTTTTCATTTTTGTATTATTGGTTTTTGATTGTTTGGTTGAAAAAATGAAAAATGTATTATGTGATCAGAATATGTTTTGATTTTTTGATATTAAAGAGGAGAAGCCACGAGTAGGCTTAAATGAGCTTTTTGACATCTTATTTTTCCATTTTAATTAACAAAAAGACTTACAAATATTCTGCATGTATGCCAAATACTGCTACTACAAAATGCATTCATGAATTTCTCCTTAACACTCCACGTACCAAATTTAAATTACATTCCGACTAAAATCTAAAAAGACAAAAAGTCAAAAATGAAAAGCTGAAAATGAGCCTCCCAAACATCCCGGGAATTTTTAAAGATTTTTTTTTTAAATCGGAGGAGATTTGTGTAATTAAATGGTGAATTAATGTTGGGAAAAAGAAGTTGAGAAAGTGATGACGAGAGGGTCGCGGAAAAGGAGGGAGAGAAGGCGCTAGGGTTAAACAACGAGTTTTGTCATTGTCAGGCTTATACACAGAACATGACGCCACAGAGAGAGACAGAGAGGCGGTGTGTTGGCTGGCTAACGGAACATGCAGGGTGGTGATGTTTTGGAAAGGGTTCGGATCAGGTTCGGATCCTCCCGGGTGTTCATTTAATTTTGGACTAGGGCTGGGGTGTCTGGATTGCACGTCTTTTTGTAAAAGCCCATTATATTTTGGAACGGAGGAAGTATCTCATTTTCCTTTTCACATTTTACATTTTACCATTTTTTTTATCAGCTATATGAATCGATATACTTGTTGAACAAATTTCAATTAAAATGATCTTTTAGCGTGACTGATCTTATTGATGAGATCTATAATATGAACAGTTATGATCATCTTCATTGCCCGTCATAGGTTCAGCTCGAGACCCAAAAATCCGGAGCTAACTAGTCTAGTTTTTCTCCAAACTGGAGAGGATCCGGTTCCTATCTAGAGTGGGAGGAAGATTTACAAAAATGTTAAAAGTATGTAACGGTCTTAAACTGTCCAAACTGTCCTTGGTCAAGCATTTTTTAAACCCAATTATCAGGGTTAGTTTCGGGAATTTGTCTCCTCCTATGGCAGTTTGACATGAAAGTACTGCTGGGTGCACAGATCGCTGCATGCAAGGCCAATTGTTATTGTAGCTACGAGAAATTGTTTTGTGTTTTCATATACATATATATTCAGTTCTTACGCGCTTCTTGACTAAATTTTGATGTATCAATCAAATCGTCCTCAAACAAAGACATTCGGAAGTTAAATAAATTTTCGTTACCGAACTCACAAATGTCGAATCCTTAAGAAAAAAGTTTAAATTAGGCCAAGTCTTCTCGCAATCTCTTTGAGATCTTCGTTTTCTCTCGCCTCTCTCACTCTATTTTCTCTAAAAACGTATTGCCCTAATTACACACTAACAGCAAAATAATTAGGTCGGGCCTATAACCGAAATTACACACCAAGGTCCCTCAAATATCGTTTTCGGGCTCCAACCCCCATACCCTCGGTACTGCTGAAGGTTGTCTGCACCCCAACAGTTTTTGTCGTTGGTCAACCATTGAGGGATTGAGCCTCAACAATTTGAACTTGTCCTGATCAAGATGAGCCGACTTGACCTTTCTCAAGCATTAAACAATAACTGACCACAAACAGGACGTACACACGGACTACGTAAACTAAACTAACTCTGATCAATTGTATGAGAAACAAATTCACCGATCAACCAGACAAATAAAAAAAAAAAATTGCACAGTATCTACTCGGGCGAGGGGAGGCGATGAAAAAGAGGTGAATTAGCCTACAAACTTCGACTGCCAAATTGGGAAGGATGTCCTGTATGCATGTGTCTTCAGTTCCTTAATTGTTTTCTTCGAGATTTCTCTCTCTTCTAATGGCTCGCACTCGTGTGACCGACTCTCTCACTAACGCCCACAGTTTCTGAGCATTTTACATGCCATGGTTCCACTACGCCTAGACACCCACTGATTCTAATTTTTATGCCGGAGAAGAATTGTCTCCGGTCCATTTTCATGGACCATTCGGTTTCTCTATTTGTGTGCTCTTCTCAATGGACAAGGGGTCTTTGCCGTGCGCTAGGTGCGTAGCACGGTAGTGCATGACACTGCACTTCATCCAGCCGGTTGTTCCGACAATGCATGGCTCAAATCAAATTCAATCCCATGTGAGAAAATGTACGACTCAGATCAAATCCAACCCCATGTGAGAGTCATTGCTTGGATTTGATCTGAGCTGTGTATTTTCTCACATGGGGTTGGATTTGATCCGAGCCTCACATTGTTGCAATGGCCGGCTGTATGGGCGCACGACAGGAGCCCCCAATCCCTTCTCAGTCCACTTTGTTGATCTAAACCATTCTTGTTTTAGAGTTCGTTGAGAATATTTGTCACGCCAAAATGAGATTGATTGGATGCTAGTTGGTATAATTTTGGAATGCATTTATCTTAAAATAAATGGGTTACCAATTCGTTGTAGTAATCTTGCTATATATGTTCTACGACAAATATGTTCCAAATTCATATTAAGTAATATCCGATATTTACCCCAAAAAATATATATATATCCGATCAACTTGATTTGTAGCGCAGTTGATGTTCCTGACGAATTGTATAATGCAAACAGTTTGAATTATCATAGTGAACCTGAAAAAAGGCTTACAAGCGGGCAAACTAGACAATCTAGTCGGTTTTCTCATCCGTTCCAACCGGTCCATTTTCAATTTATCTTTAGGGAAAAAATCTAAGTACGACCCATAACAAAACAGCAATTAAGCTGCTCAAAATAGATCCAAAAATTAAAAAAATTAGGCTTCTCAAAATATTATTGTTGTACACAGAGGCTGGACCAGAATTTCTATTTAGGCTTTAAAATAATTAAAAATTAGTTAGTATTAGTGTATTATAACCCAAAAAAAAAAAAAATAGAAACTCTATTTAGGATTTGATACCTTTTCCTGGAAGTGCTTTAAAGTTTCTAGCAAAAATAAAATAGAGTGCATTAAAGTATATCAAAAGTCAAATGATATGGTAAAGTTTTCAACATTTTCTGCTTCATAATCAGAATGACCTCTTTTTTTCCTTGAAACTTGTAAGATTTTTCACCGCCTTTGACCATAAAACAAAATAAATCCAAGCAATGAAATATTCGCACCTAAAATATGAAATAATCAGTTTCAGTCCAAACAAATACTACGAGGACATTTTGCCGAGCTCGTTGACAAGCACATGAAGTGGCATATGCCTTAACTAGCCTGGTGACAAGCTTACCTGTCGTCGCTTGCCTTTCTCTCGTTGACAAGCCATGTTTTTATGCAATTTGCCTTGTGCCTTGACTTTTATATAAGTCGGGGCATGCCTTTTTCTTGGCTTCTTGTTATGTATTGGCTTGCCTAACCCGATGACAATCCCATGTCGTGTCATTAGCACAAAAGTTTCTACGATTGGCAACCATTAGGTTATGAATATTTTCTCCTTCCTTGGCCATCACGCACGCACTTTGATTGAAAACTTTGCGATCCGAATTGTGCCTTAACTTTCATACAAGTCATGGCATGCCTTTTTTTGCATCATGCTACGTATTGGCTTGCTTAGCCCGATGACAAGCTCATGTCGTGTCAACTACACGATTGTTGCTGCAATTTGCGACCATTGGGGTCATGAACACTTTCACCTCCCCTGGCCATATGTTACGCACACACTTTGATGGAATGCCTTGTGAACTTGTGCTTGAATTTTCGGGTGCAAGACACTTGCTCACTTTTTCTCTTGAAGAACTATTAACTACAGTAATAATTGCCAAAAGTTCGACGCAAAAATAGAAAAAAAAAATTGAATAAGGACAAAACCGGAAAATGGCTTTTAGCAGTGTCACTAAAAACGGGAAACTCTGCCTTGAATAAACCACTGCCCAACTAGTTTAGGGTGCTTGCTAACCAGTGATTGGGCCGGACCGGTGCCAACTTTTTTACATTTCTAACCAGTGATTGGGCCTCTCTGTGGCGCAACAACAGTTATTGGGCCGGACCAGTGCTCAACTAGTTTTAGAGTGCAAATAAAAAGCGCTCAAAATCTATTGACCGGTCCTATTATTTGGAATTTTGGCCCACCGGGTCCTGGGCTAAAATTTACGGGGCACAAATATGGTTGGGGATTTTACTTTTTTGCCCATCCCCGTCGTTGTTACTCTTTGTTTTTACTAACCGTTTAGGCATTTTCATAGGGTACCCAAGGATTTAGGTTTAGGTTTAGACACTTTCATAGGGTACCCTGGGGTTTAGGTGGGGTGGGTAGAGAGAGAGAGAGAGAGAGAGAGAGAGAGAGATGGGATGGACGCTCGCACTCGATAGAGAAGGGGGTAATTTTGAAAGAAAAAGTGTAAGGCTTATATCCAGGACCTAGTGAATTATTGGGCTGGGCACGCATTATTTGTTCCGGACCTTACAAGTATAAGACTTGTTTATAGGATCGGCCCACAAATCTCTAACTAAGCGCAACAAAATTGATTGGACCGGGCTCCAAATTTACTTGGAGCTTTAAAAGCAAACCCATCAAACAAAAGTATAGGAGAAAATTTTCAGCGCCGAGCGGGCACGGCTAGGGGGTGCGGAGTGCACATCTCAGCCGTTCAAAAGTATTTTGGATGGCCTAGATTTCTCCCTCTCTCTCTTTCTCTCTTTAAAATCTGGGTTGTCCAACACTAGTCCACATAGGTGGTGCCCGCTTAGCACTGAAAAGTTTCTCAAAGTTTAGACACAACGTTACAGTCCGGTCTTATTTCCAAGGCGAATTTTTTTTACTAAGAATAAATGTATGTGGAGATGTACTTTTTCCTAATTATTAATTTTGCAAAATAAGATTGAGAATTACAGAACTGTTATATATAATAACAAAATTCAATAACAGTAGTAATTTTCTCATCATTTAGTGCCATTGCCAATAATTTGAACTAATTTTTCAAAGCCAAAAATTGATTATATTGGTATTTGCATTTTTTTTTGGGTGGTAAAGTTGATCCAGTGGTGCGAAAAAGTTTTGTTTTTTTTACTTGACTGTTGTTAAATTACTTGAATTATCGCCTAGAATTTTGAATAACAAATTTTCAAAGAAATTTCTTTCATGGTGATGATGTGATGAAAAAATTATTTTGCCCTTTCTTCAATCAAATTTAGCCCTCTTTTTTGGCTCGAGAATTGTCAAGTGATTATTGGAGAACACTTTTTTGAAAAGCCTTGCCAAAAAATAGATTTTGCATGAATGGATCACGAAATTAATGCACTGATAAACACATTTCTTCATATGAACGTCACATTATTAGCCCTTCAGTGTGTGTGTGTGAGAGAGAGAGAGAGGGAGAGAGAGAGTTTAATTTGGACTTGGATAATTATTTTAAAATTACTTTAACGGTACGGATCGTTTGTATGGGTCCCACAAGATCGCATTTGGCAAACTACTTAGGGTTGCCCATAAAACGGCCCCGTTTGGCCTGCACAGCTCTGTGCTGTGCATTTCCTCCACAGTAGGTCCCCCGCCTTCGACAAGAGAGAATCCTTGGCTCATTTGCTCACACCTCTCCTGGTTTCGACAAGAGAGAGTCCTTGGCTCGTTTCCTCCACAGTAGGTCCCCCGCCTTCGAACGGGTTGGAGTAAATGACCCTGGTTACCATAGGTCCCGATCGGATTCGAACGGGTTGCATTTCCTCCGTGCTGAGTTAATCTAGTAAGCAAGTAAGAATATGATGAGATCATCATAGGACCCGCACTCGCGTATATTATTTTGATTCTTCTTCTTCCTGCTGCCGCGGCCCATGATGTTACGAGTAATTTTAGATTAATGGTCTGGGTATTCAACCCAATCGCGTCAACTAATAGAAAATTCTGCGAAAAAAAAAACACAAATTGCCAGATTTTAACTATCCATTTCTTTTCTCCTGATGATTCGATCAAGGTTTTTTTTTTTTTTTTTGAACTGGAAGTCAATCATTTCATAAATAAAGGCCCGAAAGCCAAGCCATCCGGCACATACAAGATTTCAAAACAAAAGCGGAAAGAACCGATACTACTTAGGCTCGGGCACGAGCACACCACAAAAGCCACGACGGGCATGGAGCTCTGAAACACATACTGCAAAGCAGATGCAGATCCATAAGAGGATCGATGCATAGGATCCAACCCAAACTTCAATAGTAACTACCTACGGCTCAATCCAAACACTTAGAGCCCCAGCTGAAATCTGTAACTTCTCGAAACAAACTAAAGCCTTATTTGATCAAGGTTTACTCGCCTCATTTTTTACCTGAAAGATACACACATCGGGACCTACAGAGAGACGTTTTCGATCGTTAAATTGGACCGTGACGAGTCTCATTCGCATTATATAAAGAACCACCTACAAAAATCTTTTGAAGATATTTAATACTTAAAAGTCAATAACAACCAAATTCCAATATAGGCCCAAACCGTCCAAACCCAATAGAAAAAAGGCCGACACCTAACATTCAAAAACACTTACCATTCAAGTACCCGCCAATCGCTGTATACCGTTAGTTGTCCAAAACACAAAAACATAGTCTCGTAGTCCCGTTGGTTTGTGGATTTGCTCCCCGAGCAGTTGATAATTATTTGATTTTCGGAGTCATGCTACAAGAAAGTAATTTCTTATAAATCTCTTAGTCCCAGTATGGAAGACTTGTCTTTGACCTGACTGAGAATGAGATTAATCGAGGTGAGCGTAAGTTGACTCGAACACGTCTGAATATCAAACAAAAAAAAAAACTCAACCTCCAAAATCTACTAGTCTCCTCTCCCTCCCCAGGTTACCAACTTACCATCTCTTTCTCTCTCTCTCTCTCTCTCTCATCTCTCAAAATTAACAATGTACAGACCAGACTTGAATCCTCTCAGATACCACAACCCACAACAGTGCCAAGAATCCTTGGCTCGTTTGCTCACACCTCTCACTCTTTGGATTTGTGGCATGTAATTCGTCACGTTCTTCATATATTTCCATTCCTACCCTTCTGTTCTGAAACAGTTTTCTTTTTCCCCACCTATTTTTTTTGCAGTATCCGTGACTCTAAAGTATGGGTATTACGGGAATTGTCACATGGTGCTTGGACCTGGCTCATCTCGATTGTTCGAGGCAAGCTCTGTTTTTGTAAAGCAAATTCGAGTGAGGAGTGAGTATGAGAAAGGGGTTTTGCTCTATGGCTTTTCTGAGAAGCCGAGATTAAGCCTGGAAAACAATTGGAACGTCTCGACTTACGTGATTGTCGCATCGTACGGTCGAAAGGTAATTTCAGAAAGATTTTCGCACTCCCCTTTTTATCATCCCCACTTTCTTGTCTTTCTTTTCCGGGAATTTACAACTTGCCTTTCGGAATATCTTAAATTCGCATGCTTGATAACAAAAAAGAGGGCGTTCGTAAAAAACGAGGGGTCTTTTATTGATATCCTAACAGAGATCTGGATGTAGAAATGTCTGAAGCCATCCGATTCATCTGGGGTTGCAGCCGATATACGCTCAAGCACATCGAACAGTTCTAGACACATCCGTGTCTGAAATATGTCTTCAACATTTTCATTCTTTTATTTCGAAAATTGATTTCAAACTCTTCTTTTTATCATCTGCACATCTTTTTCGTGAATTTACAACTTGCCCTTTCATGTGTAAGAAAAGAACAAATTTATGGGGAATATCGTAAATTCACATTCTTTATGACAAAAAGGAGGGCGTTCATAAAAAAACGAAACGTCTTTTATTGATATCCTAGCACAGATCTAGGTGTAGAAGTGTCTGGAGCCATCCGATTCATGTGGGTCGCAACCAATACACGTTCATATACATTGAACAGTTCCATATACATCGTGTCTGAATTTACGTCTCAAACAATTTTCCTTCTTTCATTTTTTAGTACTTATTTGTAGATTTGCTGCCTTTTGATTTTCAGGGATTTGCCTTGTGGTTGAACGAGGGTTCCACAATCAGACTTAGATGGGAAGCTCAGGCTAGTAGCTTGGGTCAACTTGAAGTGTCCATCATTAAAGGTAAAAGTCAACTTTGATTAACTTAAGTTTTTCCCCCTTACATCGTGCTTATTAAAAAAATCAGTTTAAAAATTCTTCTTTTTCTAGAAAATTCAGTTGAAGAATTTTTTAATCAGATTAATTTGGACCTTACAATTTTGTTCACTTCCTTCATAGGGGAACGAAATTACGAAACATTGTTACCTACTTCAACAAATTCCCCCGACGAACGTGCCCTCTCTGAACCAGTACATGGTAAGAAACTTCCTCATTTTAAGTTTCATAAATTGAACAAGTTAAATATTCTATTTGGATCTTAGATTCGGCACAGTCATTTTGGTTATTTTCTACTCCCTCCGTTCCTTTTTAAATGCGTACCCTGGGAATACGTGTAATTTCAAACTCCTAAAAAACATATTTTCCTATATAATTTTTTAATTCTCTTTATACCAAATTAAAGTGCTTATTGAGTACTTTGATTTGGTGCAAAAAAAATTTAAAAATATTATACGAAAGTATATTTTTTAATGTCCGCAAAAATACACGTTTCCCATTGTACACATTTAAAAAGGGACGGAGGGAGTATTAGTTTTTGTTAGATTTGTAGAAATTTTTTTACATCATATCGTTCGTCTCGACGAACCGAATCAAGAAAGTACAAAAATAAGACCAAAATTGAAAAACAATCATATAAGACGACAAGAAAACTCTCAAAGTCGAATTTTTTTGGGTCTTTTTTCAACTTTGGTATATATATTTAAAATTTTCCCATTTTTTCGTCGAACCGAACTAAACTTAAGATTGGACAGTCAAAAAACCAAGTAAAAAAGCCCTTTGAAAGTTATGTCAAAGGGGGCAATTTGTGAAAAGGTACTGTTCAACTGAAAATGAATGGAATCCCTCCCCTTCTCATTTTTCTTTCCAAATCCCTCCATAAGTTCTAGATCCAAACAGAGCAGGGTTATATTAGCTATGCCATTGGCAGTAACAACACTACTCAACTGAAAATGCCATAATGTACATTTTTTCAGGCAGAGAAGCTGAATACGCAATCGAAGAAGACGATAAGTACTATCTCCGTATCGTAAACGCGAATCCCAGAAGTATCATAATGGTGATGAACATAAACATTTCGTCGATGATTTACGATACAATTACGGCGAAAAGCATGTGTTCGACAACCAACGGTTCGTGTCAGCTCGATCTTCTTTTTCCCAACACCCAATACGTCGCAGTAACTACCCCTAACAATGTAAGGTCTCTTCTTTTGAAGAAAACTGATAAATTTATCTTTTTTTCTTTCCATTATCTTGTTTAATTTCCCTTTCCTTCATAAATTGAGCTACAAATGCATGATCCAAACAAAGCCTGAACGTTTTACGAGTTACGAAGAATCTAACTGTGAAATTTTGATACGTGCAGGGGAATCTTGGAGAATGGTACATAGAGCTGTCTTTTGTGGCTCGTATAATAACTTATATGGCTATTTTAGGTATACCCTTTTGAGCTTGATCTACATTGCCTCTGAATTTTAGAGTGCAAATTTTGTTAAGCTAGTGAACTTTATCCTCTTGTTTAGGGGTTCGCACCGGGTCTTATTTTAATGATTGGAACCGTTCATTAAGGCCTAGTTTTATAGCAGATATTTTTTTGAAAAAATCAGCTTAATGTCTTTTTTTTTTGGTACTTCAAAATCAGCTTAATGTCGCATATACATGGATCTGATCTGTTGACATTTTGTATTGTATTGGTTAAGAATTCCATTCTTGGATTTTAGACCAAGAAGAAATGTTTTGGTGGGAGAAACTAAATCGCCAAGCCTTATAAATTGAATGGATCTGATCATAGAAGTGGGACTCGGTGTGGCTTCTACACAAAATGAGTAATATTTAGCACTCCGAAATTTTGATTTGGAAGCATGTATGGCCTTTTTCGGGGCAGAAAGAGTGATCCAAAGTTCCAAATCATTCATTTTGTTCGGCTCATTGTCTCTCTCATACACAAAGTTCTTTGAGCAAGGAAAGTGACATGATTGTCTCAAACTTGTAGTAGTTGTTCAAAGTTAATTACAAAATTTGTTTCACTTAGGTCGATCAGTGTGATTGTTCTACACGTGATAAACTCAATGAGCTAAACAAAATAAACGGATCAGATCACTGTTTTGTGCCCGAAAAGAGACCATATTAAAGTCACAGCAAGACCCCGGTCTCCGATTTAGACAAATATAGTGATACATTGCAGTTTTTGCCTAACCTATTCAAGGTTATTTCAGGTTTTGTAATCATCATGGTTTTCCTAGTACTAAAATACCTCGGAGCCTGCGACAGCGATCGCACCCGAGAGGAAGAAACACACGCGCACCGGGTAACAGAGGCCGATCCCCTGATACCCGTAAAGCCATTTCGACTGCCGTATGGAACGGGTGATGAAGAAGACCTGGAGTCTGGATCTTCCAGCTCTTCTGAAGATTTATATGATGGGAAAATTTGTGTTATTTGTTATGAAGAGCCCAGGAATTGCTTCTTCGTTCCTTGTGGTCACTGTGCCACCTGCTATAGCTGTGCTCAGAGGTATGTTTTATTACATGTCCTAATTGGAAAGGAAAATGATAGGTACACACAAAGTTTGTACCCACAAAATACCCAAACACACACACACAAGTGTGGCCCCCACACACACTGCAACACACTGCACCTGCAGTGTGTGTGGGGGCCACACTTGTGTGTGTGTGTTTGGGTACTTTGTGGGTAACTTTAAGCTAGTTTGGTTCTCGGTTTACCATTGAACCGAACCTATTGGTCCTGGTTCATTCCTTTTGAAAAGAGCTGTATTGAATGTAGTGAGGTTGATAATCAGGATTACTTTTGTAGGATCATGGATGGGGACACCAAGGTGTGTCCGATATGCCGAAGGCTGATTCACAAAGTCAGAAAATTGTTGATTCCTTAACAAATTCCCAATCCTATGATTTTTGTTTTCGTCGGTTGCA
This sequence comes from Vaccinium darrowii, assembly GCA_020921065.1. Classification (NCBI taxonomy): domain Eukaryota; kingdom Viridiplantae; phylum Streptophyta; class Magnoliopsida; order Ericales; family Ericaceae; genus Vaccinium; species Vaccinium darrowii. Next base: position 5,075,364 of record CM037155.1, read on the forward strand.
CAAGATTTCAAGTGAGTTCCAGTGGATGGGAGTGATCGTGAATCCCCTATTTTTTTTTTCCCTTGGATCATCGTCGTTTAATGCCCAATTCACCATGGAAATACAAGTTCAAATGGGATTGCAGAGGTGTACGTAGTTGTCGATTTTCGCAGTTTTTTCCGAGCAGACAAATTATGCAAGGCGAGTACCATTTCTGGGGAATCTTATTTACATCCAGATAGAGTTCATGAGTTGATTTACATTTTGTAAGTTTGTATGTTTTAGTGTGTGGGGGTACTCTATTTGCCTGTAGACAAAACTCCTCTGGTTTTTTTTTTTTTTCCTTCTCTTGAGGAAATCTTTTTATTTGGACTTTACAAGTTCACAAACACAATAGAACAGAAAAAATTAGTGATAATTTGACTATTTTTTGAAAGCTATGTTCTGTTTTTTGCCATTTATTCCTGAAATTTCTTAGAAGTAAAATTTGTTATTTTTTCATCATGTAAATACATGAAAGCCCCATTATACCCTCCCTCACGTTACGCTCTCTCCCTCCCCTACATTTTTTTTTTTTTGGCGCATCGAAAATTCAAATAATTAAACTGAAGGAAACAATTAAAGGTCTTGTAGCAGTAGTGCAAGCATGCGTAGCCAGGGTATTACAGAACATGATAATACGATCTAAACTCAGTCTAGAAGTTCCCCAAGGTGGAGGCTATCATGTGTCGGGAGACGCGCAAGGTGGTCTGCACATTGATTGGCTTCGGCCTTCGAGGTAAGTATGAGTCGAGAGAGTTCCTCTACGGTGGAGTAACATGTTGGCATCCTTGATAATGACGCTCTGAGCATGGTTATCAGGCCAGCCTCTATAAATTCCCCACACTTCTACGTCCAAGCTAGATTAGCATAGGCGTTTGCCTATATACGCATGTATATAGGTATAGGAGGAACAGCCAAAGCTAATGAAGTTGCTCCTTTGAATCGTCACCTTGTGGAGCAACTTCATTAGCTTCGGCTGTTCCTCCGTTGGCCCATTGCCGCCTCTCTGACTGACAAGCAAGTCCTGCACTGTCCTGGACCTGATCATAATTGTAAATTTATCAGCTTCACTTGGTTTGCTAGGAACATCGTGGGTTGATTGAAGCTGAGAAATGAATAATTAAATCTGCGAGGATTTCATCCTCTTAGGATTTATCGAAAGCCCCAGGGTCATGTTGTAATGTAAGCACCAAATCACAGTGGATATTGACATTTTGCCTCAGGATATCACAAACTCAATGCACAATTTTCCTTTTCCTTTTTTTTTTAATTTGACTAGATACTGTGGGGGGCTGCTTCGCCGAAGTTATCTGTTACCTATTTGAGCATCTAGTTCGGTACAGATGGATGGTGGAATGGTTGAACCTTGCCAAAACCCTAAAGAGCTGGTCAAAGAGGATGACCTGCACACTGAACAACTGCGTTAGCGCCAAACCCGAACCATGGGAAAAGCTCGGGAAGGCATTCCAATGGTCTAGGGTGAGTGACCAGAGAATAAAAATAGAAGCGGGGGGGGGGGGGGGGGGGGGGGGGGGGGGAAGGGGGAGAGAGAGAGAGAGAGAGAGAGAATTCCAGCATATGGAGACTCCTACCCCTTCAGGTTGGTGAGGATGCATTTTATAGGGAAGGGCTTACTGGATCTCCAAGCTCCCAGTGCCTATCATGCGCGCTGCCCATATGAGACATCCCACTCGGGTCAACGCGTTTTGAGAAGGGCGTTTGCTTCAGGTGACATCACCTTTGACACACCTAATAAGTCAACGAGTCTATGAGTACTCCCCAGTCCATCACGTGATTCCCGCTCACACCGCCTAACGCCACACCTGGTATGTCAAGCATGCGTGATGCCGAGCCTCCCTCCGTAAAAGCTGTCGGCACAAGCCGAGACCCCGTAATACCCACCGATTCGGTGGACTTAGTCTAGCGATGGTCGAGGCAACTGGCACCGAGCAAGATGCCTCAGAACCTATTGGTTCGGAAGACATGGCTAGTCCAACTGGCGATTCTGAGATCGCTTAAATGTTCTTTTGAGACGGTTGCTCCGACGCGATGCATACTAAACCCACCAATTCGGTAGCGGTCATATCGTTCATTTGATCCCTTCTTCACTTTGGGCGTTGACACAAAGCACACCAAGCCCTTGTCCGTATCAGTGGCGCTGACGGGACTTAGTCTATTCCGCTGTGGTTAGACCACAGGATGGGTGACCCTTTCCACTACTTCTGTACGGCTAAATGGCTCGGTTGAGCCCCACGGACCTTTGCTGATTTGGCCTACTACAAATATAAAATCATGCTCTTCTCCTCTCGGCTCCTTCCCTCCCTCATGGTTGTGAGTGGTTGAACCTCTCCTCTTCTGCGAGATGAGTTCCCCTCACCCCATCATTTTTGGACACGGGGGGGCCCAATCTTGGGCATCTAGGCTCCTAGATCCGATTGGTTTTGCCGACGGATTTTTGGGAGCCCTCTCTAAGCGGCGATGGCGGCGTCTGCAGCGGATCCGGTAGTGGTCCTTCAGCCTGTGGCGGGAACGAGCTTCAAAAAGATGTAGATTTGGTTAATCCACCCTCATTCACGAGTGTGTCTGATGGGTCCATCCTCGACGCTGATTCTTGCGGCTTTTTGGTTTGTATTGTTTTTGTTTTTGTTGTTTTTTCTTTGTTTTTTGTTGTAATCTCTTCTCCCTTTAGAGCTATGGGCCATGTAACTTGTACTTGATTTCTTATCAATATAAGTTGCATTTTCCCCGTTCAAAAAAAAAAAACAATGTAGTCACTTCTGGATTTGGGGGCCCTGTTGTGCACTAGGTGCATGACACCATGTCATGCACCCATCTGACCGTCCATTGTGAAAATGCATGGCTCGGATCAAATTCAACTCCATCTGACAGTCATTGCTTGGATTTGATCCAAGCTGCATATTTTCGCAACGGACCACCGGATGGGGTGCATGGCACGGTGCCAAGAGAGATAAAATACCCCAGAATAGTGTGGAAGCTCTATTACGACCCAAAAACCTAAACTATTAGGTGAAAAGGTCTCAACGTTATCTTAAGTGATCACATATTTTATACCCATGCCATCTATAATTGTATTTTCTTAACTTCTCCAAACGCAGTGGAAGATTGGTACTAAAACCTTGGAAAGGAAAAGGAAAAGGTAACAAAGCTTCACTTTTACTTTCACGACATCGTCAGTGGCAAGAATCCAATTGTGATCACCGTAGCAAAAGCCGACACGACCTTAACCTCGCCCACCATTTTCGGTCTAATGAACATGACCGACGACTCATTGACGTTCGAGCCCGAACCCAATTCCACAGTCGTCGGTCGAGCCAAGGGGCTTTACGTTTTGGCTGGACTTGACCAGTTGGGCCTATTTATGACCTTCACCTTTGTGTTCACTACAGAAAAATAAAATGGTAGCACTCTTAAGTGTCTTGGGCTGGAACCCGGTACTCGACACGTACCGCGAAATGTCCATCATCGGCGGGTCTGGTGTTTTCCGACTAGCGCACGGAACTGCCACCTGCAAGACGACTTGGTTGAACTTAACCACGGGTGATGCTGTGGTTGAATACAACGTTGTTGCCCTTCATTATTGAATCGTGATGCTCCCCACTGCCTACTATATCGTTTCTTTCTTTTCGTTTTTCTTAGCATTTCATGCTTTTGATATCTCTAGTGGGTATTTTTATGTTGTACTGACCCGTGCCTAAAATCACTCTACAAAATAAAATTTTACTACTTTAAATAAACTAATGAAATTCCTAAGTCATATTCTTCTCTACAACACAAATTTGGATTCGTAAAATAAACTCGTGCCTATGTATATTTCCACTCTATCCATACACACTAACAGTAACACATCTTCTTCGTCTCTACGATACAAACCTTGACAGTAAAATAACCCGTGCCTATGTACGTTTCCACTTTATTGTGTGCTGTCTACTTGTTGCAATGTTTTAGCCTCCATTCCTGTATCAAATGGCAATTTTTTTTAAAAAAATGAAAAAATAGAGACTCAAATCATGCTGGCTGTGTTTGGTTAGATAGTTTAATTTAGTTTTGATGATATCATCAGGTGTAATGAGTGGAGAGAGAAAGAAAAATGAGAGAAATGATGATATCATCAAAACTAAAACTAAACAGGGAAACGATCGATTTTAAAAGCCATGACTCAGTTGACTTCCACAATAACACAATTGGATTATGATCGATTTTTTTTTTTTTTGGTCAACTCAAAAAATGAACAAAAAGGGTTCAAACCACAAACCGGAGCCATTCGTTGGGAAAAATACTCAACTTTCAGGTTATCAAGTACGTGGAAACAAAAAGTAGATAAAGTTCCACGCAGGGAACAGAAATCTCCTTTGACAGAGAGAAAAGTAAAACAAGCAGAAAAATAAGAACAAAAAACGAAACCAGCAATCATTGGAAGTAAGGCCTGAGCCGCCTCCACAGGTTCAGTCCCTTATTCGCCGGAGGAGAAGCTGCCCCACCCCAAAACTACGTGATCCTGGCAAATCTGACCCTCCTGAGGTTTCGATCGGAGCTGAGGGAAACAGATTAACCCTCCATCACTGTTGCTGATAGAGGTTGGGCTATGAAGACTGAAGGGCTTCTATCCGTTCCAATAAAATTAGATTATGGGGAACAAAGAGTACGAGAGTAGAAGATAATTTGATAATTCAACTAGGATTGATCCTAACATAAGAATTAAGATTAACAAAATTAAGTAGCCCAATTATCGCACACAAACAACGAGAATAAGATTAACACATTTAAGTACACACCATAGCTTGAAACCCTGCATCTCAACAATGGAGGGTACCTTCTATTTCCTCCGCTTGCATTAGAAAGGTGATACAGTGCACATTACGCATGAAATTCATTTGAACTCTCCTTTGACCGGTGCTTCCGTTTCTTGCTCCTGATACAAAAAATCGACAACAATTGAGCGACAAAGAGACACAGATAGCATCTTATCAAAACAATAGTTAATCCTAATAGTATATAAAAGCGCATAAGCTATACTTGTCATGTGAGCTTGGATCCCGGCATAATTTGAGCTTCCGATCAACGTGCTTCATATCTGTAGCAGTAAGGGTCACAAGTTTACTTACCTGTACAAAAAAGACAAGAAAACGTTTAAGAAGTTGGAGGCAAAACCGAGCTACATTTGCACTTATCGAAATGAACATTCGGATTGCTGAATTATGTCACCTAACCAGCAGCTGTATCAGATCACCCTCAAACTGAGAATGTTATAAAATAAACAATACATTCATACCAAGGAGCATATGGTATTTAGAGAAACAGTGAGTTCTGAAATGGAGTGCGTATCCTGCTGGCGAGAGAGAAGGCTCCCAAGGCATCTGCATAATATTGTATTGAATTTCAGGAAAATTGGGCTACAAATAAGAAATTCATTAAGTTCATAATAAGGGAAGCAGTTAGAACCTCTCAAAGTCGAGAAGCCCATGCACCTCATTTGCCCGGTACAAAGCAGCCAATGCCAACTGCATCAAAATAAATCCTTATACAAAAGTAACATGATAATAGGAAACTATTACCCAAGAAACTAAAAGTTGCCTTGTTGAAGTTGTTCTTATTTCCTATGTTATCTATTAAGGTATAGATTTCCTCAGTAACAAGACCATTCCAATAAAAAAAAATTACTCTCTAATAGTACAAGCCTTGAGGGATCCTCCAGAGATGACACTTCCACACAGAGGTGCTGGGTGGTCTACAAGAAGGAAACTGGCCAGTATAATATGAAAGAGGTAAAGATTCGCATTTTAGGGCGTCCCCAAGATATGTTTTCAGATACCGCGATACAATTACAACCCGTCTTTGCTCAATAATGGGGATATGACATACAAATACATATTAGGAATAACGAATAACCCATAGCTTGGCTGAGAAAGAGGGAAAAAGTAACGGGATTGAAAATGACACTCCTGAATCTCCTGAGATAAGTCCAGTGCTCATGCATTTGGAAATCATTCTTTTCCCATCTTGTGAAACTTTTCATGGAATGTAGGACAGGGATGAGTATACTAGGACTTCTGTGTACATATTGAAGAGCAGGGAATGCAAGTCCACAAGATTTCTAAAACCAAAGCAGAACTCTTGCAGAGAATAATAGCTCATTAAGAATCTGCCTCTGTTGTTCATAGCCATTTGTTAAATGACAACTTAAGCCATCTCCAACTTATATGTGAAAAATAATCAAAATTGCTTGCCGCATAGATAACCTTCCCAATCGATTTGCAGCCAATGGACATACATGTCATCACATTAGCATAAACCCTCATCATCTCGTGTAAAGCCACCTGCCCCTGAACGCATTAATTTACACAAACCACCATTTCACAGTTTAGTGATTAGTGAGGATAGATCCTTTTAATAACCAGAGTTAATCCAAGTGTAGCCCAGATAATGTAGCCAAACCCCTCTCAATCACCCCAGCTCTCTCAGTTCGATAAAACTTCCTTACCCATCAAAGATAACCAGATTACAAAGATTATTTTTTGTCAAGTGATGCCTAAGGCTTCTAGGTGTGAGTCATGACGCTATATTTAAACCAACCCGAGCCTTATGTCCCAATCAATTGGGGTCGGCTACATGAACCCTGTTTTTCCATTGAGCTTTGTCTAGAGCGACCTCTTCACTTAGGTTTAGTAAGCCCAAGTCCTTTCGTATGACGGCATCCAAAGACAATTTAGGTCTTCCTCTTCTCCTAGCCCTACTATCCACTACTATCATATCACTCTTCTTGACTACTGCGTGTAGAGGTCTACGATAGATATGTCCAAACCACTTCAATCTATTTTCTCTCAACGTATCCTCTATAGGTATAACTCTTACCTTTTCACGAATAGTTTCATTTCTAAGTCTATGAATTCTAGTCTTGCCACACACCCACCTCCACATAATAGTGTGATGACAGGTAATCATATTTTTTTTTGGTCTGTGTTGTTGATATGCCACTGAGGAGACACCAGGACCTTTTACAAAGAAAATTAAAGTTATATTTCAAGGTTAATAATCACTTTATCCATTGTAAGAAAGCAAATTTTCTGGTAGAACTCAGACCAAGCTCGTCCATCACCTTACAACTCCAGAGTCCGACTTTCTCTGGAAGATTGAAACACATGACTAAATTTATGAGATACCCGCAAACTTTTTCCATCCACGTGGTTTGGATAGTAGTAGCATGGTAACGGCCTTGTATGACTGCTGAAGTTTCGGGTGTATTCATATTGTAAACTTCAACAATCAAGATTGTAACTCAAAGGTCAGACGCTGTTCATCAGCCAACAGAGACAGAGACAAGCAGCAACACACGCATACGAGAACCAGTACCTATGTCCTTATCCATAACTCTGTATAAATGAAACATATACTGCATGTATTTATACAAAAGACAACAGAATGCAACCAATTATGAGAATTGATTAGTTATTGAAAATCAATTAGGTTCGTTAATAATTTCTATAGTGTCCAAATATTTTTTGACAAAAGCAGGCTGAAATGGCCACAGAAAATTTACCAGATGCACATGATAAAGAAAATAAAATTACAGAAAATAAGACAAACTACTGGCTCAAACAAAACCTGAACAAAACAACTGCATTTCTCTTAGTATTGAAGCAATCCTGCACTTAGTTTCTATTACAGTATGTCTTAACTTAAAGTTTCTAAGTTTCAAAATGGCAAAACGGGCATAAAGCAAACTAGTTGTTCTATAATTAAACGACGTTTGGACAACAAGTACCTGCCCAGGAGGGAACAGAAGGGAAGCATCTGTGAGCATGATTTTATCTGATTCCACCTTAGCAGTTTCATGCATATCCTACAAAAAGGAGCCATTGAAAATCAGATTACAGTAGGCAAAGGGGCAGCTAAACTAGATTATTTCTTTCTTTCTTTCTCTTTCTTTTTTCTTTCTACAAGATATAGTTCTCTTTCGTTCTTTTGTCTCTTTTCTCTCTATTCGTTTTTTATAATTAAAGCAATTAAACTTGGTCGAATTATATAACCATGTGTGTATAATTTTTTTTCTTTAATAACCCAATTCCGAGCCAACTTGCACACACCATGACTAATTCCAAGGCCCTGAAGTTAACGACCGGGTAAACCTCCAGTGGCCCCCTCAAGGTTTGGAATGTTTGGCCTCCATGGGAATGGAACATGCGACCCATGGAGGAGCACTTATTGCTTTCTCATAACCACTCAATCCCGTTAAGGTTCATGTGTGTACAGTTTTGATGATCACAACATGAACGTATAATACTAACATCATCTTCACAACCTCTACAATTAGAGCATTGAGCTAGAACAATGACAAAGAATACAATCAATGAAACAAAAGAATAAAAGGCTACAAACTGAGTGCCATGTTCATTTTTATTGTAGATACAGTCCAAGAATACTCATAATTTATGTACAGTGTCATGCAAAAGAAATCAGTAACAAAATTAACACTCACGGACACTTTATTCAGAAAACAGCAAATATAATGGATAAGGCTACCTGTAGCATTTGAAGTTGTTCATCATTTGCTTCGATAAACTCCTAAAGGATGAAGGATAATTATCATTATTGGCGGTGAAAAATGAGGATATACATATAAATTGCAAGCACATATAGTCGTCATTGACCAAAGTCAAGTATGACTATACAAATGACTGCAGGGGAAAAAAAAATTAATTGATTTTTTTTTAATTTTGGGAGAATATGGAAAGGAAATCACGCGAAAAAAACTAGTTTGGAGACTGACCTCCATAACACTGACAAAACCCTCAAGTGCACGGTACGGTGCATAAACGATAAGGTCAAAACCGAGACTCTGCAAATCAAAGGAAAATGTTTAACCTATTATCAAGTTAGTTTAAGTTTAAACAAATATATAGGAAAATTGTTGGTGTCATATCATGCCTGGAGAACAAGCATCTCATTATTGAGGATCATTTGATGATCCTGTTCAATTGCCTTACCAAGCTCTTCCGCTGATACATGATTTTCTTCAGCCTTGCAGGCTGCATATATGCAAGTTAACCTGTGCCCAACCAAAAAACTTCCAATAAGTTTAAAATGAGTGAAACCAATGAACGCTTTCAAAAAATCCAGTGCATCTATGAAGCATGGATACTCAAAAAATGACTAGTACGATACTTGGCAGACATGGATACATGACCTATATGGCCCGATTGTATCGTACACAAATATCCAAGTATTTCTTAATTTTTCCACCAGCGCGTGTTGGATGAATTGGTAATGGAAAGGATAATCAATAGGTATGGGCTCAAAGCATAATATTTAGAGGGTGTAAGTACCATGTTCACATGATATTAAACGTGTACGCATAGACGCATACCCAAATTGGACACTTGGTATCTTCAATAATGAATGTGTCCGGGAAAAGCGGATAGTGTCTGATAGGAAAGAAAGGAAAATTATCCTCTCACATGTATGGGAGAAAGAGGGCATATAATGCGGGGGATCTCCCTTTGAAGTTTCAAGTACTGTCCTAAATTATGGCATATAATGTCAAATTATTTGACAGTAGATTAGATATGTGAATGCTAATGATGTATCAACGTAGTTTGGATGCATGTCCCCTCATATCCTAAGCAGAAGGGTTATGGGAAGGCAGGAAACCAACGCCCAGACAAACACCCGATACAACCTTAACGTAGACACTCGATGGAAGGTATTCTATACAACCTTAACATTTCAAACCCAAGACAATGGAACATAGGTTTGTACGTGTAAGAGAGGTTCGAAATCTCAGGGCAATATTTTTTAGAATACATGACTTGGAGAGGTGAGGATAGTTGATGACTAGATAAAATGAGAGAATGAAGTGATCTAGAAGGGTGAAAGAGAAGGACAAGAGATACAAAAGAGACCAAGGCAGTGCAAATCCTTAGCCATTTCTGTGTGGAAAAATACAATCATATTAGATATCCTAGATTTGATAGTACTCTTGAACAATGGGATAGAAAAAATATCAGTTATGAAGGTGTCCATTTATATGAAGGACCACATACAACAAACTCTACATGCATAAATTACTGGGCGTAACATTACCATTCTGCTATCCTGGCTTTTGACCTACTTCCGTTTCCTTATGGAACTGACCATAGCATGTATGTGTATTTGTGTATCATATTTTCAAGCACCAATAGGAAAACTAAATTACCATTTGAATGACACATAGAGGTGATAAACATCACAGAGCATCGATGAAAAATACAAGTCCATCTGCGGAAAACATGTTTCGTAACTATTAATGGAAAATGCTGACAACCGCCGTGGATGATGGGGAAAAGTGTATGGATATCAATACAGGTGAAAAATGTAGGGATATCTATGACGTGTATTTTTAAAATATAACTTTATGGCTTCATGCGAGTATTATTATCCATTTCACATTAGACGGTTGTTAGCAAAACCGATCACAAAATGTATATTATAGTTCCTGTTGTTCTACTTTAGCAAACAAATCTTTTGTAGTTTCAATTGTACAACAATACTAAGAAAAAAGAGTTCCTGAATGGGCCAAATGAACATTGGCCACCTCTAGGTTGTGAATCAGATCAAAACTTATCTTACATTATGTCTTTCGGGTGGTGCTCCATAACCGACCATTGTAAGTAAAAACGTTTGAAGTATATTAGAGCTGTTGCCTGCAGAGAATGGACAATTTCAGAAAATGAAATTTTTGAATCACGATATACAATTCCCTCTCCTACCTCCAAAAAATGCTACTAGTCACTATTAAAGCCAAAAGCAGAACCATGTACCTGTATTTTACGTGGAAATTTAAAGGCATCGCATACATCTTGAATTTTGAACTCATAGAATGTCCGCAGAAGTTGTTCTTCTTCAATCTTGAGTGGTTTACGCGAATGCTTCTCAACTGATGTGAAAAACAGAAACAAAATGATCACTGAAAGAGTAATGCACTCTGCCTATATATACACCCAACAAGAATTTTCAAAGCGTGCACAAATTATACCCTAATTTAAGTCTTAATTAATAGTTACCAATCTCTTTGGCATCAGGTTGAGGTTCCGGGTACGACCAGGACCCATCAACATCTACTTCCATTCTTGTTGCCCCATACTGCAAAGCATATTACACGGTCAGTAAGTCTCACAGTTATTATATCCATGATAAGGAACCACGGAAAACTCTTCTAACTAAAAGAGAAAAGAGACTCGACATAGCAGATTATAACGTCAATATACCAACAAATGAACTAATACAAATAGAAATGAAACGAGGTGAAGCGTTTGGATAAAAAAAACGACACTTGATGTGTTGAACATGATGCCCTGGTCAAATTCACAAGACGTAGACAAGTATTCTATTCACAATTCATACTTAATCTAAAAGCCAAAAGACTATGTTAGGTGGACTCTCCTAAATATATGTAAGTACTCGTTTTGTATGCTTGACATTTGGGAAAGGGTGTGGGATGTGCCCCCCTGTACCAAATCTAGATACTTGGAGTTTCTAATTTTATGACATTTAAAGAAGAAAAGAAGCTCACATAGCTAGAAAAGAAACATTAAAAACCTTTCACATGGATGTGAAACAGAAACTAAACTATTTTGCCTTGACCCTGGTAGATTTCAAGTACTTCTCTAACTAAATTTACCATCTTTTCACTGAGTAAGCCATTGCAGTACATATACGTGTTTTGGATATGTCTCCGTAAACACATCTTAAATCTGGAATCTGGATACATACAACAATATCTTAATGAAGCTTAGGTCTGAGTTCCAATGGAGTATAATAAATGTGTTGAACTTTGAACATAGTGCCACTATGGATTGAAGAATATTGAGTAGATTAGAACTCTAGCTCTGGTGTCTCTTCATAACCATAGGGCTATCCTTGAGCATAAATAAGTTTTGTACCCCCTCCTCACAAACAAAAACGGAAAAGTCACCATCGAAAGTATTAGGATAAGCAAATCTTACTAAGATTTCCACATTAAAGTACTACATGAAGCCTTGCCCGCTCAAAGAAGTTTTCTTGTTTTAGGTGTGTTAGATGGTAAAATCACCTAAAAGCAAGCTTCAATGTTAGATAGCTTGATGCATAGTAGAACCCATTTCCTAAAAGCTTAAGCTTTTGGGACAAAGGGTGACTTTACAGTCAGAGCTTAGGTTGGGAAAGGTCTTAGGTTCAAGTCTCTCTAATTGCATTTGTTTAGGTTGGGAAAGGTCTTATGTTCAAGTCTCTCTAATTGCATTTGTTCCGCGCTTGCATAATGTTTCTCCCCTTTGCATTCTATCGCAAAGTGATGTTTGTATCTCCTCGTGCAAGACGGGGTTGCACGTGAGGACGGTGTTAGACAGGTTGATATACATTGTTGGGCCCATTTCCTAACAGCTTAAGCTTTTGGGACAATGGGTAGCTTAACACTCAACTATGAGGTTTAGGAGTTAAAAATAAGAACCACAAAACCCCAAATGTTTCACCAATTTGAAACATATCGTAAATACCAAAAAACTGCACTGCATATCCTCAAGTAGCTTATTATGAAGATCTATTATAATTCTCCAATCTCCATATCAAAGAGCTAGCTATTGAGATGAATAATACATAAAGCAAATGAACATAAGAAATCAATACACAACTATAAAAACAAAACCATAGCCACAGAGTGAGATAGAAACACATTCACAAGCATACACCAATATACAATTGGAGCAAGAATTTCTCCATACCTTTTCCAATGCTTGCCTTGCCCTTTGATTAGCAGCTTTGTATTTTTCTTTCTATGTAAAATCAAAAAGAAAAGATGGTATTAATGCAATGACAAATTGGAGAAGGAAATATTAAACCTACGTTAGAAAACAATTTTTCCACCAAGATATTTCCCTTATATGGTAAGGGTTGCCAAGTAATAGTGAACCATAGCTTTTCGGTTTTAAACGAGGTTCTCCCCCCTTGATAAACAGAAAGTACAAGGACCACCACAACTTGGTGTAGTTTTTACTTCTCTCTTCCTCATAGCAACCAAACATAAACTCAAATAGAAACAATGCCTATCATAATTATGGAGGAAATAGTTGCAATTGGAGACAGGAAATTACCAGATCTTGGGGAGAGAAAATCCACTTGGCACGGTGAGTTGAAGTTAGAAAATCAGCCATCACTGAAAAGTGAGATTCACACGAGTCTATAACACAGGAATCACAATTTGTCATAATGTTTTAACTTGTAAGTATTGAACTGGTAAGTAGACTGGGTCAAGGGTCATTGGTACACAAAACAGATGGCGGTTTTATGCAATTCATCACCCCCCCCCCCCCACCCCCCCCCCCCCCCCCCCCCCCCTCAATCAGACATCAATTCCTTTTGTTTATGGTACTCCCTCTGTCCCAAACAGTTAGTCCACTATGAAAGGACTTGCAATTTTAAAGATCTCAATTAGTTCTATAATTTGTTGTGAAAAAATTAAAAAAATTGTAGACACAAGTATTTCATTTTTTGAACCAAAATTTGCACGTCTTTTTGTAGTGGACTAATTTTTTGCGATGGAGGGAGTATATGTCAAGTCTTTCATTTTCATTTTCTGTTGTACCTTTCTTGTTCAAGTTTACAACATGTTTAGTCATTTTGTCATTACGTGTTCAGAATACCATGTAGGGTATTTTCATTTTCATTTTCAACACGAACTATAATGGAAGAGGAAAGAATTCTCATATAGTGTAAGAAATTGCTCCTTGGGAAAACATACATCTCTTTTCCCTATAAAGATGAAGTCACTCGTCCCTATCATTCCATAAAAAATGTACCAAAAAAAAGAATTCAAAGCAAAGAAGAATTCACTTCGAACATAAACATTATTTTACCTTCTATCAATAGACACCAATGCCTCAAAACCACACTACAGTTGTGCCTTCATATAAAAGAACCTAATAGGTTAGAATCCCAACAATGTGTCTTGAGTCTCTTGACAGATTGCAACATTTAAAGAACCTAAAACAGAAAATGCATGATGCCTAAGTCCTAAGAGTTGATTGTGATGACTGGTACCAATCATTGGAAAAACATGTTTATACATATGCCTTGAATTTAGATGCATCAAAAAGAAATGCTAGCAACAAGCATTAAGGCTCACTTATTTGAATGAACTAAACGACTGGAACTATGTTGCACACACAGATTTCAATGAGAAATCAATTTGTTAGGCACTAGATGCTATATTTCACTACATAACAGCAATGTAATCCCACTCTTACCACCACAAATTTGGGGTTTTTCATATTGGGGGTTAGTAAATAAAATTATCATATTGAGGTTAGCAAATCAGATTACAAGTCATGAAAATGTCGTGAACGAAAATTTCAGTCGTATATAACAAGCTTGATAAAAAAAATTAGGGCTTTTACAGAACCAATCTTTAGGGCTGTTACATTACATAAACAATCATTAGAAATTCCTCAAGCTCAGAAAGCCTAATTTTTCCAGAACCTCTCTGTCACGCTACATGCTGTAATCAATCTTAAGGGTTGAGTTTAAATCAGGAACACTATTTTTTTGTGTTCACCCGAGCTACATGAGAGAGAGAGATACCGTGGTGGTAGTCTGCGACGGGGTCGTACTCGCGATTCGCGCGGAGCGGCGTGAGAGAGAGAGAGAGAGAGAGACCTTCAAAGCTGTTCCTCCTTTACAGGAGGTGGAAGCAGTGCGGTCGGCGACGGCGGTGGGGATCGTGGTCGACAGCGGTGGTGGGAATCGTGGTCGACGGCTCCTCTCACGCTCTCTGTGCTCTGTATCATATGGGGGAAGAGAAAGAAAGGGATGAAATCTGAAAATTTTCTTGTTTTTGTCCTCTTTGAATTGAGTACAAAACGACGTCGTTTTGGACCCGGGTGGACCCGGTTGTGAGCCCGGTTGTGGAGACCCGGATATGTATGTATCATTTTTTGTTTTCAAAAGAATCAAAACCCATTTTGGTTTGAGGCCCGGCTGATACGAACAGTGTACCGGGTGGATTTCACGCGTTTGATACATTTTTTGGGTGATTTTATGGGTAACTTTTCATGTACCAAACACTTGCCCTTTTGGTTTGAGGCACAGAGATGTGGATTAAAAAACACCGTAAAAAAATTCATCCAAATTGACAATTTGTGCAGCAGGCAAGCCTAAAAGAAAGACCTTCTTGTTTAAACACTTTTGTCCGTGTTTCCCAAAAATTTTGTGTTTTATTTAATCACATGTCTTCCTCATTTGATAAAATCAAGTGTTAGATTTTATCGAACGTAGATTTAGCATTTGGAAAACTTGGCTTAGTCGATTTTTCCAAACTAAAAGCGACTAACAAAAATCTGTTAGTTGATGGTTTTGTAATTGTTGGTTTCTTGTTAGTCGTCGTAATATACAACAAATACAAACTCAAAGTTCCACCTTGACTTGGCATATGTTTTGGGAGGCTTATTTGAAATTCCTTTTTTTTATTACCCAACAATTAAAGCAGATAAATAGGAATTGAAAAACAACGATGAACACAAAAATATATGTAGAAAACCACAAAATAGATAAAAACCAGGAGAAGGAATTACACACTAAAAAATAACATTGTACAATTACAATCGACCTTAACTTACAATTAAAGCTTCACTCAATTGACATAAGAACTGATTGCCGACTTGTCATTCATCGCTTCAAGTATTTGATTGCCGATGGCTTGAATCTTGAAGTCTTTCAAGATTCTATTGTTCAAAAGATTGAATCACTATTATAGAAAAGTTCTTGAATATATAATGATGTTGCTCAGTGATCCATACCATACCATGAACTTCAAGACTCAATGTTAGAACCAAATAGACAACGCTCTCTCTTCAAACAACGCCAAAAATATGGCTGTGAAAATTCTTGCCTTCAAAACCCTAGTAGTCGTCATATATAGGCTGCTGAAACGCCTAGCTTGAGCATATGTGAAACTTGCTCGAGCACTTTGC